>JAOTRH010000027.1:2947887-2965755 GCA_034768845.1 Heliamphora exappendiculata
TGATGTTAGCACTAATTAATGAATTAATTAAAGAAAAAGATAATGTGCTTAGTGTGAAAGTGTAAACTAAGAAATTAGAGCAACTAAATTAAATGAAATTAAGGCAACTAAAATAAATGAAGTAATGTAAATGATAACAAGATTATGTAAAAGAATACATGAATTGAAATTGAATTTAACCCGAGCGCCCCAAAAGAGAGGGAATAAGGTTAGAAGGACCGGGGATCCAAACAGAGTACCTAAATTGTGGAATCCTCAAGTCGGTAGAATGAGCTCCAATTGCCCAATCCTCGGGTGATGATCCAAGCAATGTAAGCTTCAAGGTAAGTATTGGAGATTCGGGACTCGGTATCTTGGCAGGGATTTGGCGTCGGGGATCGAAATCGCTCGGTATATCGGCAGAGTCTCTCTCACTCAAAATTCTTTTTTGAAAACGTACACTGGGGTACAGTATTTATAGAATTATTCAACCAATGAGGTGTTGCCACGTTTTGGGACACGTCCGGCCATTTGGAATTGGCGGTCGCCACAATGCAAGTTGGCGGTCGCCATGTTTTTGGAAGGTTCCACAAAGTTCTATGGCGATCGCCACAATAGTAGTTGGCGGTCGCTATTATGGTATGTGGCGGTCGCCACTTTTGGCTAGGGTTTCCACAAAGTTCTATGACGGGAGCCACAATGCAAGTTGGCAGTCGCCTTACTTGGGCAGCAAGTTTCAATGGTTCGACAAAATTTCATTGGTTCGAAGGTTCCGGGTTTAAATACCGAGCTTGGATCACTTTATGAGGATCGAACTGAGACACTGTTTCACTTGTTTTCATCATCGAATTTGCCTAAGATTGGGCGGGGTCAAATTGGGATGTCTACAGTTGCCCCTCTTTGATATAGCTTCCTTAGCAACGCGTGAAGCAAGTTATATCAAAGACCCAGAGTCAACGACCATTTGACCGAGCCGTCAATCTTAGGCCACAAGCATACATGCATGCATATGATGTTGGTCGTACTCGAATTTTCATCGAGCTACCTACGTACCCCTTTTACTAGGGATCAGACCAGAGCGTAGTTCGTGGGGCAAAATGCAAAGATGTGATGATAAGAAACACGATGTGGATGCTAACATGAACAAATGCAAACATGATGCTGATATTTACATTGTAGTGCAGATATAATGCGAAAGGGTTCTGATGTCATAACACAGATCAAGAATAGGATCAAGCAGTTTTAGGTCGTGAAATGACTGATGAGTCAGTTTATGGTCATGAGGATGACCGAAGAGTCATTTTAAGGTCGTGAGTAGGACCGACGAGTCAGTTTAGGGTCATGAGGAGGACCAACGAATCAGTTTAGGGTCATGAGGAGGACCGACGAGTCAGTTTAGGGTCGTGAGGAATACAGACGAGTCAATTTAGGATTGTGAGGAGGACCGACGAGTTAGTTTAGGGTCATGAAAAGGACTGACAAGTCAGTTTATGGTCATGAGGAGGACCGACGAATCAGTTTAGGGTCATGAAAAGGATTGACGAGTCAGTTTAGGGTCATGAGGAGGATCGACGAGTCAGTTTAGGGTTACGAGAAGGACCGACGAATCAGTTTAGGGTCATGAAAAAGACTGATGAGTCAGTTTAGAGTCATGAGGAGGACAGAGGAGTCAGTTTAGGGTCATGAAAAAGACTGATGAGTCAGTTTAGGGTCGTGAGGAGGATCGACGAGTCAGTTTAGGGTCATAAAAAGGACCGGCGAGTCATTTTAGGATTGTGAGGAGGACCGACGAGTCAGTTTAGGGTCATGAAAAGGACCGCCGAGTTAGTTTAGGGTCATGAGGATAACCGACGAGCTAGTTTAGGGTCATAAAAAGGACCGATGAGTTAGTTTAGGGTAGTGAGGAGGACCGACGAGTCAGTTTATGGTCATGAAAAGGACCGGCGAGTTAGAATCTAAGGACACAGCTAGGGATTAACAAGATCGAGTTAAGACCCAAGAATTCGGGACAAGGTGCGGGATCAAAAGCCAAGTCACCGTTGAAAATGAAAAGGGGTAAAATAATTGAAAGCCCAGTTACGGCTTAAATTTTTACACAGAAAGGATAAGATATTAAAATTATTTTGTTGTTAAACACACAAGATTTTCTTTAATAACTATTTTCACAAAATAAATATTTTAATCAAAGTTTTGTGAAAAATCATTTTTGTTATTGAACAAATAAGAAAATAATAAAATAATTGAAAAAAAAACAAAAAGTTCCAAACAGTCCCTAAAATATCAGGAAGGTGAAGGGCCGCCAACTCCGAAGTTGGTGGTCGCTATGATGTGGGTGACGTGACGGTTGACGTGTAGGCGGACGCCAGGACGAAATCCTTCTGACACGGCGGTCGTCGTGTGTCGTTTCAAGAAACCAGCGGTCGCTCATATTGGAGTTGGCGACCGGAAACTCTGAGCACGTACACAGTTCTTTAAAGCGCGCAGACTTTGCTCATTTGCACCTTTCACATTCTCTCTCTAGCCTCTCGTTCCTTCCCAACTTCTCTTTGCTTTCACGCTTCTTCTTGTTCTTTCTTGCTACTTTTTGCTTTCAAACTCACGCGATGCTCACCTTGCTTCTAGTGATCCCATTCCTCTTCAAGGCAGGCCAAGGCCATGAGGACGACGACCTTGGGGCACGACGGTACCCCTCTGCTACTGTGGGTTCTTCCATGGGTTCCCTTCCTACAGGTGGGGATGTTCCTACGCAGCCTGTTGCTGAGATGGATGCACTTGAGGCAGAACTTGCCTTTCGCCGAGTTGCTGAGGAGGTACGAGCAGCTGCTGATGCTGCTGCGGAGGCCGCGGTGGCTGACTTTTTTCCCCCCGATGTTGGAGACGATCATCCGGCACCTTTTGACCCGCACACGTATGACCAATTACCTCATGGCGCAGTTCCACGTGGCTTGAGACGCTATGAGCTTCCCGAGGATGCTGTTGCTGTCGACTTTCTTCTGCGGGAGCCTGACCATCATATATCTCATCGACGCCCATCAGTAAGTACCCTATCCTTACCAGAGCGTGGAATATCAAACGTAGACGTATGTGTAGCATCCCCCATGTGATGATATGATGAATGATGATGACTGTTGATGATGATTTATTTGTGGTAATGATTGGAACTTGAGCTTTACTTAGGTGCCTTGCTTGCTTGATTTGTTCTTTATATGTTCTCTATCTGTCTTCTTTTACAGGCTGGTTATTACGTTCGAGATTTCGGAGGTTCTGCCTCCGGGGAGGTATTGGAGTGGTATGATGCCCTCCCTGCTCCCAGCCGGGCTTACTTGATGCCTCTGGTTTTGCTCGTTTCATACCCTTGCTGGGTAGGACGAGCAACGACTGGGTATGGTTGACTGCCCTGCCCTGGCCGAGCGGTGGTGGGATACCACCAACACCTTCCATTTTACCACATTCAAGGCCACCCTTACACCTTTGAAATTTGCACTTATTACGAGCATCCGAGTTGGAGGAGCTTCCATCCCATTTGACCCTACCATTGCATAGTCTGCTGATGCCCTGATGTACTTCCTTGGGGCTATTCCGACTCAGATGGATTGCGACAGGTCAGATACACCTGGTTCTTCGAGCGGTTCATAAATTTTCAGTGCACCGAACCCCGCCATTATGAGTGGATCGCCCGAGGTTTTTTGATGTACATGTTCGGTACCTTCTTGTTTTCGAACAAGGAGAACACCGTTCATTTCCATTATTTGGGCGGCCTAGCTCATCTTGATCAGGTAGCTTCATAGGATTAGGGCGACGCTGCTCTGGCTACGCTCTACAGTTTCATGAGGACACTGACCCGGTTCCCTCAGGAGCTCAGCATTGGGGGATACTGAGGGTCTGGGAGGTATGACTTAGTTTTTGCAGTTCTTCATTCATTTCTGTTATCTGTTATTTCTTCCTGCTGACATCTTCTTCCTTGCTGTTGTGGACCTATAGTTCGTCGGGCTTCACGCCCCGGCGAATTCTGCGGCAGACTCTCTAGTTATTCCCCGTGCAGCGCGGTGGTCCTGTGGGCTGAAGGGAAAGAAAACCGGAGGAAAGGATCTCGACCGGTTCCGGGTGTCTTTGGACCGACTGACCCCCGACCAGGTATTATCACTTACTGTTCATTACCCTCTGCACCATACTTGCTCATTGCACTGTACCATACTGATTACTGCATTTCGTTTACTGATGCTGCACTATATATCACTGTACTTTGTAGGTTCATTGGGGTGTCTGGTAGGGAGTTGAGGATCGGGCCGGCGCAAATCTGATGCGCTGCCGTGATATCACGGCAAGGCGTATCCTGCTGGAGGGCCCATTTGGGCGGAGTACTACCTGGGAGAGCGATTGGTTCGCCTGTCGCTCGGCCTAGATGACTTCCGGATCCTAGTGGTTCCTCCGGCTTGTATGCGCCAGACTGAGGATCTGGGTCGGGTCGACCTTTTGCTGGAGGCCGTGGGGTCCCCCGATGTGGAGCTGCTTGTAGCGGAAGGAGATTATATAGCTTAGGCCCGGACTCATCTGATGGGGCTATTAGGGCCTGGGCCGGTTGTCCCAGGAGGTCAGAGACGAGGACCGGTACTAGAGGCTGCTGGCGTTGATGCTGAAGCTGTTGGGGCTGCGGCTGCTGTTGGCGCTGCTGGTGGCAGGAGCCCGGAGCTTCCATGGGACGTCTAGACTATGGTTTACGGCTTCCCCTTCTCTCTACCGGTTCTTGTTCTGCCGAAATCGGAGTTCAGGGATGACATCGGCCAAGTTTGTCTTCTACCTTTCCCTCAATTACTTGTTTTATCTGTCTAGTCTTTTCTATACTGCATTCTTCTACAGGTCGATCAGGTTTGGTTAGATCGGGCGATGCTGTTCATTACCGGCTTGAGGGTACTGATTCAGTAGATGGACGCCTCGATGCGGGCAGCCGATGTCGCTTTCATACCAGTAGCTGCTGTAAGTAGCCTATGTGTTCTTTTTCAACTTTTTCCTATCTTTATACTTTCTCTCTCCTCTAGCCTCATGATTATTCCTCCTGACTTATAACTATGCAGAAACAGCTCTACATCTGCCACCGCTTCACTAGCGGTGGTGACAGACTCGCAAATCAATCCCTGTCATGTCGTCATTAAGACTGGCACCTCTACCCGTCCCTAGGGCCAAGACGTGCGCATTAAATGCTTTCTCGAAGCGCAGCGCACTCGATGAGTGGGAAGCAACCGGTCGAATCGCATTAATTGTTGTCTTATTTCGGTCGTGTCAATCGCATTTAATGTGTCGTCTGAACTCAATCTCGTATCATATGCTCGGCCTTAGGCCTTCTCCTTAGCCGAACTCAAGGTTCCCAACCTGTTCTTTTGACCTAGAGATGCCCTGTCCTTGGACCTCTGCCACAGCTCGCAACTTAATGTGCTTTGCCTTCTTGGGTCCTAGTGAGGTGCGTTGAATATGAGGCCCAAGGCCCGTTAAACTCTCTTTTTGGCCCATATCCCCTCAAGGCGGGTGCCCTAATTTACTTTTTTGTTGTTTTTGTTGTTTTTTTTTTCTTTCTTCTGTTGTTGGCTTAGTGCCCCTTGTTCACCAAAAGAAAAAAAAAAGAATTATGCTTCATAAAGAACTTAAAACGCTTTTTCAAATATTAATTTTCTTGTAAGTTAAGGCTCCGTTTGGTAACGTTTATGTTTTTTGTTTTCTGTTTTTGTTTTTAAATTTTTTGTAAACTATAAATAAAAACATGTTTGGTAATTATTTTTATTTTCAAAAAACTATTAACAGTTTTCAAAATTTACAAAATTTTTATAAACAAAAAAAAATTGTGTTTTTATTTATTTTGTAAACACGTTTTGATTGTAACTTTTTTTTTCACTACATCCGACTATTACATCTGGTTACCACCTCCGACCATTGTCTCGGCTTTTACCCACCACATTTGACCACCATTGCTACCTCTTACTATCTTTTCGGTTAATACCTCCAATCACCATTTCTAACTACTACCTTCGACTACCATCGCTACATCTTGCTATTATGTCCGGCTGATACCCTTGATTACTACCATTCAGCCACCATCGCCGACCATCCGCTCCGATTACTGCCTACGACTATTACTTTCGAAAATAAATAATTTTTATAAAAATACTGACCATTACTATCATTACCCGATAACATATCCGACCACTACATTCAACCATTGTATTCATTCGCAACTTTCAACTAACACTTTTCAAATATTTATGTGCCAAATATGTTTTTATTTTTATTTTTTTTATAAAAATACACAAAAACATATTTTTTGGTTTAAGTATGCAAAAAAACAGAACCACCTTAATGTATTTTAGGTAGGATATCAAATTATCAATGAACTATCTGGTGTCCCATATGAATCTTCCCTATATGACATTTGACATTTACTACACTTCCCTCCACATTTAAGGCTTGTGTAATGATTTGCTGCTTGCAGTTAATACCAACTCTTTGAGAATGAAGTATATTTGTGTGGATGGAATATGAACCCCTAAATTCGGATTTTATTTTTTAGAGGGTGTTTTTTTAGTAAATTTATTTGAAATTATTATTTAATTTAATTTTTAGACAAATAAATTTTTATTGTAAATAAGATATTGGCCCATTATGTATGTTGATTAAAGATAATTATTATTTTTATAAAAAAATCATAAAGTTGAAAACAAAATTTCCAAAACACCACGGACATATTTTAAGAATTATTTTTTTAAAAAAAGTTATTTCAAAAAATCCCAAGAAAAATAATAAAACAAAAACCAACATAAAACATAAATACCTAACGTTTTAGAACATGCAATTGTTGGGGACCAGGGATGGAAGATTGGCCCGATTTGGCTTGGCTCGGCCCACCACTTCCTCAACTCAGCCTGGGCCCAACCCAAGCTCACAGGGCTTTTGACAAATTTCGGTCTGGTTCGGGACCAACTCTTTTGGTAAGGGAGGCCCTGGACCAACCATAGAGGTACACGGCTTTAGGCTCAGATCTGAGCTCGGGTCTCTTCAATTTTCTTTTAATATTTGTTATTTTAAAAAAAATTACTTTTATATACAATATTTGTGTGTTTGTATATTTATTTTATATTATAAACTAATTTATACTAATAGTTATTTTTTTAATTACTTTTATATATAATAATTTAAAATACAGCGGCATTTATAATTTAAAATATAATGGATATTTATAATTTAATAAACAATTGTATTTATAATTTATAAATAATAATTTATTATAAGTTTATATTTATAAACTAGCTTATAATTTAATTAAAAATGGACTTCATTATATTTATTTTTAGTTTATAAATATAAAATTTTAATAATTATAAATTTTATTGTTATTTAATTTTTATATATTTGTTTTTCTGTATATAAAAAACAAAAAAAATATTAAAATTGAACCTCATTCGGGCTTTAGCCTGTGCTTGGACTAGATTTTTTAGTGACTTTTAGGCTTTTTAACTTTTTTTTTTTTGTAAAAAAGTAGATGTCAAATCATGTAAAAAAATAAAAAAAAAGTGAAAAAAAGTGAAAAAATTTTAATAAGCCAAATCAATTGATTTTTTTTTTTTTTGCTTTTAAACCAAAAAATTAGAAAAAAAAGTTAGCTTGAACGGAGGCTAGGCAAGGTTAATTTTGGACTTTGGTTCTAAAGTTTGGATTGAGCCTAAGGTCGGGCCTTAGTCTCGACGCTCGAGTCAGTCCACAGACTCTAAGGGGTATCAGTCCACGGACTCCAAGGGGTAGGCCTAAGCCTAACTCACAAATCATCATACTTGGGCGAGCTCGGGCCCAAATCGGGTCGCTACAGTAACTGCCCACGGGTTGCCTCGGTCAATAATTACACCCATATTGAAAACAAAAGGCGAATATTGTGTTTTTTGAGGCATAATATGTTGTTATGTCCTTAATGAATATAACTTTTCAATATATTTTTATAATTAGATTCATTCACTATGTAAAGTCCATTGAATTTGCTATTTATATAAAAAATGAAATTGATATGATATATGCAATTATGTAAATGTATTACATTATTTACAAATAAATAAATAATAAATATAATTTTAAAAAATAATTAAATAAATATATTTTTAATCACATAATTACATGTATCGATTAACTTTATTTTATGTATAAGTACCACACTCAACAAACTCTATATAATAATCCAATTTGATTATAAAAAAAAAATGATGAGAAGCTATGCCAATTAAAAGCACAATAATGGATTGTGCCTTAGAAACACAGTATGTGGTATTCAATTGTTAGATGATTAGGGTTAAAAATTTCTTGACACTACTCAAGTTCTACACGAAGTTAGATAATCAGGGTTAATTATTTTTTGATACGAAATTAAAAATGACACAATTCGATAACACATTTAATAAACAAATTGGATTGGTGTTGAACGCACAGAACTCGAAAATTACCTATCTAACTAGGAGTGTACACGGTCCGAATTGAACCGATTTTTAAAAAAATCAAGAACTAGACCGTTCATAACGGTTCCAAATTTTTTGAAACTGTGCACGAACCGTTCAAGTAACGGAATCAGAATGAAACCGATTCGTGACAACGGATCGAACACGGTTCAATTAACGGTTCCTATCACTTCAGCAAAATGAATTCTCAAAGCTTCAACTTCGGATGTAAAACAAAACTTTCCACGAACAGCATATCAATCTGCCAGCTAAGAATATCATACAGGCCAGCACGCTAATCTTGTATAGACCCTGCAATTATTTGCCAATCCAAAGAATCAATATTACATGCCAGAATGAATATCTAGAGCAATAGCTCAAGAGGAAAGAAGGAACTATCAAATGCAAATAACAAGCAGTTCAAAATTAAAGTATGCAAAAAGAAAAATCAAACTTGTCCTCTATATTATTCATGACTGCCTCCAAAACTCAAGAAGTCTGCAACAGATTGAAATTCACACACCCCAAGTCCAAAACAACAAAATGATTAACTGACACCAACAGACAAGCAAATCCCAATTCCCAAATAACATTCCAAGCAAGCCTCTGAACTAATCAATTAAAACAAAACAGTGACACCAGAAAATGTCTAAGAGGAAACATGGTCGGGATTATTGCATAAGCATGCATGGGAAATTACAGGTCTACAGACCCAAGTAAAAACTTTAACAGGCACTGTGTACTGCTATTTAAAATTGCCTGAAGTAACCAATACAACTCTGCACTTGTACAATAAATGGCATCAATTGCATTTAACACAATGATGAAAATTATGGGAGTGATAAACTTACCATTCACTGATCAAATTCAGTGCTAAATTCACCAAAACTGATTGTGAAAGGCCTAATTTGTCAAGAATGGATGTAAGAGGACCATATGGATGCTGAACAATAAGCTCAAAATCAAGCGTTGTCAATATCAATTGTTCAGCCTCAACCACGCGTTCTCGATAGTGCTCAAACCAATCCTATTCAACAAGTGGCCATGTTAGGAAAGCTTATTATTGAACGCACTAGCACTAAAATGCCTAATTCAGAAACATGACAATGTTGGATGCATAACAAATGGTAATCCTCAAAAGTGGTCCAGTTGGTCCACAAATGTCCAAAAACATTGATTCGTCATATAGCCTTAAATTTTAAACCAGACATGTCAAAATAAGCTATATTTCCATATTGAACTATAGAAAGGCACCTGTACTGTCACTTCATCACGCCAACAGTTGCCATTCATTTGTAACGTCAGGATTTTACCACTTCATATTGAATCAATAAAAAAAGGACCCCTATAATGTTGTTGTGTAAAGTAAAAAGTTGGAATTTCTTCATGAAAGTTGGTATTTCCTCGTGATACAAAGTTTTGCATGTAGCCATCATGGTGTGCCACAAAACAATCACACTGCTTTTCCAAATTTTCCTGACCGTTTTTTTTAGGAGAGAGAGAGAGAGAGAGAGAGAGAGTGGTGAAACTCCATAAAGATACTCACAACAGGGAGCAGACAGGAGATAACACCAAAGTCCTGCTTGTGGAAAATCTCACATGATGCTCTCAACACATAGTTCAAAGGGCATGGCGTCTCCTCAGACTTTGCAGCCAAAAAAAGAGCAGCAGTAGCAATCAACTGCAAGAGAATTTCATCATGACAAGAAAAAAAGTAATAAATATCTAAATAACACATCAGCCAAGGGACAACAAGACATAATCCCTTTAAATAGCATCTTCGTGACAAAATTAACTAGCTGTCAGCCCAAAGTTATCAATTACAAATTGCCCAAACTATGATACTAGGTCAAAATAAACTCATATATATAAACCATTAATGGTTTTTAATTGATTTTTCTTTATTGCGTATGAATGAAAAATCTTCCACCTTTAAAAGATAATATCATTTTACTTTCAGAGAATAGTCATGTCTGCTAGAACAAAACATGATCCAAGACAAACTCTACCTGTAAATATTTTCACAAATAACATGCATTTATTTTGTGAATTCTCACTACCATCCTGCAAAGGAAGTAAGCAAAACTTTTTGCAGGAAAAAGAAAGAAAGAAAGAAAAGGAAAAAAAAAAAAGAGGAGAGATGAGAAACTCACAAATCTATCGTGACAAGCATGTGACCTAACAAAAAAACGGTGGCATAATACCATTGCAGTACCAATAGTGGATTGCGGCCTGTAACCAAGCCCAGAAGCAGATTAAGTTTTTTCGAGAACTTTATCGATGCTCAATATCAAAAAGTTCCAATGACACATATTCAATTCCACTGGCTAGAAAGAATCCCCAGCTTCTGAAGTACAATTAAAGATGTAAAGGCAAAACAAGGATCTTACAAATCCAATTACAATCCAAGATTCTGGAGGAAAGCACAATATGAATAACGCAACTGCTTTTCATGCAGGCCATCAATACCATTTTTCCTCGATGGAGAGCATCTTTCAATCTCATCCCTCGACATAAAGATCACATCATCATCCTCAAACTTTGGGCGATGACATTTACTGGGAGTAGACGTGTAGGCATTAGCATCTGGCCTTGAAGGAGCAGGAAGAAATAAATGGTTGCCGCACGTATAAGAGACGTCGTCATATGCTTTGGGATGACAATGTCTTTCACCATCTTCCCAAGTAGAAGCCGAAAACTTTCTCCTTTTCAAAGAAGGTGCAGCATCATGCTTAACATAATTAACATGATCATTATTCTCTTTAAACATTCTCGAATGGTCATGGAAATTGTTGCAATATCTAATGCAGTTGCCATTGCTATTATAGTTGTTAAAATTGTTGGTGATGGTGGTGGAGTAGTTTCTATTGAAAGAGGACCTACAACCACTGAGAGAAGGGCCACATTGTGAATGGCAAGTCCGTGAACGAGACATGGTTCCTGTCGGGTTATAAAAACTGGAATAAAAAAAAGGAACCAAAGTTAGAAAATTCAAATTATTAAAAATGTGTGCGCATTAACAAGGTGTAAATTTTCCTCGTTGGAAACACACTCAGCAACAATATGGTGTGTGGTGATATGGCTTGTGAGTATACACAGCTAGTAGTTATATAAATAAGAACTCACCCCCATAGAAATGTTCCTAAGAAGACTACACAAGCATAATAGGGACAAAATGATTCTGTGAGGCCATGAGAAATGCTTGTTCTCTCTCACCAAATAAGAACTGTAAGCTTTCCTCTTGTTGGACACAAACATATATCAGCATATCTCTACTATTATATTAAGGGAGAGCACCCACTTGGTGTTCCTCAAATTTGAAGTTGTGTGGATTTGTTTTTACCCTAAATGCACATCAAAAGTTTATATTTCTACAACTCACTTTATTTTAAGATCTTGAGGCCACGATTTGAAAACTTCCACTCCACTACCATTTCCCGCTACTGATTCAGTTATCTTTACATTCTCTCTTACCCTTTCTCTTAAAAAATACTCTAATTTAATATTTTTATTGCAATAAATTAAAAGTTGCACAAGCATAGCACGTGTGCCACAAACCCTAGACATATAAAAGCCAAAAACACACTCGCCAAATAATGTGTATATCCCATCCTGCATCAACGACTTGTCATCCTGTGCCAAGGATTTGTACAACTAACAAACATAAGTAAATTGATAATTTGATAATTCAATTTCCTGAACTCATGTTGAATATCCCAATTCATTAAGTAGGATAAAGAACCCAACTCAATCCATCCATTCTGTCAAAACATAAGGAGTGTGAGGCAACATTAAACCATTCCATATCAGGGTTATACAATAACCAGAAATTTCCTGTTAAAACCTCCATTTCTACCTCCCACACAAATTTACCCCAATCAATATCAACAATGTAAAAACTAAGCTGTAGTTAGTAAAAGTAAGCATATTTTATAAATCTGCAATGTGCAGCTAAAATTCCACAAAACAATGCAGAAAGATTCCAGACAATAACTAACAAAGATTTTTCAGGGCATCCAAAGAGACCCCAAATTCTAAATGGATTTCGAAAAAACAAATAAATAAATCAATATTAAATTAATTGCCTAATCGAACCTGACAAGAAAACGGAAATTCGATCAAATTGGGCAAACCATAGGTTCATAAAGATTAACTCGATAATTTTAACGATAATCACCTAATTAGGAGAGAAGACGGATCCGATGAATCCGTCGTGTTCGATGATCGACAACCGATTTCGTGTGCGTAAGGAATTGGAGATGAAACCTGAAGGTCGAGGTTTACTCAAGAATTAGGATTTGGTGAGAACCAACCGTCGAGTTTTGAAAAAGGAATCCGTCACTCAGTAATTCTTTGGCTTTAGCATCTGCATTGGCTTAGCCTGCGTTTGGCCAAGTTTTTTTTTTTTAAGTAGTTATTTTTTATTTAAAAGTTAAAAAAAAAAATTAACTGATTTGGTTTAATTATGTTTTTTTATATATTTTTTTATATATTTTTATATATATTTTTTTAATTAAGTATTTTTCAATTTTTTTATATTTTTATATTTATTTTTTTTTACAAAAAAGTCAAAAACAATTAAAAAATTTTAAAAAAATTAATCCAAACTTAAGCTAAACTTGGCCAAAATGCCAAAAACTTAGTTTAGCTAAGTCATTTTTTATTTAACAATTCATCAATGCTAATTATATTTACTATTTTTTAAAAATATTATTTCTTTTATCCAAGTGGCCACACACTTGAGGAGTATTTTGTAATTATAATATTAATGGCCCTGATTGAGACAAACTGCACAAAATTTGTTTTTTTTTTTTTTTTTCCGAATAGTCTTGTTGATGAGGTAAATTTAAAAAGTAAAAATATTTGATAAAAAAATAAGAAAGTTTATTAAAAATAAAATAAGCAGTATTAAATTTGCTTTATTTTTTTATTTTTTTTCTAATTTAATTTATATTTTAATTAAAAAATTTATTTTTTTGACTCGCCTAATTGAGTGTAATCAAAAATATATATTAGTTCGATTAAATAATAAAAAAATTCACTATTAATAAAAATAAAATAAATAAAATAAATAAATAAATAATTATTCCAAACAAAGCCAATAAGGCAAGGACACTTGAGTAATATTTTATAATTATAATATTAATAGCTAGTGTAGGTACAGTCGCTCCACAGAATTAAGGAGTTACTATATATAGCTGCGGATGTTTTGGTGAGCTGTTTAGCTAGTCTGGTACAAGCGTTTTCTACCAAAACACTAGCTAATTTTGCCCAAAAAAACACAATACCGAGCCTTGTGCGGATGCTCTTATAAGATTATTATCTTCTATCATATTTTGAGTTTTTTTATTTTTTATTTTTTATTTTTTATTTTTTTAACTAGGTAATGAAAAGAAAGAAAGTATAATAGATAGATTGATCAAGCGATAAAAATTTATTAAAAATATAAATAAATAAAATAAGTAAATTAATTAGTATGCCAAACAGATATATAGATTTTGATGAATTACACAAATGACAAGAAGCTAGTTTTATTTGGTAAGCGGTTTAAATTCAATTTTGAGCTTTTTACGTTTAAAATTGATAATTTAAAAATATTTTTCTTGCAAATTAATTAATTACTTAAGTAATTTTAAACTTCTTAAAATTTATCAAAATAATTATTGATTTATTTAAGTTTTTTTTTTTATAAAAATTAAATCGTTTTAGTGAGCTACATCGCTTTCGCTTGGATTAAAGAGTTTGTAGAGAAAGTAAAAAATTTGAAATGAAAATTAATTATAATAGTGTTTGAATTATTTTTTAGAATGAAAAATAAAGTAGAACAAAGAAAAGCGAGAAAAAAATGACCAATTTTCAAATTTTTTTTTCTTTTAAAATTCAAAGAAAACAGAGAGAAAGTAAAATGATAAATATGATTATATTTTGGAGTAAATTATACTAATTTCTTTTAATATTTTTAACAAAAACATAAATATTTTTTTTACATTTTAAAATATCACTGGTATCTCCTGACAGTATTTTTCCTAAGGACATCAACAAAAATTACAAATTTACCAATTTAACCTTAACCCACAGTCTTCCTCTTCTACGAACCTTGTTGACGTCGTACGTACCACATCCTCCCATTATTCTCTCTTCTTCTTCACCCATCATCTTGTTGTACGTACCACATCCTCCCATTATTCTCTCTTCTTCTTCACCCATCATCTTTTCTCTATCTGGGTATCTGAACAGAAACTCTTTCTTAAGCACCTTTTGGGTCTTCAATGGCATTAATGGGGTGGAAGATGAAGAGGTTGTTTTCGACCTAGGTGTGTCGCCGCTGTTCAAATTGGTCGCTAGCCATTTCGATGCATTATTAGTTGAAGAATTTATGGAAGTCACAAGAAGAAATTGTTGAAATTTTGTGAATTTATTTGTCATTCAATTCTAGAATTCAATAGCAGAATTCAATTGTAATTGAATTTGCCATTCAATTGGCAATTGATTCCTGAAAATCAATACCATTCATAATTATTGATTCTCCTGTAACCCCCTCCATGATGGAATGTCTATATATACTGTCTTCCCGTTCAATTTTTAGAAGTAAAGAAAAAAGAGACAAAGAAAGAGAGGAAACCACAGAGAACAGCAGCAAAAAGTACAGAGAAAAAAAAAACACAGCAGATGTGAGAAATGAGAGATACAATTCTGAAATTATATTGCAAGTTGTAAGAGAGAGAAAGACAGACGGAGTACGTTCGTAATCGATCCTTGGTGGTGTTCCAACGATCGTGTAGTCGTTTTATCTTGGGAGAGTGACGCCGGTGGAAAACCTACAACACCCTCGGTAGACGGTGAATCATTCTTAAGGAAACTGCGATTGCAGGACACGGTTCGCATATTCTATTCCTATTATTTCTATAGTTTTATTTTTCTGTAATTTCAGTTTATTGTAATTGTTGGAAGTTAATAAAGATGTATTTTTTGGATCACCGAATATGTATATTTTTTATTATGGCATTAGATTTCTCCCAACAATCTTAAGAATGAGATTGTTCTCCAACAGAAATACCTAAAAGTGCATCGCGCAACACAAGAAAATGCCAGTAATTCATACAAATCAGCATATCGAATAATTTGTAGAAGAATTCGAGAACAACAAATGGAAGAAGATTACTCACAAACCCGACCGTTGGCGACAATAACGGGATCTCTCATGATCTCTCTTTGGAACTAGACAATGATCCTTGGAATTTCATGTTGGAATTTTGTGAATTCAATTTGCCATTGAATTCCAGAATTTAATATCAGAATTTATTTATAATTGAATTGGCCAATTCAATTGGCAAATAAATTCTGAGAATCAATATCATTGAATGATTATTGATTCTCCTGTAACCCCCTCATGATAGAATATTTATATAAGCCGTCATCCCATTCAGTTTTCTGAGACAGAGAAAGAAATAAATACAGCAGCAAGGTAAGAACCAAATGAGAGATAGAGACAGATTCTAAAGCTGTGGGAGTAAGAGAGAGAAAGGCAGACTGGGTACGTTTGTAGCCGATCCTTGGTGGTGTTCTAACGATCGTGTTAGCCGTTTTATCCTAGGAGAGTGACGCCAGTGGAAAACCTACAACACCCTCTGTAGGCGGTGAATCATTTTTAAGAAAAACCGCGTTTGCAGGACTCGATTTGCATAGGTACCAAGGGGCGCTTTCCCTAGGAACCCCACTAGGGGGCACGGCCCACTAGAACCCTCACCAGGGGGCGCGCCCCTTGGTATCCCGCCACATGATAGACGTTGTTGGGGAAATTAAGTTTAGATTGTTAATATATTCTTATTGTTTATATTGTAAAAATCTAATATGTGAATTGATCTTATTTCGGAAACATGTCGACTGAAAAACAAAGTGCTCTTGAAAAGCATGTCGCTCATATGCCTGGTGTTCCAACTGTTCTTTTGTCTCATGTAGACAAGACAGGAAAGCTTAGAGGAGGAGCTTACTTTAAGAGATTGCAAAAGAATATGGTGTTCTACCTCATCACTTTAAATCTGGCTAGATGCCTGACTAAGGAAGCTCCAGTTGCATATAAGAATGCAGACACTCAAAACTGATGGCAGTTGATAATTGAAATAATGTCGATTATCTATGCAAGAACTATGTTCTGAATGCTCTAGATGACTCGTTGTACTCTGTGTTCAATGAAGCAAAAATTGCTAAGAAACTGTGGGAGTTCTTAGATCGAAAGTACAAAATTAAGAGTGCCAGATCCAAGAAGTTCATAGTGGGCCGGTTCTTTGATTATGGGATGAAGGACTCAAAACCTGTGACGGTACAAGTCCAAGAATTTCAGATATTGATCAATGAGATCAAAGCAGAAGGGATATTTTTCAGTGAAGCATTCCTAGTGGCTGCCGTCATCCACAAACTTCCTGAAACATAGAAGGAATTCAAGAGTTATCTAATGGTCAAGAACAAGGAGATGACTCTGGAGGCTCTATTCTTCAAGCTGATTGTTGCGAAAAAAAATCGAACAATGAGCAAAAGTGTCAGGTCCAACTCTAACATGGCAAATGTGATGGAAGTTAAAAACTCTTCAAGAGTAAAGAAGAGTGTTCATGACAGGCATACCAACACAAGGTTTGACAAAAAAGTCAAACGATGATCAAGAGGTCATATTGCCAAAAAGCAGAACGATAAATTCTAAGAAAAATGCTTTAATTGTGGCAAGTTTGGGCATCGTGCTTCAGGGCAACTAAAGAAGCCGAATGGCTACGGCAATTTTTAGAAGATGTTCCAAGATGGCCTAGACATGTGCCAGCTATTTGTATCTACTGCGATAGTCAATCGATAATAGGAAGAGCACATAGTCATATGTATAATGGTAAGTCTAGACATATACGTCGTAGACACAATACTATTAGAAAATTACTCTCAAGTGGGGTTGTCACTGTTGACTATGTAAAGTCAAAGGACAATATTGTGGATCCGCTAACCAAAGGGTTAACCAAAGAGTTAGTTGAAAGAGCATCGATGGGAATGGAATTAAAACCTGTCACATAAAAATGTATCGTGAAGAAAAACCCAACCTAGCTGACTGGAGATCCCAAGATCTAAGTTCAATGGGACAACCTAATTGCATATACCTCGGATAATCACCGTGGAGTTTGAGAACTTTTACCTACTCCTATGATGTAGGGGTTATTTAAGGTTAAGCATAAGCTTTTAATGACTTTTTCTGATGAGCCAGGTTGGTATAGAGAAATACCATTGGATAAAAGTCACCTATGTGAGTATGAAGTGGAGCCGCTTTTTTGAGAATTTGACAAGGCAAAATTCTCGAAAAAATACTTGTAGAACTAGGAAGTGTGTTTCATGGCCAAAACGAACACAATCGTGAGAACGAAAACTTCGTTGTGGAAGTCGTTGTGTGAAGCCT
>JAOTRH010000027.1:2971643-2996910 GCA_034768845.1 Heliamphora exappendiculata
AAAATCCCATCCTCCGGGTCGCCTTCGTGCTCTAATTTCCAAACTTCAGCTGACTTCGTCATCTCGCGTTTGAGGGGAAATGTTGAAATATTAGATTTAGATTGATTAGAATATTAGATTGATTATATTGATTTTGAATTGATTCTATTGTATTTTCTTTATTGTTTATCCCTATTCGCCTATAAATAGGCCATATATTGTACAATTTGATAGAGACAAAAAATATACAATTATTTTCTCTTTTTAATTTCTTCAATTACGTTTTAACCCATGATCATCATCTCCACAAATAATCACAGAGGAGGGTCACTTATTGCTTAAGACAATGTTTTTGCATAAATAGTTAAGCCACAGCTAATATATGGATTTGAATCCTCTCCATTTTTGTTTTTTTTTTTTTAAAAGAGACTTTTGTATTTTTATTTCATAGTTTCCACAGTGAATCTCTGTTGATAATCTAAACCGTGCCTATTGTAAAGCTTATTGAGAAAAACTCATCTGTGCAAAAAATAATAATAATAATAATATAAAATGAGTAACTAGAAGATTGAATGACACTAATTCTTAAAAACTATACGGAATCATACATATGTTTGGAGTAAAAAGCCTAGTGATTTTTTTTGGAGCCTTTTTTAAATTTTTTTTATATATTTTAGTTTAATTTTTTTTACTTTTTTTGGTTTCTTGTGATAAGAAGATTTTAAAAAGTATGTCCGTTAGAACCAAATTTAAAAAATTTTCATTAAAAATGAAAAAACTAGAAAAAAATCAAGAAGCTTGCTTAAGTTGACTTTTCATCTTATATAAATTTTTTTTAGGTTTTAATCAAAAATATATATTTTTTTATTTTTTTATGATGGGAGGAATCTAGAAAGTACACTTATTTGAATTAATATTGAAAAAAATTCTTTAAAGATGAAAAAAAAATTGTAAAAAAAAAATTAATCAAAACACAAGTTTATGATCAATTTTTTTTTAGAATAAATATATTCTGACGATAGAATTATCGATGTCCAATCAAACTTTATTTTTTTTATATGTATATGCTCTCCTCGACAAGCTCTATATATAAATTGTTGAAATGATTAAAAGGAACAATCTAAACATCATAAAATACAAATAAGAATCTCTCTATTTATTTGAAAAATAGAGAGGAACTGGATCCATACCATATAATACTATACAAAGATTTACCCTGCTGTTGATTAGCTGTCTAGATTAGTTAAGAGCTAGCCAAATCTTTATTCAGCCTTTCAAGCACTGGGCATGATAATTGATACATACCCACTTCTAAACTTTTTCTATAATGACAAAAGAACCCATCATTGGGCATGAAAATCAAAACACTGTACTAGAAAACAGCCAAATTACTAGAAGGGTAATTTTGTCTTTCTATCTCTTATTTTTCTTTCTCTCTTTGATTGATTTTGGTTGGGGAATTGGGCCTATCACATGGCAAGAAATTAGTTTTCATGTGACCACATGCTTATAATGATATATCTGTAAGCAAGAGCAAGAGGGTCAAACTACCAAAGTCTTTGACTACCCCATGTTTAATAATCCAACCAATTTCCTTTGTGTCCCCTGTTAAGGAAATTTAGCATTTTTAAAATTAACAATTTATAAATTATAACTTGTAACAGAAATTTTGACTGTTTGGTAAAAATTATATCTTACAGATGAAATTAAAAAAAAACAATTACAATTTGTAACAAAAGTTATACGTATTTAAAAAAAATTATAACTTGTAACTAAAATTAGTAACAGAAAATTAAAAATTATTAACAATAGCTTTGTCAAACACGTTAATTATGTAAAGTATAAAAAGAACAAAATTAAACCCATTAGTAAATATGAGCCCAGTTATTTTAAAGAGTGCCAGTTTGCCTTTGTAGGCCATATTAAAGGCCAATTTCCTTTGTATTTATATATAAACACCAAAGTGCAACCACTGTGATTGAAGAGGAAATAGATGAATTTGGTGGCCACAGCTCACAGCTGCCTAGCAAACCAAACTTTTTATTAGCTTATATCCCTACTTGGATACTTTTAATACCTAGGGAAGGAAAGCCTCTTGTGGCGCTCTACCAACTTCGTAAAGTGTTTTTTTTTGTTTTTTTGGCGATGAGATATAAATATTGAGAGTGTTTCAACTCTTCTCTAGTATTGAAAGTGGACCCGAATTATGTATAGGACGAGATATACATAAATTCGAGTTTAGTATGGCATTTTAGTTACTCTAGTTTGTTTTTGGGGTGATAATAAGCTATCATTTACAGAAAAATCTCGACTTTAGATGTCCTATTTGGGATAAATATTGAGATTTTACTTATTTTTGTTCCTTTTTTTTTTGTATTATTTGATTAAAAATATTTATTTTTTTAAATTGTCTCGATAAGATGAACTAAAAAAGTAAAAAAAACATTGAACAAAAGACGAAAAAATTTACTAAAAACCAAAAATATGGAATATAAAATTTGGCTTATGGGCTTGTTTTGGTTTATCTGTCTTCCTAAACTTTTTTTATATATTTTTTGATTAAAAAAATTTACTATTTTAATTTGTTTTAATGAGATGAGTTAAAAATTATAATAATTTGACTAAATAATAAAAAAATGCTCACTAAAGATAAAATTTAGAAAAATAAAATTTGCCAAACTAAATTAAATCAAATTAAATATTTATCCCAATCAATTAGGGTAAGTTATATGAATTCTTTTACGACATTCTGTTTTGTTAAGAATTATATTTTTAGTTAATTTTAATAGGTTTATATTTTTTAGTTAACTCAACTCCTTATCTAATCTACGAAAATAATATTATCAACAAATAACATACACTATAAAACATTATTCTGAATATGACTACTCAATTCATCTATAACTAAGATAAAAAAAATAAAGACTCAAAGTCGATCCTTAGTGTATTTCTATTGTAATTGAGAATTTACTTGTTTAATTTAAGGGTCCGTTTGGCTACTATGGCCTTTTGGCTATAAATACAAAAAAGACAATATAGATTGTTTGGTAAAATATAAAAATATTAAAAAGTTAAATGTAAACACTAACTCATAAAATATTCTATCCAAACTCTAACTATTTTTCATATACAATTATGCCGCTCATTCATAACTTATTTACTACCACTATCAATTATATTAATATCAAATATATAAAGGAAAAATCTTCCAATTTAAATAAAAAGAAAAAAATAAATTTTTACCCAAATAACTCACTTAAACAAAACTAGCTTAAAAACTAAGTTATAAAATAATATATTTTGAATTAAATTTCACTTTTTAATTAAAAACTTGAAAAAAAAGTAACATTTAAACTAATTACTAATAAGAACCTAATTATGGAAAAAATAAAATAAGTAAATAATTGTCCCAAACGGGTATGCATGTCAAGTTATATACATAAATAGGGGCCACTTTCAATAGTCGGGAAGGGCAGCCTCATGTAACCTCCTTCCAGCCACTTTCATGTTTTTTTTCTTTTTTTTTTTAGAAGAGCATTTCGAAGAATCCCAAATTACCATGTCTCCTCGTATACATAAATTGAGTAAATTTAAAAGTAATTAAAATTATGATTATCATATAAAGATAGCACTAAGGCTTTATTTGTTTGAGAAATTGGACAAATAGACTAGGTTAGTTTACCAAGATTTTTTTATTCCCTTAGTATTGTGAACTTTATGTTTGTATCGTATGACTCGAGCTAACTGTTCGATAAATAAATAATTATTAATCTCTCATTTATAGTATTAAAAATATTAAGTCTCCATTTGTATTACTAATTCTAGATTTTGGATTATCATTCTTTCTTATCTAACAATCAGAAATAATTCTACAACTCTTATTCTATTTTTATCCTACTCCAACTAAATATGAACTAAATTTCTTACTGTATATATAATCTTATCCACAATCTATTGATATATAAAAAAATATGTGGGACCTCCAGTATTACTAATCCCTCTATTATTATTAATCTCTCAATTCATATCTAATTCTATCTAAAAAAAACAAATAAGCCTTAAAAATTTAAGAGAAATTCGACATAATACCTCTACTTTCTTAAATGTGATCATTTACCTACCCTTTTACCCATCTACAGCAACTCTAGTTTTGAATTAGCTAATTAATTTGCATAGAACTAAAAACATAGTTGTCAAATAGTGAATCGAAATCTTTATTTTGCAAATTGTGAATCGAATTGAATCGAGAATCGTCAGATTCAACATAAACTATAAATATGATAAACACTTTTTATATATAAAATAAAATAAAAAAAATAAATATTGACACAAATTATATAATAAGAACATCATTACACAATTTTATTAGAAAGATATTCACTTTCATCATAAGTTATTTTGGCTCAAATCTAACCCACTATAAGATTTTCTAAGAGAGAGAGAGAGAGAGAGAGATAGGGTAAACTCTTTATATTAATTATAATACACTTTCAAACATATTTTGTGTACTTATTGCTAATAAAAAAATTTAAAAAAGAATTGTAGAATTGCTGAGTCTTGCTTATATAACCAATATATTATATTAAACTATGATTGTTTTCCCAAAATAACAATAGAAAATTACTGAAAGTGTTATTGTCATATTTTAAATTCTTAAAAAATATATTTTCATATTTTTCATATAAATCGAATATGTCTTATTCTTATT
This sequence comes from Heliamphora exappendiculata, assembly GCA_034768845.1. NCBI lineage: Eukaryota > Viridiplantae > Streptophyta > Magnoliopsida > Ericales > Sarraceniaceae > Heliamphora > Heliamphora exappendiculata. The sequence continues at coordinate 2,976,331 of JAOTRH010000027.1, forward strand.
ATATTTTGTAATCACAAATGAATAGCAAATTATGCATGTTTATATCTTATTTTTATAGCAAACACATTAAGTTGTATTATAGTATTTTCATAATAAAAGAAAGATGGTAAATAAGGGTTCAAAATTTATTAGATTTTATAATTTTAAAAATTACATGGATCGTAAATAGTGAATCGACTCATGAATTGATCCGTAAATCATAAGATTCATTATGATTCTATCACAAAATAAATTCACTCATTTTTATATCTATTTATACATGAATCATGAACTGAATCGTGAATCATAAATTTTTAATAACTATGAAAACAAATAAATAAATAAGTATATATATATATATATAATCTAGAATTTTGCATGCTTTCATTTTTAAGCATTAGCAACCTTTTATGACTGATTTAATTCTATTGAAAGAAAAGTGGTAAGATGTGCATAGTGATTTGTTGGAATTTGAACACCAACTAATACTCAAACGCCAACGAAAGAAAAAAATTACGCACAAAAGTAGAAAATAATAAGCATTAATGATTTACGTTGTTCAATCCACACTATCCTACGTCCATGAGTGAGATAAAAAATATTTTACTATGTTGAATGTGAAATAGTACAATACTCGTATTCATTCTCTCTATCAGCTAATCTCACAGATTTTCTATCTGCTCCCACATCAATTCTAGGGCTCCAATAGTGTTCTATTTATAGGTACACACACGTGAAAACTCTAAAATTCACGAGCCCATATTATTATAATCCTATACATAATTTCTAGTGGGCTCCTAATTCCACTACAATTCAATTATATATAGATCAAAACAATACAACAAATATAGGCCCGGTAAAATATAAGACACATATCCCAACAATTTAATTGTATGGTGTATGTCTTGTATTATGTGGACCCATAAATTAAAATTTTATTTACATATATTTAGATTGGGCTGGAGTCATAAATTGACAATGAGTCTAATATGCGTAGGGTTTTGTAATTATATGGGTTAGGATTTTAGGGTTTCCTATAAATAGAACTTTATAATTTTAGTTTTCGTGTGGAGAGTAAATCAAATGGTAGAGATGTAGAGAGAGATAGAAAAATATCAGGAACACGAAAGTAACTTTTAAGTAGAGAAACGAGATTTGTTTCAGGGACTTGGGTTGTGGGTGTCGAGATTTGGAGTATTTTTTTATCTCGAAATTATACATTGTATAGTTATAGTTGATTATCTCTTGCACCCGTGCATATAGGCAGGTTGTGCCAAATTACGTAAATTCTTGTGTGATTTTTTTTTTTGTGTGCGCAATAATTTTTTGCTTTCGTTTGTATTCAGGGATTAGTGTTTAAATCCCAACAAGTGGTATAAGAGCCGATGGTTGAAAATTTGAAGCCGTGGTGAAAGATCGGAGCATAAGTATTATTTTTTTATTTTCAGTTCATATAAATCAAAAATATATTTTTGTACAAAAAGAAAAAAAAAAGATGATGACAACGACATTAATAGTTATGGACGAAGTATCATCATAGCGTAATTTTGATAAATCTTGATTCATAGCGTAAAAATCCTATTTGTGCTGGTATTGAATTGTTGGGTGCATATCATTGTTAGTGATGAATTCAGAAGGAAACTAATTCAATGATTTGAATCATGTGTGGTTGTGTGCATAAAATCAACGGTTTAAATTTTTTTTATTATATCAGATTATATATATAACAGAAAAATTCAGGATAAATATGTATTCTAAGGGTTTTCGGCACTGCGGATTCATCGGTACAGTCAAAACTTTTAGATTCTGAATGATTTGATGGAATTGGACAGATTGGCTTAGATTGGGATTAATCGGGCAAGATCAAAGGTAATCAAGGGTATTCGAATTTAATTGCAGGTGATCAAAGGCAATCAGAAGCAATCTGGTTCAATCAATTATGGAAGCCTAATTATCAATAGATGCAGCTAGGGATTTTAGTTGCATGTGGAGTCAAGTCAAACGGCGATTTCTTGATTCGACATATGATTAGCAATCATTATACCTCGACGATTAGGTGTCGAACATCTCGGTGTAAAGATGCGGGTTATGCTAGTTTGAGTGTGGCTGGTCGTTGACAATGACAAAATCGACATTGACAGTGGTTATCTTCAATGTGATTTATAGAATTCAAGTCAATTTGGAGATTGTTAAATAAATGTCTTGTATTTCGTGAACTCGTATAAATAGGATTTTATTTACATGTATTTTGAATAAACTTGAGTCATAAAGACGTAAGGAGTAGAGATGTAAGGAGAGATGAAAAAATACTGAAAACACGGAAGTAACATTTGAGCAGGAAAACAGGTTTGTTTCAGGGACTCGGATTCTCGGTGTCGAGTTTTGGGTGTTTTTTATATCGAAATTGTACACTTTACAGTTATAGTTGATTATTTCGTGCACTCGTGGACGTATGTAGATTGTGCCGAACCACGTAAATTCTTGTGTAATTTTTTGTGTGTGTGTGTGTGCAATGATTTTTTTACTTCTGTTCGTATACAGGAATTAGTGTTTAAATCCCAACATAATTAAGTGTTCATTTTAAGTTGCATGATGAGAGCGTTTAATATTGCTAAAACTAATAACTCATAAATTGTAGTTTGTAGCAGAAATTGTGAGTATTTGATAAAAATTATAATTTGTAACTGAAATAGAATAAAAAATAGTTACAACTTGTAGCAAAAATTATAAGTATTTACAAAAAATTATAACTAATAGCTAAATTTAATAACAAAAAATTAAAAACTACTAAAAGTAGCTTTACCAAATGCCCATAATGTTCATTTTAACTAATGGATACGTGGTCATTTAAACTTAAGGGATAATATATATATATATATATATATATAACGTGCAAGCAATAAAAGGAACCTAGGCCCCAACTACTGCAAGTAGCAAAATATGCACCCTCCTGTAGAGAAATCAAGATATAAAGAGGACATTTTGCTATCATATGGCAACTTCATGTAGCATACCTAACCTCTGGTCCTTTGGGACAGGGGTGGCCATTCAAGTTCCTAACCAAACTAAGATGGTCATTGTTGCACCTTTAATCTTGAAATCTGACTACCCGTCTACCCCATTAATTCATATAAACTTCTTACTTGCAAGCATTTTTCTTTAATTTCCTATGAATAATGTTATATAAACAAAACTTTTGTACATAATGAGGTGTCGATCCTCTCATTTCAAATCAAAACAACCTTTTGAGGTCAAAGATATAAAAACGCTACTAATTTTAATTTTTTAATATTAATTTTAACTACAAATTATAATATATTCCAAACACTCACAACTTCAATTACAAGTTATAACTACTTTTTTTTCTATTTCAACTACAAGTTACAATTTTAACCAAATACTCACAATTTTTTACTATAAATTATAATTTATAAGCTATTAGTTTCAACAATCTCAATTACCACCATCAATCTGAATGGGCTTTTTTTTCTAAATAAAAAAATAAAGTTATGCTCAAAAGTCATTTTCCATTTCTAAGAGTTGGGGATGTATGAATATAAATAGATAAATCTATTGTTATGACTAAACAGAATCAAACGATAAAATAACATACAAGTAATACACAAGAACACAAGGTTTATGTAGTTTAATTTGAAGCCTTCATCCACGTGCAAGAACCGACAGAGAATACACCATAAAATTGAAATATACAATAAAACAGTAATATCCATAACTTTCACATGAAAATCTTAAATCCTAAAAATCCCAATATATATGTATAAAACCTTAATATAATGAATTGAGTCGGACCTAAAGGCAGGGGTTTATGCCCCCAAACCTCATTAACCGAGCATATACAAGTCGTGAACGGATTATAAAAAATCGAGTTAAATACAACCTAGGGATAAAATTTATCTAATCTAATTGAATTTAAGTTGGCAAAAACTCTTTTAAGATACGAAAAAAATCATTGATAGATATAAACCCACAATATTCACACACACACATGTGTGTGTGTGTGTGCGCGCGCATCGGTAACAACCTGAACTGTCACTTTCTTGTCCCTGAATAAGCTATTGTTAGGCCAACAACCTGGAAAACAGAGTGAATCCAAAACGAACTGTTAAGAAAATACTGAGAATTGCATTCAGAAGCAGCGCAAGAAACTCCTTTGTCTTCTATCTGTCAAAGTGTCCATGTGCTGAACCCATATTCAACACACAACCTTACCTCATTTGTTTCGGCTTCACCAGACCAGTTAGTTTTAATACTCTCACTGTCCAAGCATTTACTAGCAATATTAACACAACAACTGAGACTTTCAAAAAAAAAAAAGCAGCCTCTCCATTCTAAACTTTATAAAAGCCACCACACCAATCTCATGCACATGATCAAACTTATATCTCCTCACCTTCCATCCAACACCATCAAAAATGGTTTCTCTAAACACTGCTCAGGCGCCTCCAAAATTTGTCGAGCCAATTTCGAGTCCCAGGATTTCTTTCTCTTGCGAGTTCCTCGACGAGAAAAACTTCATCTCCATAAGCCCAAACTCTCCTGCTGGAACAGAGCACGAAACTGAGCTCGAGAGAGAGCGCAACCCGGAGTTTGAGTTTCGCTCAAGCGATTTTACCAGCCAAACCATGTTAACCGCGGATGAACTGTTTTTTGAAGGAAAGATAATACCCTTCTGGAAAATGCAGAACTCAGAGAAGCTCAACAAGCTCAGTCTTGAAGATAGAGATGCTAAGGTGGAAGTGGGGGAGGAAGAGGTGAACAAGAAGGAGAGCAAAGTGAATTGGTTTGTTGACGACAACCCGTCTCCGAGACCACCTAAGTGCTCTGTTCTCTGGAAGGAGTTACTGAGGTTGAGGAAGCAGCGCCGGTCTCCTTTGTCATCATCATCTTCTTCTTCTTCTTCTTCGGTCTCATCATCATCATCTTCTTCGAGTTCACTTGGCGATTTGCCCCCCATTGAGGAAGGCAAGGAAGGGTCAGGGAGCAGAGAGAAACATGTCAAGAGGATAAAGAAAGGGCTGGAGAGGACAAGATCAACTAGCATCAGAATAAGGCCTATGATTAGCGTACCAATTTGCACACAAGGGAAGAACAACAATGCCCTGCCTCCTCTGTTTTCCCTTAGGAAAGCAAGCCTAGAGAGGTGAGGAGAAAGGAAGCACTAACTATTTGCTTTTTAAATGTAGTATTGTCTGGTATGTTCATCTATTACTTGACTCAATTTTGTTTCACAAGAATGTTTTCTTATGTTGCTCTGATGAACTATAGTGTAAGTGCTGATTTTCATTTTGGTTGAATTCTGTTAAAGAGAGGATTCGTCTAGTTCCACTTCTATCACCCCAAGTGTGAGTTTTCTAGCTTTAGGAAGTACTTGGGATGTTTCTATGCATCGGAGGTGAAACCAATTGGATGATCAAAATACTACCAGAATAGGGTTATTTTATGTAGAAAACAATTGCTCGGAGATAGATCTACATGGTTCTGGTCATCCAGACCACCAACAAGCATATGACAAGACCCAAAATGAAACCAATCAAAGTTTTAGCCTTCTTAGATGGCACATGTTTTAGATGAGCAATATTACACACCAGAAGCAGGACTGTTTGACAACTAATGGCATGACAAATAAGTATATGCTAGAAGCAAGATTCCAAAGATTAAAGCAGGCTAAGGGAAAGGGAATTGCAATGACTTCCAGACAAAATTGTTGGTCATTATATGTGCGCAGAACCTCATATAAGTGGCCTTATGCACGGCATTTACACCAAGCCACAGAAACTTGAGAAACAAAGGGATTGAGATTTCAGAACAGGCATGCTTCGGAAAGAGACCACAGCAACAACAAAGTACCAATTGGTGACAACATACTTCCACCAAATCAGTCCTTACTTTTCTATTCTAACAATTAACTTGCAAGGTGAGGACGACGCAGTCAAAAACAGTGGTGGAACCAGGATTTTGCCATTGAAAGGGCCAATGCTCATGAAAAATACACAAAAAGAATACATAAAATAGTATAGATTTACATATAAAAAATGAGTTTTTAATAGGTAGAGTCCCTGCTGTTACTCTCTCTCAAGAGAGATGTTGTGACCTTAATTGTATTTTATTTGTGATTCCAAAATTTAATCAAAATCGTTTATTATGTTGAAATCGTCGAGTAAGTAATCTCTGTAAAAAATCAGCTCAATCAAATATTGTTAGTGGTATGATCAGGATAAATTTGTTTGGCAATTTATTCTCAAAATATTATAAGCTAATTATTTTTTTCAAAACATACATACCCTAATCACATAAATAATGATGTCCGATTGAGCTGATTTTTTACAGGAATTACTTACTCGATGATTTCAACATAATAAATGATTTCGATTAAATTTTAAGATCACAATAAAATACAATTAAGGTTACAGCATCCTCTACTGTGAGAGAGTCCCCCAGTGGCCATAAAGATACTGATGTTGTTTATTATTAATTTCCACAAATGATAGCAACTGTCACCAAAATAATGACAAAACAATAAAAGGCTGTTGCATGTTTTATAGAAATATGAAAAACTTTTGGATATATATATATATATATAGATCCATCGTGATCCGCTCCATTTCTTGAACTCCACATACGTGGGAGTTCCGTGCATTATGTTGCCCTTATATATATATATATATATATATATATATATAGACACACAAGAATTCCCAACAGTGAATGCCAAACTTGGATGGAATAGTTGCTATTATATGTCAAAAATAGAGGAGTAACAAGGAACAAAATCAATGTCAGTTGTATAACACATTACAAATACATTTCTCGGGAAAAAAAGGCCATATAAAAGAATGAAAAATGACTTTATATGAGCAACCTTCAGCATACAACTTAAGAATATGCTCCATTATCATGTAATGGAGAAAGAATGGAACTATATATGGACAACTTATTTGAGTTTACAATTCCGGGTACCCTAGAGGCATTGAGGAGCGCATGTGTTCAGGTTCTAAACATGAAAACTTCCCATTTAGGGATTGGTTGATTTGAGAATAGGATACGGAAATCTTGTACAAATGCTTCACACCGGATCTTTTACGGTTGTCTGTCGACTAAACAAAGATATAAGAAATGACTGTAAACAAATCTCCCATTGATCCAGCCATATCACATGTACCTTGGGATGCATGATCCATTAACTCAAGAAGGCGGTGGAGACAAGTTTGGATTCCCCGGATAAATCCTAAGAAGGAAACATACAGATCCATAAATTGCCTAAATGGCAAAATAAAATGTCTAAACTATGAATGTTCAGTTATGTGTACTTACTTAAGGGTCAATCCAGGTTTCCCGAGATTACTTGGCACTGGACCAGTTAGATTATTACTCTGCAGGAAACTGAAAGACAAAAACAACAGGGAGTTGGACATGCAGGAACAAAATCGGTGGTAATAAATTTGTAAACCAATAATAAAACATACAGAAAAAATTCCAAATGTTTAGCTAGTTTGTGGCGCTATTTCTCGACATTCAGTAAAACGAAGAATAAACATGGTTTACATTCTATAAAACCAGGTATAAGAATCATGAAAACCCGGAAAAGATCTATATGTTATTAGTGGAAAGATAGAAGACATATGAACCTGTCTTCTTTAAGGGTGAAGTAGAAACAAAAGTTTAACAAATACCACTCAGCACCTCACGTTGTGCTCTGGGCATAAAAAACTTGGGATATTTTAAGATCACTAGAAACCCTAGGTATCGAAAAAAATTACCGATCAAGACAAACTTTTAAAAAACTGGACCAAACTTATTATGCATTGGAAGCTTGTGCCTAAGTAACTTTTAATCAAAAAATGCTTACTACATTGTGTCCCTGACCTCTTGTATTGACATCACTATATCAGTCGAAAACCAAAAACTTCCTTTCAGATCTTGCTGAAGCTTACATCAGTTGAAAAGTATAGCCCACACAATTCTTTAAAACCCAAGTATTAAGGAAATGAGAAACTGAGTTTTATAAACCACATAGAAATGCCTCTCAATGGACAATGTGGGACAATCCAACACAGCCCCTAAACCACAGCAGCTAGATACTACGCACGTTAGAAAACGAGCAACCCAGTTTTGATATCAAGTTGAAAAATCCAGTCCACACAACTCCTTAAAATCTAAATATTAAGAAAATGATAAACTAAACCTTATAAACCACATAGATGAGCATCTCAATAGGCGATGTGAGACAATCCAAGAACATTCACATGGGAGAAAAAGTCTTAGCTAGTTAGCTTGCAGACTTATGCCGAAATGCGAAAATATTAATAGTCTTGACTTAGGGTTGACTTCCACAAAGGCTCCTTTGGCACCTCACTGGAGCGTAAGAGTGTGGAAGTTCAATAATTTTTCCCACCGAGCCAATAACACTACAGCAGAGATATTTTAGGAATCTACGTTTCCATACCGGCAAAGGGACACTGGATAAAAAGAAAAAAAAAAGAAAGAAAGGAAGAAAGAAGAGAAACCGTGTATTGGATAGCTTGATAATGAAAGAAAAAGTATAATAACATGATATACACTGTAATTTTTGTTGCTTAAGCATTTAGGACAATTGGTAACTTGGTATCAGGGCTCTCATTGATCCAAGAGATCTTACTGTGTTAGTAACCTCCATATGTTTGTTTTTGTACATCCTGGTCATTTTTTGTTTGGGTGACAATTCAATTCAATTTAGCGAAAGGAAATAGTACACGATGGAGAGTATTGAATAGCTTAATATACATTATTTAATCCATTTCCTAACAAATTAAGATTTAGGAACAATTGGTAATAGGATTCATTCACTTGCTTTCTTGCCAGGAATATGTAAAGCTTTATAACTCTATTGTGCATGTTAATGTTGTGGAATGGGCATTAAAGGAAGGGAAGCAGGGCTGGAAAACTTTTCTAATAATTATAATTTGAAGCAATGGGCACAATAGGTACATTAAATCAACTTCAAGACTATTAAACAAGAATGCAGTGACCTTTAAACTAATGTTTAATATTGCAATATTGCCTATATGCATAAGCTAGAGTTTTTACCGTTCATGACAAAATGAAATATTATCAAAGGAGCCATTCAATGCACCAAGATACTTCACTTTTAGGTTTCAAAAACGATCAAAATTGTTAGTGTTAAGAATGCTCAAGAACAAGCAAGCAAATGTGATTGAACAACAAAGTAAAGAACAATAAAGGCTACTAAAATTAGTTTCAATTTTGCTAAGATATATTTAAAATCTACATGCGCATGCATATGAACATAAGTATAACTTACAGTTCATGCAGACTTTCAATGTTTCCAAGTGATGTGGGTATCTCTCCAGTAAGCTTATTGTCTTCCAAATGTCTAATAATGAAAGAGAACACAAGTTAGAGAAAGCACAAACCACATGCAAAAGGATTACTAAAAAGCTCCTTCCACTTGAAAATACATTGCACACAGCAGAAAAGTTACATTAGAGGAAATCTCAAAAACATGGAATTTGATCATGCTGGAATCATTAGAATTCTAAGTTCAAGGTAATTGGATGCAGAGAAGGCAGTACACTCGTCTTGCTTGCTATAAGCACAAACAATGAAGGATGAGAAGAAAGAAGAATAGGAACTAGTGACTTACAACGTCACTAATCTCTTTAATGTGCTGAGATCGGGAATAGTTCTTGACAAGCTGTTGTTTCCAACCCAGCTGTGAGTGAAAGAGATCGTTAGTAAATAGATTTTGTCCCTTGATTCAAACGGACGGGCGGGGGAGGGGAGGGGGGAGTTTTTGAGCACCTACATGTCAGTCACTGCAGTTAAATTGGAAAGATATGGTGAGAGGGATCCTGAAAGACCCATGCTTGTAAGGTTTCTATAAGCGAGAGAAAAAAAAAAAGAGCAGAAAGTTAAGCTAAAATCAATAATGCAGTCTGAAATGAAGCACGGCTGACGAACTTATTTGTGTATTTATATTGTCAAATTCTAGAATCTCACAATGCAACCACACGAATCCGGGGTCCTTCAGAAGAAACAGAACATTTGACTCCAGTCCATGCATACTGACGGGGTAAACAAGGATCACCATTCCAATCAAGTGGAGGGTTCTGGAAACTGTTCTTAACTTGTTCCAAAGCAATTACTGCAACAACAAAAGTGCAAGTGATATGTAAATATTGCAATGTAGAAAACTGATTTATTCATAAGGAAAGTGCAGAAAACACTCAAAAGATATTGTATGGGAACAGCCAGGATAAACCTGGTACCTTTTCCTGGCTAAATACAAATCACCTTCTAAGGTTTCATTTGAATGGAATGAAAACCTGAAAGGAAGGGTAAGATGGAAGGAAAAAGATATTGTCTTTCTTCCACTTGTTAGGTTGAGCAAAAAGGAAATGGAAGGAGATGTGTTACTTTATTTACCATCATACCCTTGCATGTTATCACTAGGGTGTGGTTTGGAAGGAAAATAGGTAAAGGGTTTTCTCCTGTCCACCCTCCTCCCTGCTAGAGAAATTATTCAACCTCATCTTCTCTTTACCTCAATTGCTCCATACAATGAGTGATAATTGAGTCTATCCATCCCACCCCTTTTCCTTCCCCTCTTTCCTCCCTCCCACTTTTTCTCTCCATCATATGTTGCCTAAGCAGCTGTTGAATGCACAAGACAATGTGCAAATCCATTCAGAGCATTAAAATGATAGACAACAACCTGAATGTGCCATAGCCAAGGCTTAGATACAAAATTCCATCCAATGCAATGAGAATGATGATACTAAACCAGAAGATTTGGCTGATATTTACCAGTATCATTTATCATAATTGCACTTTTCATTTATTTCAAATATGAATGAAAAGTGATTAGGATCATCCTAGATGATAAATTAGCTATAGCCATTTTTACTTTATTTTTTTTTGCAAAGGAAATAAAAAACACTAAGACATGGGCTTTAGGAAACAAACCATCTCGTGTCAGAGTTCTTCCTTCAAGGATCAGCACTTCAAAAACCTCTCCTGCATTAATCAAGGGACCAATGTTTGATCCAGCAGCAGGAGTCAGAATTATCTTTGTAAGGCCAATAAGAGGCCACTGATTTGCAAAAACCAATTCGCCTGCTGGATTTACATTCAGATCACGGTAATAAATTACATCATTAATGCTTATAGTGAACACCCTAGAGTTTGTGGAAGATGAATCATCTGCAAAGTAAAGAGCAATGTAGTATGTCGAGTTTGGAAGCGATGTTGGAGGCCAATGCAACTCGATAGGTCCTGGTTGGGAAGTTATCAATTCTGTCTGGAATATCTTCAGAGGGGGGAGATTCCAAATACCGGAAACATAAACATTTTTGCCCCTTTCTATAGTTGAATTATTATTTTCTCCAAATGGCTCCCAATATCGATCGAATAAATCATCAGGATATCTGGTGTTTCAAAATATTCAAAGTTAGCCGACGTACATAGAAAGAACAACCTTGATGTCAATGTTATTAGCACAAGAAAACCCATATTTGTTACAACTTAACCAGGAATTCAAGATGGTTAAAGATCTGCGTTACTGGCTAATATATCACATACTTGCATCCTGTAGTTGAGATATAATTTATCTAGCTCAAAATGAGCAAATTATTTCTTGATTTTCAGAAGCAAAATACATGCAAGTACAGTAAAGAAGCAACAATTTGTTTTTCTTTTGTTTTATTTGTAATGGGACCCAACTTTTCTCACCTTTATAGTACATACATGAATTTTAAACACAAATAAATTTGCTGCTAAAATTTATGTCGCGCTAAGAGGGTGCTCGGTGTAGCTGAACTTTTGAACTTATAGATTATAACAAAAAAAAATGTGATTATAATTTTAAGTTGAAATTATAAGTATTTATTAAAGTTGTAAAGTTATATTTTCAAACAATGTCAAAGCTATGTTGGGGCCTGAAGGAGTCATGGGTCTCCCACTATATTAAAAATTCTAATTATCATATAGCATTTAAATAATAAGTTACATCTTTATAGAAAAGTAGTCCTCCACTGCCTATGGTAAAAATTTAAGTATTATACAACAGACGACAAATGAAGTTACATTAATAACAGTATTCGAGTTTAATTTATCATTCCCATTGAATTCGGAGAGTGGCAACAAAAAGTATTAACTTCGACTTGACCTGTAGATTCACACCTAGTATCTTTCTATTGATACTAGAGATACCCACTCCTATAGCTATGTTCTATTTGGAGAACTAAAATAAAAATTGTCTTTCGGAAAGATGATTGAGTGGTCAGTAGCTCTGGTCTTGAAAACCGACATAGTCCTAAAGAGTGAGGAGTGTTAATCATTTTATCATCCTGGCATCGAGCTATTTTTTCACAGGACCTCCCTTACAGTATCGTTACCGTAGTAGAATTTAACCATCAAGTTTGAGATGGATTGGTGTGGTTCCTCTACGTCTAAGACACCAAAAAAATCGAACCACGATCAAAGAAAAGCACGAGAGAAAGCATACTGGCTAGTGATTGTAAGGCCCCAATTCTTAACTCGATGATGCTGTCCATAGATCACATTATTTTGTAGATTGGTTTCACTTGATGTCAATGATTCCATTACGTGTGTTAGGATTAGAAATTTTGTATAAATATATCACCGTGCTATTAAGTATTTCGATTTACATTCTTTTATTTTTAAGAGGTGGAATAGAATAACGTGTTTGAAATGCAATTATTATACATGTGTAATACATTGTATGCCCTATAATAGGTCTTCTACCATTTCCAAATATTGATGACTATTTATAACTATTACCTTAACACCAAAGCAATGATTTACTTCTATCTTAGTTGATCTTGATTCGACATTAGAACTATATTGATTTTCCCATGACAACCGAATATTTTTTCTGTAAATACGGCATATTTGGTTCTATCCATAAATTTAGGTTCTTCCATATGAGTTATAATCTCAATAAAAATATACGTTCTTTGATCTTTTGAATGACACTCAAGAGGATCTTATGAAAATAAATTATTTTTGCATAGAAGATGTAAAATGCATTTTAGAAAATCATTTTGCAATTGATTTAATGAAAAAAAAATTATCACGATGCAATCATGTCACATCACAACTAGGCATGCATATTTGTAGGCTTTACATTAATGAAAAGTTGTATAAAAGTATGGCTTTCGTCATAGATGAATTTCGTGATAAGAAAAAACATAGAGTACTTTTTTTATAAAAAACTCAATGGCGTGGTTATTCTATTAGAAAAATTATTTTTTTATGCATACTCTTTTTTGTAATATTTTTGGAATGTTTCATCAATATTTAGATGGAGTGTGAATTCTTTTTGATTTATTATCTCTATCGATATACATGCACATTGAATTTATGTGCTAAACAGGTAAAAACAAATATAATTATTGTAATTAGTCAAAAATATTTACATAAAAATTGACCTCTCATATTAAAGGTTCTAGCAATGTTCCTGGCTTCAAGTAGTAAATTTTATATTTGTCAATCTAAAATCAAAAACTATAATCCAAAAGCTATAAATAGACTTAATTGGTTATCTTCTATTATATATATGCTAAAAATTAAGTTAAGATGAACACCTTCTACATGCATCAATATACACGATATGAAGAAAGCTAACGGGTAATTCAACATAACCATCTATATTAAAAAATTATTCTATGCCCTTGGAGTATTATCCCAAATAAATCTGAACCACATATTTGTGTGGAGTCCACATCAAAAGTAGTGGGACCCACACAGATATGTGGCCCATTTTCTTTAGATGGAAGGAATTTGATGGGACATTTGCTTTATGTGTAACTTCTCTGTATCTTTTCTTCAACAAACTAGCTCACATATCTTATTTTATTTAAGATTCAAGTTTGTTCTTTTTCTTCATTTTAAACTCTATTTTTTTATTTTTTTTATTTCAAATTAAACTTTTCTCTTTATCATCCATTAAAAATACATTTTTAATATATAATTGTCTAAAAGATTAAATTAATTTTCTATGTTTTTAGTGTTCATATATTTTTTTCGTTGTTTTTTATTGGAATTAAGAGCAGGTCTAATGAAAGTCATTAATAACGTTAGGAGTTTGCGTGAATATTGCCCTTAATAATTTAAAAAAAATATTCATTGTATAAATCAATTTTATAGTTAAATTATACTCAAATTACTTTTAAACAGCTACAGGGGTTGCACAAAGCTAATGTGCACTGCTCACAAACAATTATGCAAAGGACTCATTTAGTCGCTAAGGGATTGGACCAGTTTATTAGGTCTATTTGGGTTCAACGTAGATTTACTTTAAAGATTTTAATCATTTATTTTATTATTTTTTAGTGTATAGTTTATTTATACAAAAATTAAGTTAATTAAATATTAATAATTACCTGAATAAATCATATTTGTATTGAAAAAAAAATTAAACAGTGAATTGATATTACTGTTTATTTTTTAAACACATATGAATTGGGCATATACTTACCTTTAAAAATTCTCATGTTTTGTAAGGACAATATTAACCCTCCAAAATAAATGTATTGAATACTATATATTTAAAATAGAATTAATTTATAGATAAGTTGTGAAAAATATTTTCTCCTCTTTTCCCTTATCAAATTAACTAAATAAAATAAGAGAGAATATGACAATTTCTTCTCATTTTTATCCAATAAAACATGACGACGTTGACCAATTCACAAAATAGACGAAGGCAACTCACCGGATAATCGATCCACTGTGCCCAAAACTGTGCCTCGAAACCAAGCTCAGAGCATAGGCGCCAAAATCTGTGGAATTATACAGCGAATCGGCCAAAACCACAAGCTCGATCGCCGATATAAACGGGTCCGAATCCGTATACGTATTGGCAGCAACACAAACACTCATCGACTTCCCTCTCGCAACGAAAACCCCCTCGTAATACGAAGCCGTCCCCTGCAAATAATCCTCCGTCGTGTTCACCAAACTCCAAAACGTTCCGTCCACGATTTGATCAAACACAGGGGGTAAATCTTTGCCGTTGATTCCGCCGTAGAAGTACGTCATCCTAACCAGGTACTTCCCGCTGCGGCGAGCCGGAACGACGTAGCAGAATTTCCGGCGAAGGTAGCCTGTGACCGGAAATGATCGCACAGTAGACAACACCGGGTCGAGAACCGGCGTGGATATGTTTTTCGGGGTCCCGGCGAAGACGAAATCGGTGTCGGGAAGCCATTGTCGGCCGTCAATCACCAACGGGGCGGTGGCGCCGCAGTTTATGAGCGTACCTGAAATTAAAGGGAAGATAATTAGATTGAAAAAATAATGCCCCATGTTCATCGACAAGCACATAATCACATGAAAATCACTACTATATATAAAATTTCACATAATCATGTGACTAGTCGGCACGGATCGTATCAATCGATGCGTATCGAGATTTGGTTGATATTCATCAATATCAGTCGAGATGGTTACCTCTTGGGGGTTGAGAGAAGGCGAGAGAGAGGAGAGAGAAAAGGAGGAAAAGTACAGAGAGAAACGGCATGGCTGCGGGGAAGAGAAGCTCGACATGCGAGAGTAGGAGAGAAGTTTTAAAGAGGAGAGAAGTTGAATTGGTCGTTTGGTGAATGATGCAAGTTGCAAGCAAGGAATAGAGATGGAGAAGGAGAGGTGAAGTTGTTGAAGAGGGAAAGAATCGGAGAGAGAGAGAGAGAGAGAGAGAGAGAGTGACGCGGGAAACATTTTAACCAGGTCAAAACGGCGGCAGCTCGTCTACCTTCGGGTTCGGGTTAATTGATCCGTTTGCGATAATTATTTATTTATTTTGAACTTATTTGACCATTTTAATTTTTTAGTTTTTTTTTTAAATGCAACAAAAATTAATATAATTATTTGTCAAAAAAAAAGTAAAAAATTTAAAAAATTAAAAATTCAAATCAAAATACAAACTCTTAAAATATTTTATTCAAAATTCAAACACTTTTAAAATACAATAATATGCTCCATTCATAACTCATTTACTATTACTAACAATTATATATAATTGTTAATATTAAACATATAGAAAATTAAAATTATTTAATTTGAACAAAAAAATTAAAAAAATAATTTTTTTATCTAAATGATCAATTTCAAAAAAACTAGTTCAAAACTAAGTTACTAAATAATTTACTTTAAATTAAATTTATTTTTTTAATTAAAAACACAAATAAATAAAAAATTTAGCTTTTAAACTAATTGGCAATGGAGGCTTCTTTATTTTATTTTTAATAAATATAATTATTATTTAATTAAATTATTATATTTTTAAATTCTTTTTATTGAAATGAGTTGAAAAGGTAAAATTTTTTGTCTAGAATATAAAAAAGCTTTAAAAAGATAAAAATAAGCCAAATCTTTAGTGAACATTTTTTATTTTCTCATCATAATTTTTTTTTCAATTTTTCATCAACATGATTAAAAAAATTAAGATATAGGGAAAAAAATTAAAAAAATTCAAAAGAAACAAATATAAATAAAATTTTAAGGGGCTGTTTGGTAACGTTTACAGTTTTTATTTTTTGTTTATAAAAAATAAAAAACATGTTTTTGTTTATTTTATAAAAAAATAAAAAATAAAAATATGCTTGGCACATAAATGTTTAGAAAGTGTTAGTTGGAAGTTGCGGATGAATACAATAGTCGGGAGTGGTGGTCGAGGGTGTTATCAGGTGATGATAACAAGAGGTAGAGATGGTGGTCGGAGGCAGTGATCGGAGAGGGTGGTCAGCGGTGGTGATCAGATGGTGGTGACCAAGGGTATTAGCCGGGAATGATAACAAGTTGTAGCGATGATGGTTGAAAATAGTAGTTAGAGATGATAATTGGAGATGCGTGCCAAAAAGATAGTAAGAAGCAGCAATGGTGGTCAAATGTAGTGAATAAAAGTCGAGACGATGGTCAGAGGTGGTGGCTAGAGGGGGTGGCCGAATGTGTTAGTTGAAAGCGGTGGTCAAAAGCGGTAGTCGGATGTAATAATCGAATGTAGTGAAAAAAATATAATCAAAACGTGTTTACAAAACAAGTGAAATCACACTTTTTCTGTTTCTAAAAATTTTGTAAATTTTGAAAACTGTTTACAATTTTTTGAAAACAAAAATAATTACCAAACATATTTTTATTTACAGTTTATAAAAAATTTAAAAATAAAAAATATAAACGTTACCAAACGGGCCCTAACAATTTAGCTCAAGCATGGGCATTTGTTTTGAAAAATTCCAAGTACATGTGGACGCAGTCTCCAAAACCCGGTTTAAATTTGTTATATATATATTTTAGAGTATGTGAACCAGCTTGCTTATGTGCACCTTAGCTAATTTTTTAAGAACTAATTTAACCATCTATTTTGTTGGGATTTTAATTAAAATTAAAAAAAATCTCGTATGAACTGTTTTCAAAAAATTGATAGCACCAAAATAGGCATGTTTGATTGATCGAATTAGTCATAAGATTAGATTATATATTCTATGAAATTATATTTTTCTTATTTGAATTCAACAAGTGGTGGGAGAATTATGCATCTATTGAATAATTAATCCTACAAAATATGAAATATACAATACTTAAGAGAATATAATATTAATAATACATTAATTACTAGTCTCATATGACTATTTATCAAATATGATTATATATTTTCTCATTATTAATTCGATCAATTAAAATGATTTAGAGATTACGAACTTGAGGCATAATTGAGAGCAAACCTCTAAGTCCCAACCCACTTTAAAATTGGTATTTTTAAAAGTTATTTTAAGTTTAAAAAATGAAGAGTTGGTTTGGTAAGTTTTTATGAGATTTAATACTAAAAGTTTATTTGATTTAAAATGATTATAAAATTAAAAAGCAATAAAGTAAACCAAGTAAATGTGGGTATTGAATATTTTTTAAAAACAAATAAATAGTTTTATATTTAATATGAATCTTGTTTAATAAATTTTGAGTATTAAAATTATAATTTTTATTAAAAATAAATTTGTATAAATAAAAATTATAATATTTTTAAAAAATATATTAAAAAATTAGTTAATAAGTAAAAGGCAGAAGAACTAAACATCAATAAGCAAAAGAGCTAAATCCATTGTTGCCAAGGTAAGAATGACTTTTTGTGCTCTAAACTAAAAAACTTTAAATTTAATTTAAATCGCTTGCCAAACTAGGGCGTAGTCAAATTACATAACTAATTATAAAAATTGATCTCAATTATTTATATAGGTCTATATATATTATTATAAATTCAATATGCATATAAATGATTGAGTTGGTTTTTATAGTTGGTTTTGTGATTGCTTCTATTTATATGGGAAGATTCTAATGCTTTTTATTGCTAGATACATTTATAAGGAAAAATAATATTCATTGCCACGTCGTAAGAATTGACTTTATTTTTTGTATTTTATAATTTCTTGCTAAACTATTTTACTTTTTCAATTTATTTTGTATTTTTTAGATATTTTTTCTACAATATTTTACTTTTTCACCGTCTCAAAAGAGAAAGCGAAAACTTTTAAAAATTTTGGTCAATTTGTTTTTAAGAAAAGTTCACTGAATACAAAAATAAATAATATTAAATTTGAATTATTAATGCATTTTAGGGTTTTTTTTGGCTCTTCTCAATGAAAGATAATTAAAAAAAATTACTAAAAATAAAAATAAATAAAATAAATTGAGCAAATAAACCATTATCCAAATAAAGTCTTGAATTACACATTAATGTGTTTTTTATACCAAAAGTCATAAAACAAATGTAAAATGCTAAGCTAAGGAAAATAAATAATGTATTTGAATTGGTAAAAATTGTATTAATATTTATAAAAGTAATAACTTTTACTATTAAAAATGTATTAATATGTTAAAAAATTATTCTTAAAAAATTGTTAATCAATGTTCGTAGATGCTCTTTAATCGGACCATAAAATAAATATCAATGGTAGTCCAATTGTGGCACCCTATTTTACATTGGTGTGAGATAAAAAAAAATATATCTAGTATATAATGAAACAAATGAGTTATTAATAGTAATTTGAACTTAAATTTTTGGAATGTATTTTAAATTTTTTATTTAAATTATTAGATTAGTAATTCACTTGAATCATTACAATTGGTTCCATAAATGGTTCCATTGCGTATAGATAGAGAAATAAAAATTTTAAAAATGGATAGAAGTCCTGAGGCTCTATATTTTGTGCACGCTAGCGAATTGTCTTGTATCTGTTAATAGGCGACTATTCACATCTCAATAGAGAGAAGTTGACTATTCGACGAGAGTTTCGTATATTTGAATGGGAAATATTGTGAATCTACGGTATCTCATCTTATATCGGTATGGGATAAAAATTAAATTTAGTATATAAATAAAAAAATTACTATTAATAATTTAGAATTAAATATTCTAAATCGTGTTATTAGACTTTTTAAGTTCTTGGATCGGTGATTCAGTTGAGTGATATGTTGTTACACCAAATGCCATATTCTGGTTCAAAAGATTTTCGCATTTATCAGCTGTGATTGGAGGGGAAAAAGCAAAAGCAAAAACAAAAAATCAATTGAACCCAATTTATATTTGGATAAAATACACTGACATTCCTGAGTTCTATGATTAATATATAAGCATCATTGAAGTGTAAGGAATTATATTTTTGCATTTTCATGTTATAAATTAACATAAAAAAGTAAAAATATAAATTAATATTGCATAAACTATTGCATATATAGATTTTTATTTGTTGGCATTGTCCTTAACTAACTATTGATTAATCATTAAGTAATAAAATAGATGAATTTATAATAAAACTTAAAAGTTTATGAAGCATATTGTAATTTCATAAATTACAAAAATACTTATATTAGTTACAAATATTAGAAAAGATCAATGTGTTTTACCCTTTACATTTTAAAAGTTTGTTTTTTTGTTTTCCTTTTCTTAGAAGCCATTCACCAATCTCCACTTAGAAGACTCCAATCATTAGTCCCACAATTGTTGATGAAAACACTATACCTAATCACTAACCAACATTTATGGTCATGTTTAGGCTAAAATTTTATTTTTTGTTTATTTTTTTGTATTTTTCTTATTTTTTCCTTTTTTTTAACTTTTTGGAGTCATTTGAATGAGAGGAAGTGAAAAAATAAAAAAATTCAATCAGAAGTTAAAAAGATTCACACACACAAAAAAAAATCAAAAATTAGCAAAGAAAAAATGATTTATTGACTTAATTTTTGTCTTTTTAATTTTTCTTCTTCATATTTTGGCCAAAAAAATATTTTTTTGGGCTCGATTTGATGACTGTAATTAAAAAACATAACAATTTAACCAAATAAAAAAACTTTACAAATAACAATAAATAAAATAAAATAAAATAAATAATAAGCTATTATTCCCAAATATGACCTAATAAATGAATAATTCTAAGTTGAAGTGAAATGATTCTTGTCTTCAAAGTTTCGAAAGAAAGGATATACATGCTTGTTAAAATATTAAATTTAGATTGATTAGAATATTAGATTGATTAGATTGATTTTATTCTGATTTGATTTTATTCTATT
>JAOTRH010000027.1:2997010-3030545 GCA_034768845.1 Heliamphora exappendiculata
AATACATTAAAATTATCGAAACTTAAAAAAGAGATTTTTGTAAGAAATTTATTTAAAAGAGATTTTAAAGGAGGTATCTTCAAATGCTTTCTTTAAAAAAAGATTTTCTAAAATACTTTTCTTAAAAGAAAATTAAATTTTTGTTAAGATATTTAAAAAAAGATTTGGTAAACTATATATTTTTTTTTATCAAAGTTTCCAAAAAATGTATACTATATTTTTATTTTTTATTTTTTATTTTTAAAGTTTGGTAGAATTTTTTAAAATTCTATAATACATTAAAATTAGAGAAATCTAAAAAAATGTATAAAAAAAATCTATCAACATTTTGAAAAAAATAACTCCCCTTATATTTTTAAACACAATGAAAAATTACCAAGTAATTAGAGTTAATGATATAAAAAATAAAATTTATCTTTTAAACTATTTATTTTTAAACTTAAGTTATCTACTATCTTAAGATTAGTTCATATTATTCAATATTTTTTTGCTAACAATAAATATTTTAAACTTAAATTATATATTATCTTAATATTGATTCGGATTATCCACTCTCTTTGTTAATAGTGTTTATCTTTTTAAAAAATACTAAACTTAAGATTAGTTCAAATTATTTATTATTTTTTTGGACAATTAGCTCAAATAATACAAAATTTAAAATTAGCTCACATTATTTTAAATTTTCTAAATATACAAATAAAAAAGATCAAAAAACAAAAATCTTTAAAAAAATATATGAATACTCATCAATCTACCTAAAACTAAGTCTAATGTCCCTCTTTCATATCATAATCTTAACTGGATTATTTTTTAATTAAAATTCGGTCATTTATTTTTACTTAGATTCAAACTTATTATTTACTTTTTACAATTACATTAATCTATCCACACCGCTCAGTGCTCTTATTTTTATATATTTGATAAACCTATTTAAAACCCTATTATCAAATAAAAAATTGCATTCCTATTTTTTATTAGAGCCATATGGAATCTATAATATAAATTCCAAGCGTGTTGATATTGATAGGTATCTAATATGGCACGTTCTCACTTTCTCAATCTGTAAGTTAAATTTTTTTACACTTTTAATTTTAAATTTGATATTTTTTTTTCTTTTATACAAATCACATATTTCGTTACTTTTAGTTTAAATTAAGTATATGCTTAATGAAAATAATTTGAATATTCACTTTAATAATTTTAAAAATTATTTTTTATTTAAATTAATTTTATAATTAAATTATGTTAAAAGTGCATTTAGGTGCGAGTAATTATTAGTAAAAAGGCGTGGAAGAAGCAAAATTATATTCTTACTCTACTTTAATCGGGTAAAAAAATTTATGCAAGTTAGGAACGGGACATGATGGCTTGTGACAAATTAAATTATCAATCGTCAGTGTGATATATATTATAATATATATATATATATATATATATATATATATATTAACTTTTTATTTATTATTATACTATTATTAAAATCACGTGCATTGCACATGATCACCACTAAAAGATATAATTTAAAATATCTTTACTAAAAAATTAGAACATCAATAAAATTAAGAAATTGAGAAAAAAATATATTTCATAGACTATTTAGTTTTAAATAAATAATATATTTCGCCATTTAACTCCTCCTAAATTAAAAATATGTTTCAAAATAATTGGCCACTTGATTTTGAAACCTATATTAAAATAAAATTTTAAATATATAATCATATTTTCATATTTTAAAAAATAATTTAGTTGTGTTTGAATGTCTTGAAGAACTTCGCAGTTATACAAAATAGTATGTATTTATTATTTTTAAAATTTGTATTATTACGATCAAATATAAGAATAAATAATATAATTTAAAAAAATTTTAAACCATATTTTTTAAAAATGTTTACCTTCATAACACAAGTTGTTGTTAGTATATATTAAACAAATGGGGTTTTCACCGAGGGGCTCTTAGAGTGCCACATGGCGAGTTTAAAAAATTCTCTAAAATTTTAAATTAAAAATATTTATTAAATAACTAATTAGCTAATAAAATATTCATCAAATTAAGATATATCCTAATATAATTGGATCTAATCCTAATCTGGCAAAACATTACAAAAATCAATTATTTGGTAGAAAATTCCTACTAAATCTAATTCACCGATTTTCTCTAACTAATCAAAATATATCCTAAATTTTCACTCATTCTAAATTCCCACTCACCAAAAATTTCCTAAAATTTTAAATCTATATTTATTAAACAAAAGAAAGTTTTACGAAAGATTAGTCAAAACGAGATCTTATTAGTAGAAAACTTCATGTACAACATATTATTAAGAAAGAAAAATTTATTCGTAAACATAAAAACATTTTCTGAGATAATTAATAGTAAAAAAAATATTGTTGATATTCATTCATATTTATGTTGAGTGCAACACACAATCACTAAAATTAAATAAATGCCATACTTAAATTATCCAAGAAGTTAAAATATAAAATTTAATAGTAATAATGTCTTTTGAAATTTTATGAAACAAATAAGATACGTAATGTGTGTACGTGTTTTGGATAATAATCCTATTATATAACACCAAATATTAACTAATATTAGAACTATGAAATTATAAATTGAGCAAATATATATTTACAAATAGATATTTATGTTACCATTAAAAACATACAAATGTTTTTAAGATCAATTAATATTTAATATAGATGTCACTACATGAGTAAAATCTAGACCGTATAATTCTTTTGGTAGAAGAAATATAAATGTAAAGGGGCTATCAACAAATGATCCGATATATTTGTTGATCATAATGTCTCTATTATCCAATAATAAAAATTAAAAATAAGATTTTATAAGAAAATTTAAAATATAGTTCTTATTTTATAATAAATAATCTAATTATTGTTATTTAGATTGCAAGCTCTTCAAATATCTTACTTGACAGCACCATATAAATTTCATCCATTTATCTTGTATGATTATATATATATATATATATAGAGAGAGAGAGAGAAGCTTGCTCATGCCTCATTTGAAATAATGGCCCGTTTGGTATGATTTGTTTATTTGCTTATTGACTTATTTTACATTATTATTCATTGATTTGATATTTTTACTTGTTTTCGTCATTTTTGAATTTTTTTAATATTTTGATTAATTTTTTTTTCTTTTTCGACTCGTCCCAATAAGAGGAGTCTAAAAAGTATAAAATTTTAACTAAATAATAAAAAAAAAAATCACTAAAAACGAAAAAATCAACTTCAATCATGTTGATCAAACTTGCTTATAAGCTTCAATCATGTTGGTCAAACTTACTTATAAGCAAGCATGCCAAATGGAGCCAATTATTTATTTGCTTATTTTATTTGGTTTACCTTCGTTTTTAGTGATTATTTTTTATTATTTAATTAAATTATTATATTTTTCGATTCATCTCGTCAAGACGAGTTGAAAAAATAAAAAATGTGATAAAAATATTTTCAAAACTCAAAAAGACGAAAAAGATCAAAGTATAAATTTTTTTAATAAAAAACAAAAGAAAGCCAAAATAAGTCAATAAGCAAATTTTATATTACTTATTTTTGTCTTTTCATTTGCCAATCGAAAATTTTTGCTATTGCAGTTTATCTCATCAAGATAATTCAAAAAAATAAAAAATTTTAGACAAAAAATAAAAAAAATTAAGAAAAGACAAAAATAAACAAAAGTAACCAAATTTAGCCCAAAAAAGGCCTCGTAGTTTTTTCGTTTGTTTATGATTTCAAATTACCAAACACAAATTATACTATTTAAAGCAATAAATTTATTTATTTAATAAATACTTATACTTCTTATTTAAAATTACAATTGCATTTTTCATCTATAATTTTTAAATTTATAAAAAATTTATCTAAATAATATCGTAGTTTCCACTCAACTCTCGTAAAAGAACTTACTGAAGACTAGAGATAGTTGTCTACGCTTAATTTTGACGTTACCGGTGTTTATTTATTTATATTTATCTAAATGTTTAGATTTAAATTGCTACACAAAAAGAATGGAACGGTGGATAACAAATGACCAAAGAAAAATAAAATAAATAAAATAAATAATAAATCACACAAAAATTAAAACAAAAGATAAAAAAATAAAAAAATAAAAAGATAAAAGCACACATCTCTGCCCGTTGTCATCCATACATATAATAGCAGCTAACTTGTTATTATTGTAGTTGTCATCCCTACATATAATAGCGGCTAACTTGTTATTGTAGAATTACTCTATGAACTTATAATTTGTGTATTAATTAGATACAACACATAAACACATAAATCATGCTCGGCAACTTGTCTTTAAGGCAAGTTATTTGTTTAAAATTATTTTTAACTAAATAAGTAAAAAATTCGTTTAATAAATTATAAGAATGAGTTTAAGTAAAAGATAATAAACTAAAAAGATTGGTTTAAAGTAACTTTGACCCAAAAGAGATTTAAATAAGAAAAGTAGTTACATTTTTTAAAATTTATTTGTATATAATTTTATATTTAATATGAATATTATTTGATACATTTTGAGGAGGAGATTTTAAAGATATATTTTTTTAAAATTACATAAAACTATTTTATTTAAAAAAGCAAAAAGATAAAAAAAGTTAAAAACTTTTGGATTCCTAAACAATGCTTTTTAACCCATTTTTTTAAGTGTTCGTTTGGTAATATGGCTTTAAACCACTTTAAGCAAAAAAGTTAAAAGTTCGTTTAGTTAAAAAATTAATAACTTTTAAGTAAAAAAATCAAATAAGCAAGTGTAAAATTTTAAAATTGCTCTTTACTCTAAATGAGGTTTTGTCAAATCAAAAAGTCAAAAATTAAAAAATAAAATTAAAAATTATTAATAAAAAAGTTAAAAAGCCAAAAAAGTCAATAGAATAAAAGTTAAGGGTTAAAAAATGAAATTTTTTTAATTTTTAAATTTTAAGCCAAAAATTTAAAAATTTCAAAAATTAACCTTAAGTTAATTTGCCAAATCAGGACTAATTTTAAGTAAAAATACAAAAACCCAACTTGAAGTCAGTTGCCAAATGAGGCATACATGCAATGTTCCTACCCACTAAAGCTTACTTTGGCAACATGACTTTAAAACAAGTGTTTTTAGTCCAAGTTACTTTAAGTCAAATAAATAAAAAATTTATTTAGTGAATTGTAAGTATAATTTTAAGCTAAACAATAATAAGTTAAAAAATTTAGTTTAAAATGACTTTAAGCTAAATGATAAAAAGTTATTATAATTTTTTAAAATTTATTTTTAAATAATTCTATATTACATATAGATTTTATTTGGTAGATTTTAATGAGTATATTTTAAAAATATAATTTTTATAAAAAACGAATGTGTGTAATAAAGTTATAATATTTATAAAAAATACATAAAAAATTTAAATTTTTATATAAAAAAATTTGAAAACTAAAAAATTTAAAAATTTTAAATTGCCAACCGAAAAATTGTAATTAAAAATAAAAATCCCACTTAGATTGACAAACGAGACCTAAATATCTACTCGTTATTCAAGAGAATTTTAGAACCCGGAAATGATGTGGCCGGTTTAATACCCGACACAGTCATCACCCGAAAAAGCAAGCAGTCAAAAAAGAAGAGAGAAGATTATTTACATTTCCCCCAAAATACCCCTGGATCTGGCGTCTATTCAAAACCCAATCCTCCATCTCTGAGCAACGCCTCTCTTCCCCTTGCCTTCCATGGAGTTTCAGAAGCACCAGGACAACGAAAATTTACCGGAGAGGAAGGGGCAGAAGCGGAAACTGGAGGAAGAGTTGGACGAAGATCGAGAGATCTCTTTGCCCTCCTCCTCCTCCGGCGCCGGCGGCGACCAGGCGCTACTGTGCGAGGTCAGTGCGCAGGTTGATATCCTCAACTCCAGCTCCTCTTGGAAGGAATCCGATCGCGCAGCCGCTAAGCGCGCAACTCACGTCCTTGCCGAGCTCGCCAAGAACGGTAACTCCAAACACTCCGATCCACTCCTTTCTCACTGCATATATATTGAGTCCGTCTGGGATAATTGCTGATTTGTTTATTTTATTTAGTTTAGCTTCATTTTAGTAAATTTTTTTATCGTTTATTTAAATTATTATACACTTTTTGACTCGTTGGATCGAGTTAACAAAATAAATTTTTATCAAAATATAAAAAAAAAATCACTAAAGACAACAAGAAGCAACATGATTTTGTTTAATTTTCTGGTTCATCTCATCAAGACTATTTGGATAAGAATTTTTTTTGTCTTTCCAAAATTTAGCCCAAATATACAATCAAACAAGAAGTTGTATTCGTATTTTTCTAGTAATTCTGCTCTATTTTTGTGTTGGCAGAGGAATTTGTGAACGTTATAGTTGACTGTGGTGCCGTACCGGCACTGGTGAAGCATCTTCAGGCGCTGCCGTTGAGCGATGGTGACCGTAGTTCGAAGCCATTCGAGCATGAGGTCGAGAAGGGGAGTGCTTTTGCACTGGGGCTTCTTGCCGTAAAGGTCTTTTGATTACATTACGTATTGTAAATGTGTGTGTGCACATTTTTGTATGTTCTATTTTTGTTTTAATTTATGGTCATTTAACTACTAAGATGTTTTAGGTGCCACAAAGGAATGACAAATTCATATACCAAAAAAATACATTTCCATTATGCAGTTATGTAGGACCAAATTGGCATAACATAGCAGAAAGGTTGTGGTTGATTGACGGTGCCTCCAGTTTTCAATATTAAATTGCAGGTTAATGGTTAGGGGAAAAGTTTTGGCTGATTGAGGCTTAATGGGATTGAATTCCGGGGCTGAAAATGGTGGAGAAGTGATTCAACTATTGTAATTTTGAGTTATTGTTTGAAGGACAATAAGTAGAAGAAGAGTCTAGGAATTCCACCTAGTGTTTCTAAAGGATCATCTCTCATTGTTAGGATGCTTAGTACATTACACATTGTCTCAAAAGCTTCCTTCAAATTCTCAAAAATCAAGTCCATCACGTTCACTGTTGAACTGGAAGAATATATCTATATTAGTAAACTGGTTGCATTATCTATATTCTACTAGGATTTCAACTCTTGATTGGGAAATTTCAAGAATTTGATCATTAAGAATATCTTAGATTTAAGTGTTATTTAATAAGCACAACTTGATATGGGATCAACCCACCAATCATTGCTACCCATCGATCATTGCTGCAACCTATGCCAAGCAAATATGAAAAGTACTAATATACCTTGATTCCTGTAACCCTATAATGAAACATGTATGATAAAATACCACTGGTAGAATAACTCAAGTTATGCATAAGTAATCCCTTTTCTTTGGGTAAGCCTTGATTGAAGATACATAACGAAGACTTAAACATGATACGAGGTCCAAAGCCACCTCCCTTATGAATTTCCCTACTGGTACCTCATCTTGTTATTGCCCTCTATATGACATAAAAAACTTTAAAAGTTGCATGTGGTGGTGATTGGTAAGAAAGAAGTGATGAATTTCGGGTTGTATTGAAGTACAAGATTTGAGTGTTCCAGAATTGATATTGCAACGAATGAAGCAGGTTGAAATATGCCTAGAGGAATTTTGAGAAATGTGGTTCTTTTTATTAACTTAAAACTTATTAACTATTAATGGGAAATATAATTTCCTTACCACAATGCTCACTAAACATGTTATGATATAGATACTATAATTTCCTTGGTCCAGTGTCCTCTCCACTATAATTTCCTTATTCCTTTTCCTCGTAACTTCCTATATGAAATGCAAATGCTTGGTGGCATGGGTAAATAAGTTGACGCGCTTGATATGATTGAAGCTATCGATAACCTTCTTTAATTTAGAACAAGCCATGAGAGTGCATTGGTAAGCCTGGTAAGAGGAATGTCTGAAATTTATAGAAGCCTTTTTACTTATACACCATCATCACTATTAAGAAGCCTTCACCTGTGGCACGATTTAGCAGATTCAAACTCCTAATTTGCATGTATTAAGAGTAAGTCACCATGAGGTTGACCTCATGGTGCTTGCCATTAGCTTGTTTTTTTGATTGGTTCATCTAGGTTGTGGAATTTTTCGCACTCACCACTTCATAAAGACGGTCCCACTACCACTAGTTGAAAAAACACCTAGATCATATGGGTCAAAGGAAAGCAAGTATTGATCTTTAAACAACTGGTGTGATATGATTTGATGGAATTTTGATAGGAATATGATGATAGGATTACAATACAATGCTTCATTAGATGGCATGTTGCATATCTCAACCGTGTGCACGATCAAATCTAAAAATGTTGGGGAGGGGAGAGGGGGCTCAAATCTTTATTTTATCAAAGACTTTCACTATTCGCACAGCATCACAAATAGCAAGTTCTTGCAATTTTGCCTGAGTCTTGACTCGGTGCATGAAAAGCCATCACCACTTATGCCATTGTCAGAAACTTAAAAAAACAACGGTAGTGACAGAGAATTTGTTGTCGTGAAGAATAGCGTGAATAAATTGCAGCAAATTCTGTATGCCTCTATTATAATAAAGGATTTCTTTAGGGTACCTCCTCCATCTTGGTCTGCAAGACGCTTTCAATATTGTTACCTGTGGCACCATGTGTTTTGTGTAATATCGAGGTGTAAGCACTTTAGGGTGTTAGGCATTCCAGTTAATGGTGCTCTATTTGGCAGCAACCAGCAAGTTTAATTTACCCTCCTATTGTCTACTGCGTGAGCTTTGGAAACCCTGGAAGTTGTAATTGCTGTGCAAAACAGTTATATCAGTTTCCGAAGTTATTGATCATGGCATTATATATTTTTTGTACTGGGTTGATGATACTTGGCATGCTCTTTCAGACATTTTATTTTTGTTGTTTCTGCAAACAGCCAGAGCATCAGCAACTCATAGTTGACAATGGTGCCTTGCCTCATCTTGTGGATTTATTAAAGAGGCACAAGGATGGTTCCAGCTCTCGGGCTATCAATAGTGTCATCCGAAGAGCAGCTGATGCAATTACTAACCTAGCTCATGAAAATAGCAGCATTAAAACCCGTGTTAGGTATATTTTTTTACCTGAGCTCCCAGTGTTTTAACCTCATCCAGCAGCACTTTTATTCCCTTTTCTCTTTGTGATCAACTACATGTATTTTCAGGCTGGAAGGTGGGATTCCACCGCTTGTTGACTTGCTTGAATTTGTTGATCCAAAGGTACAAAGGGCAGCAGCTGGAGCACTACGAACTCTGGCATTTAAAAATGATGAAAATAAGAATCAGGTTGTGTGCCCTTTCTGGAAAGATGAAGTGTTAGTATAGAACTCGTTTGAGATTTTGTAGTTGATGCAACAATTATGATCACAGATTGTAGAATGCAATGCACTTCCTACTCTGATTCTAATGCTTCGATCCGAGGATGCTGCTATTCATTATGAAGCGGTAGGATATTTCTTGAAATGGAGCATTACATCTTAATTTAAATTCATTTGAGTCCGGAGCTTCTTGTTGGGTCTTCAGTTTATCAGTAGCTTCAGATGATATTTCATGGGTTTCAACTTTCAGGTTGGTGTGATCGGAAATCTGGTTCACTCATCCCCAAACATTAAGAAAGAAGTTCTTCTTGCTGGAGCTTTGCAACCTGTTATTGGATTGCTAAGGTACCAGTTATCACATCATGAATGTTTGTCTTCTTTGTGATGTCTTCCCAATTAGTTTCACATAATAGAGTTTGCTCCTGCTATTTCCTAGTTGCTGTTCATGTTCACATTTGCTATCCGTTTAGATTTTCTCAAGTTCATAATTTGGATTACAGTTCTTGCTGCTCTGAGAGCCAAAGGGAATCAGCATTATTACTTGGACAATTTGCTGCTACCGATTCAGATTGCAAGGTAGATTAGAATTGACATTGTCGCTGTTCTGTCCTCTCAAATGTTTGCTTCTGATTTGTGCTGGTCTTTTTGTTAGATTTTTTTTTTTTCGTGGATAAGATAGATTTTATAAAAGACGCATTAAGGGAATTTCACTCATATACAAGAGCTTCACCAGAAGGAGGGTAAGTATATAAAAAAGTTGTCAACCAAGGTCAACGATTTTATAAAATCAATTATATAAAAAATAGACCGAGCTCCTCTTTTAGACATCCAACCAAACAGATTATTGAGAAGACTACGTTTCAATCTATACAACGGAGACTCGATGTTGTCAACTGATCTTCTATTATGCTTCACCCAAATCAATCACGCCAAACATTGGGAAGTCGACCAAGGTCAACGATTTTATAAAATCAATTATATAAAAAATAGACCGAGTTTCTCTTTTAGACATCCAACCAAACAGATTATTGAGAAGACTACCTTTCAATCTATACAACGGAGACTCGATGTCGTCAACTGATCTTCTATTATGCTTCACCCAAATCAATCACGTCAAACATTGGGAAGTCGAGTGCCATGCTCTGCTCCTACTCCTCGATACTCCCCCCTCCACCTCGTCAGAGCACCGACCACCTCCTTCTCAAATATTCAATCTACCCCAAAAAGGAACAAAACGAATCTCCACAATTCTCTCAAAAAAGTTGTAATGAATAAGCAGATGAGTAACAGTCTCTTCCTCCTTGTTACGCAAACACGAACAATTCGTCAATATGTGCCTTTTCCAAATAAGGTTATCAATGGTGAGAATCTTTCCATGCACAACAAGCCAACCAAAGAAAGTCACATTCGAAGAAGCTTTCACCTTCCAAACACTCCTCCCCGGATAAGAATCTGTCCGACTACCTGGCAAGTTCCTATATAAAGATTTGACCATAAACCTCGCACTATAATCCCCACTCTCTTTAATAAGATCCACCCCCGCTCCCCTACCTCTATGGTCATACAAAAGCCCTAATAATGTCAACATTTGGTCCAATTCCAATCCTGCACATCGCTCCTCAGTTCAATGTCCCTAAAATAGAGGCCAAAATATGTTCGAGCACAATCCGTAACAAGAGCATCTCTATTCCTAACCAAAGCAAAAATATCTTGGAATGGAGGGTAACCCAACCACACCACACCACACATCCAATCAGAATGTAACCCAATCCCGACTCCTAGCCTCAAAAAGATATTATTCGAAAACTTAACGCCAACTTTACTAATATCTTCCCATAAGCACCCGCTAAATGGGACAAACACTTGAGGGTACCCCAATCACTCCTCAAGGATCCATATTAACCCTCCTCCAACAACTATCTTTCTCAATGACAAATTTCCACTATCACTTTTCCAACGGTGATCTTCGAAAGAGTAACAACCTTATGATGTTAAGACCCCTATCCTCAACAGGGGAACAAATTGTACTCCGAAACACCAAGTGGTTCGTGAAGCCATCCCCTATACCACTTCAAATGGAATTCCTCTTGCAACTTCTCTAACTTTCTAGCCACCAAATTGGGAAAATATTAACTATAATTAATTAGGTTGGGAGACTGAAAAGAGTACTCCTAAGTAGAGTAAGCTTGTCCCCCTTTAGGTAAATACTACCACTTCCACCTAGCCAACCTCCTTTGGAACCTCTCCAATACTCCATCCCAGACCGATATCGGCTTAAAAAACGCCCCTAACAGCAGACTCAAATAAGTAACAGGCAGGGACCCAATACCACAATCCAAAATACCAACCAAACTCCCTATTGTTTAGTTCTTTCTATCTTTTTGTTTTCCCATTTTAAGAAAGCGAGGTTCTATGCAGGTGCATATTGTCCAGAGAGGAGCTGTCCGGCCGTTGATAGAGATGCTTCAATCCCCGGATGTACAGCTTAGAGAAATGTCAGCCTTTGCGCTGGGGAGGTTGGCACAGGTTAGTGGTTCTTTATTTATTTATTTCTTTTATTACCGAAGTCACAATTAACAGTTACTATTGACCTGAAAATTTTCTGCCACCATACCAGCATGTATTGTCTTTTTGCTTACTAATGATCTGTTTTGCACGTGTGTATATGCGATGGGTCTAAGTTAACACATCCAATTCACTTCCGCACTCCTTTCCAGAGACTTGGTTGAGTCTATGTTTGAGGAGATGAAGTTACTCTTCAGTAATAGGGAATACTAACTCTAGATCATATGTGTGAGAGAGTTGTCAGTCCAAATTTTATAATTGCTTTAAAATTCTCTTTCGAAACAAAGATAAGTTAGTAACTTTTCCTTGGTGGTACATTCTTGTGAAAAGATAATGGCACCTTTACTCTTTTGTTACCGATCAAAAAAAAAAAAATAATAATATCTTTTTTTTCCTCTCTTAGTGATGAGTCTTTTAATCTGTTCAAATGGTCTACCTGTGTCTATGTTATATCATGGTGTCGGGTGGTTCCATGAAATGAAAACCCCTGTGCAGTGGCAAAGTGAAAAGAAAAGAAAAGAAAAGGAAAAGGAGCATGGGCCAAACTTGCTCTTAGATAGGTGCCGTTGCTCTTAGAGTGCCGATGTGCTTTCCAGTATCATCATACCAAATTTTCCTTGCTTTTATTTATCAGTTGCACACTTATAGATATGTCTGTTTTCAATACTTTTTTTAGAAGTTGTAAACCTATTGACTATATCATGCTAGGCATTGTTTTTTGTCTCTTTTTGGTTTGAAAATAATCTATCATTCAGGACACTCACAACCAAGCTGGTATTGCACATAATGGCGGTTTGGTGCCACTATTGAAGCTTCTTGATTCAAAAAATGGGTCTCTGCAACATAATGCTGCATTTGCTCTTTATGGCCTTGCAGATAATGAGGTATATATCAAACTAATTAATTCAATTGGAACTTTTACCGGAGGCTGATGCCCTCCGTTTATTTTATTCAATCCTATTGAATTTTTTATACAGATTTAATTCTATTGAATTTTTTATGTAGATTTGAACTTAGTGGCTAAATAGTTCTGATTTAGGCTTTGTTCAATTTAGTTAAGACTACTTTCTTAACATTTTTAATTTAATTAAATTTACTCTTTTCCTCGTAGGATAACGTGTCTGATTTTATCAAGGTTGGTGGTGTTCAGAAGCTGCAGGACGGAGAATTCATTGTTCAAGTATGCTTGTTTTTCTTTTTTATTTTTCCTGATTGGTGGCTATTAGGTTGAGGTTTTCTTTTACACTAGCAGATATCGGCCTTGTTTGGCATAGGGCTTAAAGCCCGACTTTTTGCCTTTAACCATAAAGCCAAAAAAGCCAAAAAAAACTTGTTTGGGAACCTAAATGCTTTTAGCTTTTTTGCTTTTTTTTTTTTACATAAAATAAGATTTTATATTTTTTTAAAATGTCTTAATTTTTATTATACACATTCATTTTTTATAAAAATTATATTTTTAAAATTTACTCATCAAAATCTATCAAACAAGATTTATATTAAATATAAAATTATGTAAAAATTAAATTAAAAAAATGATAACTTTTTTTTTTCCTGACTTAAAGCTCTTTTGGCTTAAAACCACTTTAAATTAAGTTTTTTTGGCTTATTGCCTTTTGGCTTTAAGCCACCTATACGGTTTACTAAACAAACTTTTTGCATATTTTTCTTAAAGCAACTTTAAGCAAAAAGCGTGGCTTAAAGCCAGGTTGCCAAACAAGACCGCATGTTTGAGCTCCTTACGCGGTTGCTTTAGCCTCATGGGTTCGTGAAGGAACCTTAAAGGTGTCCTACTCAGTGTTGTTTCGTTGAATGTATCATTACCAATATAGTAATGGTAACTATGCTTTTAGGTAACAAAAGATTGTGTAGCCAAGACATTGAAAAGATTAGAGGAGAAGATTCATGGGCGGGTGAGCATTTATTTCAACATTCATTTGCAGGATTATAGTTTGTTAATTGTTCCATAACTCTTTTTTTAATTTATACATATATTTGTTCTTGAAATTAAATCCCTTGGTTTCTCCCTTGTAGGTTTTGAGCCATTTGTTATATATGATGCGTGTATCGGAGAAGGCTGTTCAAAGGCATGTTGCTTTGGCTCTTGCCCATCTTTGTTCTCCAGAAGATCAGAGAACAATATTCATTGATAACAATGGTATGCCATTTGCCAAAATTGAATCTTTTTTTGCACAGATTTCAATGTGCTTAAGAAGTTGGTTTATATAACTTGTGTACAGGTTTAGAGTTACTTCTTGGCCTTCTTGGTTCTACGAGCCTAAAGCAGCAACTTGATGGTTCTATAGCCTTGTACAAGTTGGCTAACAAAGCCATGTCTCTCTCTCCTGTTGATGCAGCTCCTCCATCACCGACACCACAGGTGGGCCTCCTTTTTGTTATTAGTTCTTTGATCCATGTGCTCTGTTAGATTTCGAGTTATTTCAAACATTTATGCCAGGGTTGATTTTCTTTTGAATTCTGATGCACACGATCTGAATAAAAAATTACTGCTGTGATATATAATAAAAGTGGGATTTCGCTTATCTGTTACTTCTCCAAACACAGTGCCGTTCTACAACTTGAGATGTTGACCCAAAGCTTTTATCCTATTACAACTCCGTGAAAGTTTTAACTTATTAATCTGTATATAACAGTGAGACGGGGAAATATCATAACTTGAAATCACGGATATTGTAAACTTCTAAGTTACGAAAACTGCTCTGTCCCTGCTTTTTAAAAAAAAAAAATATTTAAATCAGCAATTGCTCTGGCTCTTACCACATCAAAAATGAAGTTGACTCCTCTAGAGTGTTATTGTCTTGTAAATTGCAGTAGATTGTTTCCCACTACTACCATTATGCTACCGTTCCTTCCTGTACCTGCTTTGAGTATGAGTGTCTCTTCAATGAGAAATTATCATTAATGCTTCATTTTACTGAGTGTCAGTGTGGAAGCTATTTCTTATGAAAGTGCATATATAACAATAGAGGAGTAGATAGAGAGAATTTGTTGCCAGCATTACATTCTGCATAAAAGGAGTCTAGGGCTATATTTTCTAATCCGTGGGACCAAGTCATTCTTTTTCCTGCTTATGCAAGGTAGGGAATGAAATCAAGCATGCCCTGTTGAGTAGTCTTACGCTTTTTTAAAGCTATAAATTTAATGGAAGATAGAAATATATTTTTGGTGTCGATTGATATATTTTCTGGAATTCTAAATGGAATGGTCATAAAGGATTTTTTGTGGCGTTGGGCCCAGTAGTCATAGGTGGTTGGAGGACTAAGATTGGATGGAGATCTAACTTTTCCATCATTTGGCAAAATTTGATGCTCATAGATTTGAATCAGCATTTTAATGCTTGGCACTGGTATGGATATTGATAGTTATGTAGTTAGATGGGATTGGTAGATTCCTGGGAAGTCTGTTTTCTGAATCTCTGGAGCTTTGGTTCTTGAAACCACTTTAATATGTTAGTACCTTTTAGTTTTGTACTTCTACGATTGCCTTTTCTCGTGCATAAATCAAGATTTGATCGGTTTGGTCTGTTCAATGACTTCCTAAGGTGAACTGGCTATTGCCTATTATTTATATTTTTCATTTCATCTCTGACACAGAATATCAAAATACTCAATGAAACCCTGCTTATCTTCAGATATTTGTTTAAATTGTCACATTGTGGAATCCTTTGCTTGTGTAAATGGTTCTTGATGTATAGACATATCAAATTTATCAAATATAGCTTGCTTTCCATAAACGGTCTCTGTTTTCTACCTTTACTTGTTTCTCCTGCTATTTCAATTATATGAGAATAAATTGTTATCTCAGTTTTGTATTCGGTTCAAAAAATTGGGAAATGTGATGACTGAATTCTTACTGCAGGTGTATTTGGGGGAACAGTATGTAAACAATCCTACATTGTCCGATGTTACCTTTTTAGTTGAAGGTTATAGATCTTACATTTTCCTTTCCTTGCTTAGATCCTAAATATATGTTCCAGAGAAATATTTTGTAAATCCATAGCAGTTTTCTGGCCTCTAGGGACACTGAATGCCCTTTAATTTTTTTCTTGTATACCAGGCAAACGATTCTATGCCCATCGAATTTGCCTACTTGCTTCTTCCGATGCGTTCCGTGCAATGTTTGATGGTGGTTATCGGGTGAGTATATGACAATATGTATGCAAAGACGGTTCACAGACCACTCTCTCTCTCTCTCTCTCTCTCTCTCTCTCTCTCTCTCTTTCTCTATCCCTCTCTCAATGAGAGCATTCTCTTTTGTTTTTGTTTTATTTGGGGGGAGGGGGGTTGTTCTTTTCAATATATGGTTAGGGACTATTGCACCTATGTTCATAGTTGTAGTCAGTTGTTATTTCAATGTCTAATAACTCTTTGAGTTTGTAGCTCTTTTGGGAGTAATTCTTAATTTGTATGATGCCTGATAATGCCGTGGTACTAAATTGTTCTAAATTGTTCGGGGATGTATATAGGGAAAAATGTATCTACAGATTGCAGAACAGAAAAGATGGACTTATCAATTTAATTTTCCTTGTTCCTCCTCACTTGTATTACAGGAGAAAGATGCAAGAGATATAGAGATTCCAAATATAAGATGGGAAGTTTTTGAGCTGATGATGAGGTTACAAGCTTTCCAGAATATTGAGTTTCATTAAAAAGTCTGCTCCTGAGATTTGCAATATATAGGCTATTTGTTGTGCAGGTTTATATACACTGGATCAGTGGATGTTACATTGGATATTGCCCAAGATCTTCTCAGAGCTGCAGATCAGTATCTCTTGGAGGGGCTCAAGCGGCATTGTGAATATACCATTGCACAGGTGAGGCAAGATATATATTTTTCATATATTTGGGGTTTTGAATCAGAGGGATGTCTCAAATACACTTCTTTTTGCATCTGCAGGATATATCATTTGAAAACGTTTCAAGCATGTATGAGTTGTCGGAAGCATTCCATGCCATATCATTGA
Source organism: Heliamphora exappendiculata (assembly GCA_034768845.1). Taxonomy (NCBI): domain Eukaryota; kingdom Viridiplantae; phylum Streptophyta; class Magnoliopsida; order Ericales; family Sarraceniaceae; genus Heliamphora; species Heliamphora exappendiculata. The sequence goes on from JAOTRH010000027.1 coordinate 3,013,856, forward strand.
GGCATACATGCATTTTGTTCATTTTGGAGCAGTTTGATAAATTAAGCGCTAGGCCCGGGTATGTGCTTCTTCTAACCTTGCTGTACTGTAGACTATAGCTTATATGAATTTTTCTCTCTTTTGAGTTTTGACTTATTAGCTAAAACATTTTAATGAAAAAAGGGTAGAAAATTTTGAGATGTAACATACCGTTCCAACATACATTATTCATTGATAGTTGCTGTAGAGTCATCTTTTATTTTATGTACACTCTATATAGTTGCATGCTTCTTGCTGTCTTGTGCACAACCTGCATATATGATATTCGTGGTCATGGCCATCAGTCTCATAATTTGGCCAAGTTGTGCATCTACTATTTATTTTTTGGGCAATATTCACTTTACCACATGTTATAGACAATTGCGGATAACTCCCTGAGGTTCAAATATAAGCACACAACTACTGTTGTTTTCTGGGCTATAGCGCACCACTCACACCTATACTGGCAACAAAATAAGTCCATTTATACCACCAGAGGAGAAGTTATCATCATCTACAATCTCTGTCAAGATTTGACTTTGTAACCGAAACTTCTAGTCCTCAATATCTCCAACTTATGGACTCTAAATAGGTGTACAATATAGGTGATGAAAATCACAAACCAACAAGATTTGTTTTTCAAATTGCTTGCATGTGAGAAATTACTGGTCAAAGTTTCAGCTTTTTCTTGGTTAGGTTTCAATTTTCACTCAAATAGTACATGACGGTTTACTGTGAAACATTTGAGATTCGATTGTAAACAAGCTGCAATATGCATGTAAATAAGAGCATTTGAACACACTTCCAAGTTTGCCTTTTTTGCATGTTCTCGTCCCAAACCCAACCCCCCCCCCCCGCGCCCCACATACCTTCGCCGCCACCTTCATCATGTTGTTCCATCCTTTAGGGATGTTCGGTAGGTGTCATATTGAATATGTATCAAATTAGTAACTTAATAAGGGCAAAATTAACTTTACCGCCCTGTGGTTCTAGGCAAATGAAAGAAAATGCTTTATTGGTTCTAGCAAAGAGAAGAAAATACTTTATTCAGTTTTTCTGTTTGTCTCATTCCTTGGATCTGATAAAGATAAAATATGGAAATTTGCAGTGTGGCCCTTATAAGTTTATGTTACTCAGAGTTTCATATCCCCTATGGCATTGAACGAACTTAATATTGTTATAACGACTGAGCACTGTGCGCTCTCGTTGGCTATGTGAGTTGTGTCAAAACCCTTGAGAAACCCATCTTGCACAATTACCCATCAAGTTTGGAATTATGAAAAATAGCATTTAATTTTAGAATGTGAAGGAAGGGCAATTTGATACTCATCAGTAGATGAGCTATATGCTCAGAATTTGTTTCAATTCCCCCTAATTTTTTTATTTATTTATGCCTAATTTCTGCAGGTATTCTCATCTGATCCAGCGTATAATACCAGAGATTCGCAGCTACTTCATTAAAGCACTTAGTAGGCCTAACCTACATAACTCGCGGCTGTAGGTAGCTGCTCTTGAACTATTGATTTCTAACTAAATGCAATGTACAGAAAGATCTAGATCTCGCGGTAATCCAGCTAGTGAAGGATCTAATTCGTTGATTGTAAGAGTCCACGGTCTTCTGATGCCAGAGTTTCTGTTGCATGTAAACGCTGTAAGTTCCTCCTGTATCGTCATTGTCTTGGATACTGCTGGCTTTGATCATCAACAATATTTCTTTCAGAGATTCAGATGGTCATATTGAGTAAATGTAGTCTGCTGTTTGCCGGTTCAAAATTGGATGGCGTTGAGGCACGTGCCTTGGTGGTTTTGCGTTGACACCTGTTTTCAGGGGTTTCCTCTATGGTACTGAGGTCTAATGGGGTCGATGGTTATCGGTAAGCACTTCAAAATGACTTACAACTTTATGAAAGAAATGGGTAGGACCGACCTTACCTTCTGAGCGCCGCCAGTGGATTTGCACTAGTTGAACTCCAGCCTCTACACTTTTTCTCTGCAAAATTCAATGCGCACACAAAAGTACACCATTCGTGCTGCTCAGTTGGGTGTTACACGAGAAGCCCTTCTGGTATAGATGAACTTAATAGTAATGTAGTTTTGAGTTGTAGGCGTATTAGAGTAATTTCAGGTCTAAGGATGGACTGAGAGCAGACCAAGTGGGGATGGTCGCTGAAGATATTATTGCTATATTACAAAGACTTGAATAATAATGATAGAATACATCATATATATATATATATATATATATATATATATAGGTTATAGAAAATTTTAATAATGGTAATAAGACTAACTAGGAAACAAGATTCTAATAATAGGTAAATAATCTAATAATAATAGTATATTATTACAATTTTAATAATGGAAAAAATCTTATAATGGATAAATATTTTAATAATAATAATATATTTTTATACCATTTCTTAAATTCATAATGCGAGTTTAGAGAGTAGCGAGAGTTTGTAAAAAAAAAAAAGAGGAACGGTGTTAGTTTTTGTGAAGAAATCAGCTAACTGCATGGTTTGCGAATGAGAACGAGAAGGTGTTAGGAAGAGAGATGCAAAAGGGGGGAGAGAGATGTGAAGGTGCAATGGATTGCGAATGAGAAGGTGTTAGGGTTTGCAAAATTGAGGGAGAGAGATGTGAAGGTTGCGAAGGCCCGCGATGAGGTTTTGCGAAGGCAAGTAGCAATTTGCTATGGTGGCGGCTGTGGATTTGGACATTTTTTTTTTCTTTATATTTTGGCTCTAATACAATGATAGTAAAGCTGAAAGTGTTATTGTTATATTATAAAGATTTGAATAATAAAGAAGGAATATATTATATATATAGGTTATAAAAAATTCTAATAATGGTAATGAGTCTAAATATGAAAAAGATCTTAATAATAGGTAAATATTTTAATAATAATAGTATATTTTTAAAATACTAATAATAAAAAAGATTTCAATAATGACTAAATATTTCAATAATAATAATAATAATAATAATAATAATAATAATAATATATTTTCACAGTCGCAACCCGTATGATTTCAAAAAATATTCTTACTATATTGCATTATCTTTTGTTTTCTTTAAATTTTAAAAGTTTTTTACCCCTAGTTTTTTTTTTCTAGAAAAACAATAATTGGTCACTATTTATATTAATGTATTCAGAAGTTTGTCAAATTAGACCATAAATAAATTTTTTATTTTTTGAACAATAGGTCATAGTGCTACACGTTATTAATTATAATTTAATTAAATCAATCTAAAGTCAAATAAGTTATTCGAGTTTTTGTTATTATTTATTAGGGTTCCTAGGAGCTTTGATGAATTTCAAAATATAGTATGCATACTTATTTTTTTATAAAATAAAAAATATATATATTTACAAGGAGCATACTTTCAAGTAATTACATAAGTAGCAATTAAGAGGATTCCTCTTAACAACAAATCAAATTAAACCCCTAATTTACAGAAAGGTTATCCTAACAGTGATAACATATTTTGCGCACAACTTGTATGAATAAAAAAAGCTATTAACATAAAATAACTAAAGTGAGCATGAGAGCTATAAGCACGAATATAATCCAAAGTGAGCTCATGTGAGAATCAAAGAAAGATGGAGCCTCTAATTAGTCATAAATCGCAGTGTTTATATCATATTTTACAATAAATTTATTGATAGAAGAAGTAACGTCGTGTCGAGCGAAGTTAAGCAATGTTGTGGTTTTCATTAAAAGCAAGACCTGCCTTGAAAAAAAATCCAGTCAAGCAACAAACCAATTAGGTTTGAAGAGTGTGTGCTTGAAAAAGGACACTTGGCAAATATTTAGTGAAAATAGGAATGTGTAACTACCCAGTAACATGTAATTGTAATACGCTCCCACTAACAAAGCAGTTGGCAACTATTATCAATATTGCAGGAAATATGGTAGTTTCTCTTTTGAATTCGAGAAGGAATTAACTTTCAACTCCTATAAATAGGCCAAATCATAAAAGGTTAAGGACACACAATACTTGGTATCAATTTTTTTTGAAACTTGTCAAGTGTTAAATTAAAATTCTTGTACTTTCATTTTTCGCATTATAATCGCTTTCATCTACCTTAGCAATGAAATTTCTCATTTTCTTTCGTTCAAACTCTTGAATTCCAAATTTATTTTGGCGAAATCCTAAAACAAGGTTACGAACATCCACATAGTCGTTGCTTGATAATTTATTTTCTCTGTCAATATCGATGAAAGAAGTATTATTTAGTTAACAATTTTTTGCACGTCTAGTGAGACAACATACTAAGTTGAAAGAAATAGTAAGCACACGAAGGCATAACAAGACAGTGCAAGAAGAAGTGGCCTCCACATAGGCTAATAGCGAAGCTAACGTGAGTCAACATTCAATGACGAATAATCACCAGCTTGGCCAATCTAATGGTCAGAAGAAATTTGTTGTACACAGAATGATGCAGCAACGGGTGAAAGTTCTTTTCAACCCAAATGTTGAAGGGAACCAAGAGTTGATGGCAGTAGTAAAGAAGGCCATCAATGGCCCTGAGTATGGAGCAATATCAACCGCGAATCCATTTAGTCAAATGGCAAACTCCAATTTTTTACCCATAAAGGTACAAACAGAGCCTTAAGGACCACCAATAGTCCCCACCGTGGGTTATTAACAACATGTATACTATAACCCTGATTATGATCCAAGAATAACTCACAGACCAATTTCAAGGTATCGACCAATAATAAGTTCAGGAAAGCCATCCATAGGGGTAAATCCTCCCCCACCACCAGTGAACCCATTTAGGGTTGAATAACCTATACCACATGTTGGACAACCATTAAACATCTACCATGTAATTGGCTAACAATTCATGACCAATAGAGAACAAATAATAGAAATTGTTCAAGATTTATATAGACATGCTTTTCGAAAGATTACAAAGCCTATGTTTTGAAAACACTACTCTCATTGGGTTGATAATGTAAGTTTATCTAGGAACTATAAAGTTCTCGAATTTACCCAATTTTTTGGGAAAGAAAATCAATCAACCATATAACATATTGACAGATTTTTTTACAATGCGAAGAAGTAGAAAATAATGATGTTCTCAAAATAAGATTATTTTCACATTCATTGACTAAAATTGCCTTCACATGGTTTATAAATTTATTAGTTAATTCTATACAAATATGACAAAAGATAAAAAGAATAATTCATTCTCAATTATTTAGATCTCAAGTCAATGGCCAATTTGGCCAAATTAAAGCAAAGTTCAACGGTGACTATTGAATAATTCATCCGCAAATTTTAGAGAATAAGAAATAAATGGCGTGTATTTTTGCTTGAGAATGAATTGGTCAAATTAGCCCAAAATAGACTTGCTTTCGAATTAAGAAAAAGTTCAAAGGAATGAACTTTAAAAACTTATTTGAATGAGCTTTAAGGGCCATAAAATATGAGGTCTTGTTGAAAGAAGAATTACAACGAAAATCATAATTTCTAGGAACCTACTATCAAGAGGTGAATGGAGGTGTGAAAAATTAGAAATTAATGCAGCACAAATAGTTGATAAAACATCAATTATTTATGAAACATTACAAAAAATGAAAAAACCATTGAATATGCCATTGGCACAGCCTAATAAAAAGAACTAACCTTCAACTTTTTGACAATATTCATTTGATTTGTCAAAAGGAGATGAACTGCTTAATGAGTTAATGAAGCAAAGGTTAATAACTCTGTCCACTGGCTATTCTATCACACCTAAAAAAAAAGAGAAGGGGAAAGTATATTGTAAATGGTGTAATTTTTTTTAGGCATTCAACTAATAATTGTATTACTTTTTGAAATATCGTGCAAGACTATTCAAAAAGGGTTGTTGCAATATTCAAAAGGAAAAGAAGTAATGACACTCGATAGTGATCCGTTTCTTGACATAATCAATGTCAACATGTTTTCAGCCAATTTGTGCAAAGCTAGGAGCTTATTTAATGTGATTGTGCAAGACAAGCCTAAGAAAAGGCAAGGCAAAGATGGCTAAGCATGCAATGATAAATATATATGTATACGGTGCATAAGAGTTTAAGAAGCGAAGATCAAAATAGCAAATAAAGAAATGTAAACTTGTTTTACTAATGCAGTTATCTGATTTAACACTATGTGAGAAGGTGATTTGCAAATATACAATGGGGCCAACTTGATTTATGAAGGCTCAAATCCTAGAATATCTTGGAGTACTTGGTTCATGCGACATTGACATGTATGGACCAAATGATAGATTATTCCTAATGAATGAAAATCATATAATTTCTTGTAAACTTGGGGTACAAAGATGTGTTATAATAAAACCGTCGTAACATTTTTGAAAAACTTAGTCTCAAGAAAAAGACAAAGGAAATAAGTTGGGAAAAAAGTACAGATCAAGAAAAAAAATTGAAGGTCGAATCCAAAAGCTAGAAAAAGATATTGATGCCTACCTTCTCTATTGTTTGAAAACTCAAAAATTACCGGTAGAACAAAAGCAAAGGACGGTGGTGGCTGTAGCAGTGGATAGGTGGAGGCGATGATGGTTTCAACAATTATGGTTGCAGCAGAGGGGATCGAAAACGGTGATTTCTGTGGATACGCAAAGCGAGAGCAAGAATGAGAGAGAAAAAAAACCAAAGTTAATGGTGGACAAATCCCAAAATGGTGGCGTCAAATGCGTAGAAGGAGAGGAGAGAGCGATAACACTTTTGGGCAAGGGAGAGAATAATTTTGGGGTAGATTTATTTTTTGGGCTTAACGGTGGGCGAGGATTTGTTGATGAGATAGATTTTGGGTTATACATATATCTTAACCGTTGGATTGAATTTTTAGTTAATTTGAAACTTTTATTTTAAAAACATGTCAAACACGTTTTGCAAAACTTCTATCGTTTTATTATAAAGATATATAAAAAGGGTAACAACAAAATTATAAATTTAAAAAAAAATTTAAAAATTTATTTAAAATTCAAAATTAATTGTTCAAATTTATTTACAATATAGTTTACGTAATACACAACTAAATTTAAATATTTCATTTTGAATTTAAAGTAAAAATTTTGACAATTTTTTAAAATATGTAACATTTTTGTAAGGATAAATTTTGTCTACAATTTTAACAACTTAAAAAAGGGAGTGATTCTAAACCCATTCACTGGTTTGTTTTAAACATTCTTATGCATAAATATTTATTGCATTGAGTACAAGTACATCAATGCAAAGTATATGCATTTATATTTATCCTAAAAAAGAATTTAATAGAATAGTAAGATTTTTTAATTCTAAACAAGTTTTTTAGACCTTATTATAATTATTCTTATTTTTATTAAAAAAATTAAAAAAATTATAAACTATTTTCAATATGCATTTGACCCCGCTACTTTTTTTTATTTTAATCTTTTTATTCATCCAAATAAAAAATAAAATCCTATTTCACAAAACCCTACCCGGCCCTATTTTCTTCGCCTCCGAATTTCCGAGAGAGAGAGAGAGACAGGGAGAGGCAGTACCGCAGCTATGGCGGCCCCAGTGGAATCAGTGCAGTGCTTCGGCAGGAAGAAGACGGCGGTGGCAGTGACGTACTGCAAGCGCGGCCGCGGGCTGATCAAGATCAACGGCTGCCCGATCGAGCTGGTGGAGCCGGAGATCCTCCGCTTCAAGGCGTACGAACCCATCCTCCTCCTTGGCCGCCACCGCTTCGCCGGAGTCGACATGCGGATCCGAGTCAAGGGCGGTGGCCACACCTCCCAGATCTACGCCATCCGCCAGTCCATCGCCAAGGCTCTCGTCGCCTTCTACCAGAAGTACGTCGACGAGCAGTCCAAGAAGGAGATCAAGGACATTCTGGTTCGCTACGATCGCACTCTCCTAGTCGCCGATCCCAGGCGGTGCGAGCCGAAGAAGTTCGGCGGACGTGGTGCTCGTGCTAGGTTCCAGAAATCCTACCGTTGAAAGGACGTGTTTTGCACTATATTTTTCCGGTTAAGTAAAAGGACGAATTTTGCTATGTTTCCTGGTTAAGTTTCTCTATGTCTCTGTTTGTTTGATTAGCTGTTGAACTAGGATTCTACATTTTGCTTTGAGTGCTCAGTAGTTTTTGCTTCGGATATTGGGTTTTATCCACTGATTTTGGATTATTCGCTCCTTTAATCAATTAGGCATACTCCTGTCATTTGGATTTCTAATAGTTCCATGAATGCAGATTTTCATATGCACCATTAGTTGCATAATATATTTTATATATTTGTATCTGTGCGCGTGTGTATTTATCACTGGTGTCTATGGTGGCTTGAGAATTTAGATTTAGTTTTGGTTTTTTTAAAGCGTGCAAATGAGTGGAAGTAATCTTGTCTGTAGAACTTAAAGGATCATCTCAAGTACCGAGCACATTTTCCTTTAGCTGCTGAGAATCTGTGCATATCTATATAGGGAAGGCAATTGTGTCTTTTCCTCTAAATTTACTTATCATTTGTTGGCGATGAAAGAAGTACAGGCCGCATTGTGTGGTTTTGGGTCTTTAGGCATGTGCACAGGCACCTCTAGGTAGTTCAATCTGATAAAATCGTAGAGTTATGGGACTCCCCTCCACTTATAAAAATGAAAAAAAAAAAAGGGTGTAAGGATGCCTACCAAACTCTATCTTAAATCGTAGTACGATCTAAGGTCTAAGGTAGTCTAGCTGTTTAAAGTTGTCATTGGGACCAACCAAGGCTTGTGATAGACTCCGCTAGTGAAGTCGCTCTGACTTAACCGGTACAATTACAGCTGATTGCAGGTATTTAGAGATTTACTCTTCCCGGGCGAGGGTTCCTTTGTTAACAAAAAAGAATGCCTACCAATATCCTTAAATCTTAGGGTAAGCAGACTCTTGTTGTAACCTTCTTTTAGACTCTTGTTGTTTTCCCTATGCAAGCTGATCACACCTCCCATCACATGGTCTTGATCAATGTCCAAGTCTTAAAATTTGGAATTGTAATATGCTTTTTTCTTTGATTGAGCTTGTAATAATTTAGTTTCTGAATGATTAAAATTCCATTTTGTTATCAATATTTAAGTTCATTATTAGTTGCTCAGCACTCAGCAGCTGGGACGGAGACTAATTGGTTTGATGTTTCCCTAGAATCTGTCCTCGTATGTTTTAGTCTAGTGACAGGTTTTCTGTTTTCTTTTCTTTTCTAGGATTGGGTATTGTGTGATGTATAGTTGAGTGCTGGGAATGTGGTGTTAGGTTTACCTTTCACACGGAGAATTTGCGTGGTTCGGCTCACACCGGCTTATGCTTACGAGCGAGATAGATAATTTTCATTATGTCATACGTAAATGAGTAAAGTTGTCTCGTGTAATTTGTAGTAACCGTTCTTTTGTAGTGACTGTTCTTTGAGTTTGCTTGACGATAGAGATGTCCACTCCCTTACCCTGATTGTTGAGCTTCACTAATGTCTTTGGTCTGTTGTATATTGTTTCTGTATTTGTCATACTCCCTTGTCTTAAAAGTTGTGTACTTAGAGTTTCTTTTTCATTTTCATACCTTTTTATTTGTTACTTCATACCAGTGAGTATTACTTCAAGTGAGGCAGTGGTGGTTGAGTGGCATTGATATTGTGGGTTGAAAGTGGATCCACAACGGTAATTTGAATAGTTGATCTCTTAGGCCAACTTGAGTCTTGAGGGCTTTTGGAGGGAGTGGAGTCTTGAGAGGATGAGATCCTCATTATGAGATCTTTGCATTCTCCCGGCCTATGCGCAGGTTTAATACAATGCAGATATTGTAGGCAATAGGGCTTGTTTATTATTTTGGATAAGATAGGATGAGATATGAGACTGAGGAATTAGTAAATACTAGGGGTCTCGCATATCTTTTTATAATAGTTGTATAATTATTTTTGACCGTTAAATAAGAATGAATGATAATTCAGAGCTTGATATTAATAATAATAATGGGACTTTGTATTATTAATACCACAAATGAGGGGTTAAAAGTTCCCATTCGACGGACTATTAGTTCAAGTCTTGCAATACAAATATGAGACTCACAATACCAATGTGACAAAATTTCTTTGGTGGGTCACTTTTGTTTCTTAGTCCAATCTCCTCTCTTAATCCCTCCAAACAAATACGGCCTTACTGTCTTGGTTATTAATTGTTCTCCAGTTGCATATCCCCTTTTGGTCTCATTAGTGCTTGTGTAAGTTATGATTTAATTGTCTGATTGTAGGCAGTAAAGGCTTGGAGAGCTCAAAACCTCTAATGCTAACGAGTTTTGCTTCTCATGTGTGCATTTAACTTTAAGGGCAATCACTCGACAAAAGTACCAAATTATTATGTTAATGGCACGGTACCAAGAGAAAAGGGGTTGAACTCTAGTCCAGGGCACATTTATAATCAGAATTCTATTTTTTTTTTGTTGAAATTTTATTGTTTGTCTCCCCTAATGTATTATAAATTATTTGATCATGTCTTAAAACTGTCTTCAGATTCTCACATGATCAACAATTCTCAATAAATTAAGAGAGGACATAGAGTTTTTGAAATAGAACCCAACTCCTTTTTTTTCAAGTAGAGATTATCTGTTACAGAAATAGTATACCCCTCTGTTCTGAAACATCAAGAGTCATTAAATCACGTAGAAATACATATTCAAACGGTTTTCAATATGTTGAAACATGACATAATTTTTAGAATGGCTAATACCTTGCTTATTTTTGCTCACACCAAAATGTTTGCTCGTGAAAATTCATGATTTTTTTAAGATAACTAATAAGATTATATATAAAAAAAAGGGCACAAAGAGAACGCTAAACCTAAAAGGGAGAATGCACAAATCCATGAATGGTGGGTAACATACAGCTCCCATCTAATAAATTGAATATTTTTACATGGCGCCGTTTTGTTAATACATGCTATAGCTTCAGAACTACCAGAATAAATGGAAATGGCGCAGTGTATCGACTGACAAACTATGAGCTACGAAACTTGCAACATTACGGCTTGATGAGGACAAGACGAGCAAATTGCTTCAATTCTGTGGGTGTTTCTCACCGAGCCATTTCTCGATCAAATCTATCCAATTCTTTGGATATTAGAATTTCGCTCTATACTGCTATTTGAACTTAGGATACCAAGCTTGATCTCTTCCTTTTATGAGGCTTCCAAGTCAACCCGTTCCAACCACTCTCTCCAACGCCCCAAGGTTCCATTTTCTGCGCATATTCGGCCTCGGATTTGGACCTTTTGAAGTCCAAACTTACTGTATCTTCACTTGTTGCCTCACTTGCCATGGACACATTTTCACTCTTCACTTCCAAAACTTTCTTTTCTCCTTCCGCGCTATTACTAAAAACTTCATTCCCTACGGCTGAGAGATGATCTCTCCTCTTTCCTCGGCTGGAATGGCTCGTTACATCTCCTTTTTCCACTGCTTTCATCCACTGTAAATCACTAAGTGTGTCCACATACACCACCTCTTTTCTCCTTCGCTTTCCAGTGATGTTCCTACTTTCATAGTCGAATCCTTTCCCCTTACCTTCTTTATTATCTGGTGCAGTGTATGCCCAATCCGGGACCTCGTGTTCTTCCATTAGACGAGATCTGTAATTCTCCTTCTGCCTTCTCTCATCGTCCATTTTCTCAAACAGCCAGAACTCCTCATCCGAACGTGCTGCAAGACGGTTGATTTCTCTTTCGCTCGGTACGTCTGTCCCAAGGGAGCTCGTACCTCTTCGCATAATCTCTTCCAACATCTCTCTTCTGTCCTGAGCTGCAGATACAAGCTGAACTACCTTAATTCTCGACATTTAATAACAAAATGAAAGAAAAACTGGAAGAAGGGATTGGACTATGCCACTATGGAGGAAGTTTTTTCCTTTTTTGGTTCCCAAAACCGGCATGCAGTAGATGAAAGCAGTCCAGTCAAAATGGAACCAGGAAGCGAATTGGCCTTAAAATTCAGGTGAAAACCCAACAAAGATCTCAGGCAGAATATTCAAAAAATTCAGGTATTGAACAGTCTTCTCCATTGTTCTCTCTAAGAAATACCCATAAATAAAACAGAAATAGAAAAAGAAAAAACAACCATATGCAATATGATGCCTATCGCCAAGTGTCCACAACAAGTTCCAGAACAGTCATGGGATCGTGGCATATGTCTCATATAAGTTATATAACATTCTTTCAACTTCATCTACAATTTAAATGCCTTTGCTCTGAAGGACAGTTAACAGACAGACATCAATCACAAAATACTGCATTGATGTTTCACAATTTTGTCAGTTCTTGTTTTTTGAAAATATGTTTTCATTTATTATTTGTAGAAAATAAAAAAACAGAAGATGTTTGGATGACACATTTCCAAACACTTGTTCTCAAAACAAGTGGAGGACTGGCTGAAGTAGGAATAGCGGGTGCTATTTATGATGTCCCTTGGGTCGAAAACGAAAAATCTCTTCCACTTTCCTACCAAATGTCTCTGTATTCTTGTATTCTGGCACATAAACTTGACTATTTCCCTTCAAGTTATGCTCGCTTGGGGTCGGCGAGAGGGTTGGAAATTTGGAATCTAGACAGAGGGAGGTCACCTAAGGGGGGTTGTTAGTGGGAGAGGTGGTGGCTGGAGGGTTGCAAATGGAAGGGATAGCTTGCAAGGGAGGAAGGTGGGCCGGTTACCAGCGAGAGGGGATCACATGAGCGAGATTGTCGGAGGTGGAGGTGGGGCAAAGGTGGTGGAGGAAGTTTGAGTGGATAAAAACTTGTCCTAAAAACAAGACACCTTTTTTGTTTCCCAAAATTGGGAATTTTTAAAATTGGTTGCTATTTTCTTTTTGAGAGGAAAAGAGTTACCAAATAGGTTCGGTTCTTGTTCTCAGATTGTTTTGAAGACAACAGAAAATAGAAAACAAAAATGTTGCTCAGCAAACCCATTCAACTCAATAAGCCTTGGTTCCAATCACCCCTAGAAATCAACCATGATATTAACATTTCAAAATCATAGCAAGAGTTCAATAAAGACAAACCTGTGGATGTTGTATTGAACAGTCCTGCCTGGATGACCTTGGCGTCAATACCCATCTTCTGCTTTGCACGCTCCAATATCACCTCTTCAATTGATCCAACGCTAACCAACACGAAAACTCTCACTTCCTTCTTTTGCCCAATGCGATGTGCTCGATCCTCTGCCTGTTGGTCCATCTGAGGGTTCCAGTCACTGTCAAAAATTATCACAGTATCTGCTGTTTGTAAGTTCAGTCCAAGACCCCCAGCACGAGTGCTCAGAAGAAACATGAAGAAAGGAGAATCTGGGGCATTAAATTGCTTTAGTAAAGTTCCTCTTTCCTCAGTTTTTGTTGAGCCATCAAGTCTGAGATATTTAAAATCATGAAGCTGTAAATAAATTTCTAGAATGTCCATGAGGCGGGTCATTTGTGAGAAAAGGAGGACTCTATGTCCTGCTCTGCGAAGTTTAGGGAGTAAACGGTCGAGTATCTCAAATTTCCCAGATGCTCTAAAAATCTGCTCCTTGCGCCACAAATTGTATTCACCCACAAACAGGTATGGGTGGTTGCAACACTTCCTGAGCTGCATAGACAGGTTCTGTAGACTCTTGGACTTTCCAGATCCTGCCAATTAGTCATATTAGTTTCGAGATGGCAACTTTTTCCTCTTTCAGTAAATTATTTATTTAAATGATAAGAAGAAGGTAACAAACAAGAGCATAATCACAGCATGCAACAAAAACTAGTAATGTTGCCTCATAAAGCTACATGATGAAAGTCGAAAAACGGAGGCCGAAGATGATTGCAATGACATTGATATAAGCACCACTGAAGATGGGCAGCCAGTAGATGATTAAATAAATATGGGAAGTTAAAATTACTGGATGCTGGTCGGTACTTAATTGTTATTCGCTGAAAGAACTGTGTAAAGAAGAAAAGCTGTAGGGTTCAACTAGCCTTTGGCGAGTATTTTTCCTAGCTCTCAACAGAAATAATTAATCAACTTTCTCACCAAAAAAATGCTACAAAAGAAAGGAGGGGGGAAAAAAAAGCTCTGACAAAATTAGAGAACCTCGACTTTGCAGAACCTTCAGAATTAAGTAATTTAAAGTTCACAGACACTGATTTCGTTAAAAGTTCAAGTACCAAAGTCATGAACAAGTTCAACATTTTCAAAGAGGAAAATCATTATCAAAAGGACAAATTTGATGAGTTCAAAAGATGAAATTTATACCTTCTCTAAAAGCAATTTACCAGTGGCATAGCAAACAAATGTAGCTTACAAGTTACAACACATCAAAGTCACCAGGGATTATTTCATTCTAATATGCCAAAATGAAACATGACATGGCACACCTTATAAATATGATAGGTTCGGGGTATGTTAATAGTGATACAAGGAATACGGTCAGGTAGTTGCCACTCTCTCTCTCTCTCTCTCTCTCTCACACACACACACACACAGATGTCTTTGTGGAAAGTGGAAACTGCACCCAGAGAAAACTCTAATTGAGAACACAACTTAACTGAAGAAGTACAATACAAGTTTGTAGGATCAATTTAGCTACAAATGAACAAGTTTTGCAATACCCCTATGGGAGAGGACACAAAGGACACAGGCATGTATTTTAATGGCAGCAACAACTTACCAGTATCAAGTCCAACCCTCCCCACGTCTGTGACTTGCTTATAATATACTTTCTGCCATGCCGACATGTCACATTTCAGTATGACCTGTGTTTTTCCAGGAAGATACTTCTCCACCTCATCTTTCTTCCTCCTTAATATGAATGGCCTTATAACCTGGGAAGAAGATAATGTATTAAAAATAGGAAGAAGAAGAAGAAGAAGAATGAGATAAGACATTGGAAGCCATCACCTACATGGTGCAGACGGCGAATGATCAATAGTTCTTCTTCATCTGTCAGGGAAACATCACACCGATCTGCAAACAGTGCATTAAACCACTCCTCGAAATTCTCAACTGAGTTAAATATGTTTGGAAGGAGAAAATTGAGAAGGGACCATAACTCCTGTAAACTATTCTGTATGGGGGTACCAGTTAATAGTAGCCTACGTCGAATCCGGTAGCTGCACAGTATGAATTTCATTAAGCAGCCACTCTTAATTCAACTAAACACATATCCAACATAAGTTGGAAACATAAACGAAATTCATTTGAAAGAATATACTGGACCAATAAAAGAAATCACCAGTGATTAATAGAGGAAACTACGGAAGGTTTTGGGAACAAGAATAATAGACCCGAATGTTTGGAAAAAGCAAAACAGAGTGCATAAAAGATGACGATTTCCTTTATCTTTTCTTTCTATAGTTTCAGTTCTGGTCAGAGAGAGAAAGAAAACTTCTCATGCAACTCTATAAAAGCCTATCAATAGAGGTCAGAAGAAAATAAAACAAAATCCTAGCTTATTCGACATAAGTGACACCAACTTTAAACTAGGTTTGACAACACTCTGTCATGCCCTCACTACCCTGTTCCTTTGAAGTTTGGGGAACGATTCAATCATTGCATTATGGATGGACATACTACAGTTGTAGCTGAGGGTCTTAAAGATGTCTCATTGACCTAAAGAAGGTTCAGTTGAACATAAAAGCAAGTCTTTCCTTTATTGCTTTCTGGATTAACAAACTTCAAGAGAGATTGGACAAGCAGGTTGTCCACTTGAGAGGAAACCTAGGACGACTTGAGAGGAAACCTAAAAGGCCCTTCTTATTGATTTTCATTGTTTAGATTTACACTGAAATAGAGCGCAATTACTCAGCTGTCAAATAGCTAACACAAAAGCCTCAATATTCATTTCGATCTCTTCTCTTCTCATCTAATGGAAAGGATTACAAGGAATTGTAGTTGACCCAATCAGGCATAGAAACAAGAGGCCCTGTGGTTTTGCCACACAATTCTTCTGAAACTTCTATTATGATTCAGCTGATTAGGAGGGAAGGCACTATCACCTGAAGTATCAGTCCCAAGGTAATGAAATAAAAAAGCGAGGAAGGTCCTACGACACAGTATGATCAATCCAAGAACAAAGCAAGGAAGGTACTATGACACAGTATGATCAATCCAAGAAAATTGGTTAAAGCAGAAAGATGAATATCGTTACAATCCAGGAAAATTGGTTACAGCAGAAATATCAGTTCTCTGGGGAATAAAATGGTTTGGTAAGCCGTAATAATAATATTTTTAAAAAACTAGAGTTTATGACAGCGCAAGGGACTCGAACAAAAAGC
The DNA here is from genome assembly GCA_034768845.1 of Heliamphora exappendiculata. Lineage (NCBI taxonomy): Eukaryota > Viridiplantae > Streptophyta > Magnoliopsida > Ericales > Sarraceniaceae > Heliamphora > Heliamphora exappendiculata. The sequence continues at coordinate 3,030,126 of JAOTRH010000027.1, forward strand.
TGGGAAGCAGATGAATAAAGTTTAATCAGCCCTACACCATGTTTGTATTTGAGGATAGGATTAAGATGGCTTAAGTTTCACATCACTAATAGATGTAGGATTAAATATCCATTGTATTACGTATCCGTTTCTTAGTCTACTCTCATGTTTGTTTGTTTGCAAAATAGAAAGACAATGATTAGGCATACTGAAAATCTTGCCCTTATAGTGGGATATTTATTTGTGCATATATTGAGCAAATAAAATTGAAATGTTGGCAATAAGATTAAAAAAATTTTTAAAAAAATTTTAAAAAATAAAAAAAATAAAAAAATCAAATAAGATAAAAAAGGTAAAAGGGGGGGGGGGGGTAAAAATGGCCACTATGAGAGAGAAAAAATAAAAATAGAAAAAGTTACTAACAAAATTGCAAAGTAACAA
>JAOTRH010000027.1:3030645-3060489 GCA_034768845.1 Heliamphora exappendiculata
ATTAAAGAATATTTATTTATAGGAAATGAAATATTAAAATCATCAAAATTAATTAATGAAGCATTTGTGCTAACACTATGTTCCAACTCTCTCTCGAAAATACAGAAAAATATGTAGGAGTGAAGAACAGTAGAAGGGCAAAACTTCGGTAATGGAGAAAGAAGAAGAAGGAAAATCGAATGAATATAAAGGGTATGAAGCAACCTTTATATAGGCAATGGAAGCATCGGTTCGGATTAACCGAACCATTATCATACCGGTTCGGTCCTTGGCGGTTGGATGCCCAACTGACACAAACCATTCGGAACAGTCGCTTCCCGATTCGGTTCGGTAACGAACAGGTTTGGAATTGAAGGTAATGAAAATTTGAATGTAACAAAATTTTAAATTTTTTCGCAAAAATTTAAATCCAAAAATTCAAATGAATTTTTCGCAAAAAGATAAGGGTTGAACCGACTCGACCTGCAACCCGCGACCCATCACCCACGGACCACGGACCCGGACCCGGACCCGGACCCGGACCTGGACTTGAACCCGAGCCCAGCCAGGCTCGGCATGGCCGGTCGGTCAGACGGGCGGGCAGGCAGCGGCGGCGCGCGCGCGTGTGGCTTAATGGACCAAGTTGAACTTTGTCCATAACTCTTCCCCCAACAAAAGTTGGGATGACCCAAATGGCCAATCCTTTATCTCCAACCTAGGCTTTATAAGCCACCATAAACTTTTATCCCCAATCAATTGGAACAAAGCTATTCATCTTCAAGTTACTTTCATTTTTCTAACTTTCAAGGCTCACATTTGGAGTCAATTTCTCATTCACCCGTTATCGATTTTGAACGCTGTAAAAATCATGATAAACTACTCATGGAGATGAACATATTAAGATTTGAAATTATAAAAAAAATTAATTCAATCCAAAGTTATTTAACTTCAAAGTTAGCTAAAATCATGCTAAAAAAAGTTCAAAACCCACTTAATTTTCCAACAATCCCCCACGTGAATGGAATTTAACAAAAAATGTAATGCAACAAGATGTTGATACAGAGAGAGTTCGATAAAAAAAAATCTACATAGGATAGGTCGCTTTTGGCTTTGAACAATCCCTTGTGAAAAACTATTAGACTTACTGGTTAATTAATGAATATGATGTCCTGAACTGTTCAGCCGTTTGTATAAGTTAAGACAATAAAGTTCACATAGAATATTCCTAACACAGCTTGGTTCCAACAGTTGTATTCATTTCGGCTCTAAACAAGCCTAGTCTTTCATGAGTGCTCTAGAGAATTTCGCCTTAAAAATTCTCATAGAACCGGCCCAGTTCATACTCATATAAGTGATTCTTACTAAGAGTATCCTGTCATACCCCACTTGGATATCCAAGGTATAAGAATTATTAAAAACACAGCTTATCCTTAAACACGCTGCAGACATCACTATTTCATTATAGAAATGGGTAGGAGTTAAACTCCCTGGTAATTCCCCTAGAGTCACACATAATTCGGTTGTCCAATTGAACCTAGATCTTGGGATATCCAGTTAGCTAGGTTACGTTGCCATTAAGGTGCCTCTTTAGTAATAGGCTTTTGTCCCATTCCCCTCGATGAGTAATTCACTTGCTCTCTAGTCAAACATTTGGTTAACGGATCCACGATATTATCTTTTGACTTTATGTACTCAATGGATATAATCTCACTTGAGAGCAGTTGTTTAATGGTATTGTGTCTACAACGTATATGTCGTGACATACCATTGTACAAATTACTATGTGCCATTCCAATTGCAGATTGACTATCACAATGAATGCAAATTGGTGGCACAGGTTTAGGCCACACTTGAATATCTTTTAAGAAATGGCATAACCATTCTGCTTTTTCTCCAACTTTATCTAAAATTATGAACTCAGCTTCCATTGTTGACCTAGCGATACACGTCTGTTTGGAAGATTTTCAAGACACAGCTGCACATCCGAGAGTGAAAACATATCCACTTGTGAATTTTGAGTCTTTTGAATCAGATATCTAGTTGGCATCAAAATAGCCTTAAAAAATAGCTGGATATCTGGTATAATACAATCCGTAGTTACGTGTGTATCTTAGATATTTAAGAATCCGAACTATTAGGTGTATATTTACATTTACTATCGTCCTCGCAGGACGATCATCATTCTTGGAGAATTTACCAAGTATTTTCTCAATGTAATGTGATTGAGACAAAGCATATTCTTTAGATGTTTTAAAAATTATCAATCCCAAAATAACATGTCACACTCTTTTCAAAAACACAAAATCGATAAAGAATATTATCACATCCTGAGATTGCACAGTTTTTTATTCGTGTTAAGCGAAGGTAGTGACTAAAGGCATTTAGGTAAGATATAATATGATTATATTTTTTTAGTATACCCAAATCGGAGTATACCAAACAAAATTATCAAACTAAAATTATTTATTTATAGAAAATAAGTAACTGTACACGCTTCGGATACGCTATCTTGTATCCCCAAACCAGCATATATTTTACAAAAAAAAAAATATTAACTACGAGCCTAGGATTATAAACTTAACGACTGTGGTAGACCAACTCTAGCCATCCCTACTATCTGCAACCACAAATGTTACAGGAGAGTGCATTTAGTATTATAATGAACAAGATAAAAAAATAATCATTCTACTAAAATATCATGATTTTCATAAGAAAAGTAAGATGTTGCATCCACTAGTCACAAAATTTCATAAATAACTTTATCAGTTTTTTAGGATCTCAGAAGTTATAACAAATTTTTATCAATCTTTATAAAAGTAGCATTTTAGGCTCAACAACCACAAATTATAAAATTCACTGTCTCAAAATAAAATTTTTGGCATAACCGCCACAATACAAAATAATCATATCACATTCATACCCAATAGTGACCAAGTAGTCGTCAACCACACGACCGGGAGTTCCGACAGTATCGTAACCTCAATTCTCAATGCACAGATTAACAACGTGATAAAATGAGGGTCATTCTCCATCAAGCACGATGGTATGTGCTGTTCGGGACTTATAACCTGCTAAGTCTTTAAGGCAAAAACTCCCGCTCAACGGGCAATTTCCCTCGTAGGGATCAACAACACCCATAATTTGGCAATCTCCCATAACGAGATATAAATGGCTAAAAGTCCTTATAACTTGGCACTTTGAAACAGTAGCACGTTATCAAAATATTTTCTTTCACATAGATATGCTTTATAAAAAATGCAGATAGTATATTTAAAAATATCATGACATTTAAAGAAAAAATTATGCTATCACAATTTTCATGCTTCAAAAATATGGATATAAATTCATGTATTTTTGTTCAAAATAATACTTAAACACTCTCACATGTATTTATATTCAAAAATATGCTGCATTTATGTTTAAAATAATACTTAAGTATCTCACATGCATTTATATTCAAAATAATATTACATTTATGTTCAAAATAATACTTAAGTATCTCACATGCATTTATATTCAAAATAATATTAATATTGCATTTATATTCCAAATAATATTGCATTTATGCTTAAGATATTACTTAAGTACCTCACATGTATTTATATTCAAAATAATATTACATTTATATTCAAGATAATACTTAAGTATCTTACATGTATTTATATTCAAAATAATATTGCATTTATGTTGAAAATACTTAAGCATCTCACCCCGACTTAGGCATGACAATTCTCTCTCCTTGATCTTGTTTCCAAAATTTCTAATCCTCTGGTGATAAAATCTCAATGGATAATGGAGAGAGAGAGAGAGAGAGAGAGAGAGAGAGAGAGAGATTGGTGGAGGCTGACGGCGGCGTGGGTGGTGTCGGCGGCGTCGGGCTCACGGTGGTGGTGGCGTTGAGTGTTTGGCTTAAAAGCTCACTGTGTGTGAGAGATGATATGCGATGAATGTTGTCACCAAGTGCCTTTTATAGGCTGACCTAAATTTTTTTCAATCATTACTTTTGATTTGATCTTATCCAGAATCTTATTCAAATTTTTTTCAATCGTTACTTTTGATTTGATCTTATTTGATCTTATCCAGAATCTTATTCAAATCTTATTCAAATCTTTTTCAACCATTACATTTGATTTGATCTTATCCAGAATCTTATCCAAATCTTTTTCAACCCAAATCTTTTTCAACCATTACCTTTGATTTGATCTTATCCAGAATCTTATCCAAATCTTTTTCAACCATTACCTCAACCATTATATTTGATTTGATCTTATCCAAATCTTTTTTAATCATTACCTTTGATTTGATCTTATCCAGAATCTTATCCAAATCTTTTTCAATCATTACATTTGATTTGATCTATCCAGAATCTTATCCAAATCTTATTTATAATCCTACCAAAATATATATGCAAAGAAATCTACAAATATTTAAAATTCTAATTGCTATGTTATTATTTGTTAAAAATTTTATTTTTATAAATTTTTTACGAACTATCACATAATATATTATTCTAAGGAGTGATACGTGTCTTATTTTTTATTAACTGTCATGGTACGGGTTATTACAATAATATCTTTCACTCCCAAATTTTTCATGTCAAACTGTTTGTTCAACATTTTCTTAGTAGATTTGATCATTTGATCATCACTACCTATGATGAGTATGTTATCAACATAAAAATAGACGACGACGTATCCTTTATCTGTGCTTTTAACATAGACACACTTGTCATATTCGTTTGTCTTAAACCCATTTGACATCATAGTGTTGCCAAATTTCTCATGCCATTACTTTGGCGTTTGTTTTAAACCATAAAGAGATTTGACGAGCTTACAAACTTTGTTTTCTTGTCTAGGAACAACAAATTCTTCTGGTTATTCCATGTAAATCTCTTCATTCAATTCACCATTCAAGAATGCCGTATTCACATCCATTTGATGTATATCTATATTAAATAATGCAGCTATGAAAATTAGCACGCGTATAGACGTTATTCTAGTGACTGGTGAATATGCGTCAAAGTAATTAAGACATTCGTTTTGTCTGTATCCTTTAACTACAAGTCTTGCTTTGTACTTGTCAATGGATTCACCTGCCTCCATCTTTCTCTTGAATATCCATTTATATTCAAGCAGTTTACAATCGGGAGAAAGATCCACCAGTTCCCATGTATGATTCTGAAGGACGAATTCAATCTCGCTGTTAACAGTCTCTTTCCATAAAGGGGCTTCAGTACTGGACAACGCCTCCTTATAAGTTCGAGGCTCATTTTCTAACAAATATGTTAGAAAATTTGGACCAAAAGATTTGGATATTCTTACCCGTTATCTACGTATAGGTTCTGCATCCTCTTCTTCTTGGCTTCATCATGATCACTACTTTGAGCAGTGTCACAAGTTTTGCTTATAGAACTTGTCTCTTATCCAGATTTACAAGAAAATACATGTTCAAAAAATGCTACATTCCTTGACTCAATAATAGTATTAGCATGGATATCTAAAATTTCAGATTTGTGAATCAGAAATCTATAAGCACTACTATTATTAACATAATCGATGAATATATAGTCAACGATTTTAGGCTCCAATTTTGACCTCTTTGGTGTAGGAACTGCTACCTTTGCCAAATACCCCCGCACTCTTAATAATTTGTAGGTACACATTCAATCTTTTCACAATTCATAAGGTGTCTTATTTGTCTTCTTGTGGAGTATCTTATTAAGAATATAATTAGCTGAAAAAATGGTTTCCCCCCACAAATTCTAAGGTAGTCCAGAACTAATCAACATAGCATTTATCATATCTTTTAATGTTATATTCTTCCGTTTAGCAATACCTTTTTGCTATGGAGAATAGGGTGCAGTGGTTTGATGAATTATGGCATGCTGTGAACAGAATTCACCAAAATGCGATTCATATTCACCACCTCTATCGCTCCATAGAGTTTTGATCTTCTTCCCAAGTTGATTTTCAATTTCATTCTTGTAATGTATAAATATTTTTAAGGTTTTGTCTTTACTTCTAAGCAAATAGATGTAGCAGTATCTAAGGCTAGCGTCAATAAAAATAATAAAATACTTTTTACCACATCTTATTTGAATTGATTTAAAATCACAAATATCACTGTGAATTAAATTCAAATGTTCTGTATTTTTTTCAACATAGTGAAAAGTAGCCTTAGCTAATTTTGCCTCTACACAAATCTCATATTTGTGATTCGAATCAAAATCAAATTTAGACAGGCAATTATTGTTAATTAATCTACGCAGAGAATTATAATTAACATGCCCTAATCTATCATGCCATAAAGAGGACTCAACAATATAAGTAGAAGAAGATTCATTCTTTTTCATTGCAAGTTTTGGTTCAACAACCATTACATTTAACTTGAATAAGCTGTCTGTCTGATTTCCTTTACCCATAAATACACCATTTTTTGTAAGTGCAAATTTATCAGATTCAAATACTAGCTTAAATCCATTCTTACTGAACAAAGACCCAGAAACTAAATTCTTGCGAATGTCTGGCACATGCAGCACGTTGTTGAGCGTGGGTTCCTTTCCTGAAGTCATCTTCAAAATCACCTTTCCCTAACTTTCCACATTGGAGGTAGAAGAATTCCCCGTATACAGCTGTTCTCCATCTATTGTCTGATAAGCGGCGAACATCCGTCTGTCTGAAAAAATGTGGCGAGTAGCTCCAGGGTTCACCCACCATTCTCTGGGATTCCCAACAAGGTTTGTTTCAGACACAACGGCGGAAAGATTAATGTCATCCACCCCGGTATAATGGTTATCCACTTCGGTCACGTTGGCTTGGGCATTCTTCTTCCGCTTGCTGCGACAGTTCTCTACTCGATACCCGGGCTTGTCACAGATGTAACACTTGCCCTTGAATTTGAGTCTCTTAGAGTCCTCGCCTTTGCCACCAACATGCTTTCTCTTCTTGTTGTTGACTTTAGGCGCGTGTTCCACAACATTTGCCTTGGACTCCATCCCGGTCTTCCTCTCAGACTTGTGGTTGTCTTTCTCTATCCTCAACTAGACAATCAGTTTCTCCAATTTTATCTCCTTGCGCTTATGCTTCAGGTAATTCTTGAAATCTTTTCAGCCTGCGGTAATTTTTCAATAATAGCAGCAACCTGAAATGATTCACCCAGAAATCTACCTTCTGTATGACTATCATGCAGGATAAGTTGAAGATCCTAAACTTGTCCAATAATTGGCTTTGATACCACAATCTTATAATCTAAAAATTTACTGATGATGAATTTCTTCGTACTCGCATCCTCTGTCTTATATTTGCGATCCAAATATTCCCACAGTTCCTTTGCCGTCTTGACCGGACTATACACGTTGTACTGTGTGCTGTCCAGTCCATTAAGGATATAATTCCGACATATGAAGTCAGCATATTTCCATGCATCCACAACAGCAACTGCTTGTCGGTCAGATTCACCTTCAGTTATTGTCGGAGCATTTTCACGTAGGAATCTAGCCAGATTTAGAATAGTAAGATAGAATAACATTTTTTGTTGTCATCTTTTAAATTCAGTTCCATGAAACTTCTCTGACTTTTTTTCGTAATTCACCGAAACTGTCGTAGTGACAGCCGGTATCACTGAAAGTACAACCGAAATAGGGGAGGGAGTAACAGCAGTAGCATCAACGTTTTCTAATTTCATAATTAATAAACTGTCATAATAGAACAACACAAATGAAGCAGTTTTAGCAACTCAAAAATAAATCTGAAAAGATTTTATTTTCCCTTAAAAAAATTGCAATAAAACTTTTATTGTTTTCTCTTAAACAAAAAATTTGTACAAGGCAGATTTATATGCAGAAAATTATTTTATTCTACAAATTAGAAATAATTTCAACACAAATAAATACTAAAGTTAAAAAAATAGTATTTAATCTGTAAATTTTTTTATTAATTTACAGATTTAATTATACTGAAAAAATTTTAGAATCAATAAATTATACTTAAAAAATAAACCAGAATATAATGTATCTAACAGATTTAGAAAACTAATCAATTTGTATTACTGAATATATGAACAGATTAAACACTAAAAGGGTTTTTTGTCTTAAGATTGTTAGGATAATATGTAACTAATAAACATTTGGCATAATCAAAATTCAGAGGAGCATGGGGGCAGAAGAAGCGACTAGACGAGGTGATCAATTTTGCTATTGCTTATTTAGAGGAGTTTCACAAAGCAACTACAAAAGCTCAGAACAAAGAGACTCAAAGTGAGGCTGTCAAATGGAAACCTCCCAAGCAAGGGCTCTTCAAGGCAAATTTTGATTGTGCAAGATGTAAAGATGAAAAGACAAATGTAGGAGTCATCATCATAGATGATATGGGAAACACAATTGCATCATGCACTCATTAGATTAATTGGACATCTTATTGCGACTTTGTTGAATGCATTGCTGCGTGCATAGCGCTAAAAGTTGCAATAGAGGTAAAAGTACATGAAATTCATTTGAAAAGGGACTCTAGTGTGGTAATATCAGGGATTCAAAATACAGAAAAAGACCTATCCTCAATAGGTATGGTGATTGAAAGAGTAAAGATTATCACAAAAAAAATTTCAAACTTTTGAGTGCACGCACACAAATAGACAAGGAAACTCGGTTGTTCGTGCTTGGTCTCGCTTAGCACTATCTTTAGAGGGTTTTCATGCATGGATGGAAGAGACACACCACTCAATAGCGCTACTCATTGACGTCGTACTTATGTAGCCTCTTTCAAAATTAGAACTCAAACACTAATTAATTTTTATATCTCATGCATAAACATCTTTTATGCTTTGCTCATTTTATCTTTCTTAGCTTTGATAAATTTGATGGAATTAAATGCTAACTAGATATAAATAATGTGTACAAACATGATTTTTTATGCATAAAAATCTTTTAGAATTACCCGAGAGTGTTGGGTTTGAAATTATAAATTTTTTCCAACAATCAATTTTTTTAACACTTATTTTATTTTTTATTTTAGTATTTATATAATAAGATAAATTATTTTTTAAACTGTGTTTTCTCTCCTCTAACATATTTTTAAAAAAGCGACTAAGATTAAAACAAGCTTATATCATATGGTCAAAAGTTTATCATTTTGAAAATATATTCTCCAATTCATAATTTTCAAAATGTGTGAACCAAACTTCTTTTAATGGTAAAAATTTACTATACCTAAAAAAATTAGTGCTTAAAAATTTCTTACTCTCCATTATTATCAAAATTTTATTTTAAAATTAAATTATATATAATAATGCATTTAAACACCGGTAATTCAGAAGTTTATATAATAAGATGCATCAATTTTTTTAAAAATGTTTTTATCTCCTCTAACATATTTTAAAGAGTAATTTTTTGTATTAATCTTATTACGACTAACGATGTAAGAATCAGCCTCGCATAATATGTTTTAATAAGTTTAGTCCTATTAATTTCTTCTATTCTCAAATTGTCATTAATTTATACATCCCCTTTTACTTAAATCTATTTTAATCTCCACAAATATTTTTCAGAATGGCAGTAAAAATGTCACAAATTGTCAATAAAAATCTAAAATCTAACACAATTTATAATGCTTCTGGCTGTCATCATTTTGAAACTCTCTCTTATATGAGATAGTGATAATAACATTATTTACAGTATTTAGTTAAAAATAATACTTTTCACACGATATTACAAATTGGTAAATTTTATCGTTAATTGAATTAACACCAGAATAGGGTAATATAATAATTTTACTAGAATGATGGACGATAAGCAATATATTCCAGCGGTTTGAAAAAAGTGACAAAATTCTTTAATAGATTAATTGTTGGCATGCAAAAAAAGTCACCAAAATAGAAATAATATTTTGTTACTGCATTGATACAACAATAATTATGTTGGCCAAAACATTTATCCAAATTTGAAGCTAATCGGCGTGGAATAGAAAAAAATAAAATTACTTTACATATAAAACTTAAACTAAAAGCAAATATATTATCTTTATGTAGAATTGGATTAAAATTAGTAAAACTAATTTAGTGGGACTAATCCTCTTATGAGGTCATAAAATAGAACTAATCTCTAATTAATTCTATTTTAAAAAGAGTAATTAAGGTTAAATCAAGATTATATATCATACATTCAAAAGTTTACCATTTTGAAAATATCTTCTCCAACTCAGTGTTCCCAAAATATATGTGTGACAAGCTTCTTTTAATGGTAAGAATTTACTATACCTAAAAATATTATGACCTAAATTAATTTTGCCATTAATTTTGTTCAATACTCTTTCACTTTTTGTCTTTTTAAAAATTCATTTCAAATCCCGTTTGTTAACACTGACAAATTTAACAATTTCGTACTCTTAATTATTATCATATTTTTTTAAAAATTTATGTGTTGATAATGATTTTAGGCACCATAACTCACTAGTTGCTTTAATAAAAGAATTCAAAAAAGTAAAAAAAATAAATACCAAGCGATGATACAGATTCACTAAATATGAAAATAGGGAATATAATATTTGACTTATTGATTTGTTTTTATTTTTTCTATTTTTTTATATAATAGTCAAAAGTATAATAGTTTGACGAGAGTAATTAAAAAGTATAATAGTTTAATCGAATAATTAAAAAAACTTACTAAAAGTATTAATAAATAAAAATAAATAAATAAATAAATTATTATCCAAGATGAGTAGGAGCTGATAAGATAAAATGGAATATGTTGTTAGCTCGTAGATGTTTATTTTCTTGCCTACTTGGTAAGATAGGTAAATAATACACACTCTTTCATTAAACCAAATAGTGAAACACACCGTATAATTGACGATAAAATTTATAATTTAATCCAATAAAAGAAAAGTATTATCCACCCCTGAACAGATTTATTTATTTTTTCAAAATTTTTATTTTTATATCTATGTAAAATTTCGAGTGAGAAATTATTGAACTTTTTTTAAAATTGACCATTTGCCTATTTCATTCATGTCTCTCTTTTTCCATGTTCATTTTGAATTTGAACAAGATCCATTAATTGGGGTTAATTTATTGCCAAAAAATGGGGGCCCAGTATTTTTTTTTTTATCCCAGTGTCTCCCAATACCTCAATCCAAACATGGTGTTAGTGCAAAAAGTCAACATTACTCTCAAAATAAAAAAAACCATGTTATTATCTCAAATAATATGGTTTAAAACTAAAAAATAAAGATATATTAGATATTTTTTTTAAAAGCAAAAAAACAAAAAAAAAAAGGCAAAAAGCTACTCTAATCAAATTATTCCAAATAATTTAACTTTTCTCTTTAAAAAAAAAAAAAAAATTAAGCCTCTTAAAAGCTTTTTTAAAACATCTCAAACAGGGCTTTACTAGTTATTCTGCATTTGTTTATTTGGATTGAATTGGAGGAGTTACAGATTTCAGATTACATATATTTCATTTGTGGGATAACTTTAAAACCACTTCATTAATACCTCATTTGTTTCTCTTCTTTTTTTTTTCCTTTTTTAGCTAAAACGTTAAATTGGGTCTAAAATAAGTTGTTTGTTAACTTAGCTTTTAAACAAATTTTTTAAAAATTGATTGTTTGAGTAAAAAACTAATTTTTTATTTTTTGTTTAAAATGAACAATTTTACCTTTTCATATATTTGACATTAACAATTATATATAGGTTATAGTAGTAGTAAATATGTTATGAATAAGGAGTATTATTGTATTTTAATTGTGTTTAAAATTTATATTTTAATTTAATTTTTTAATTTTTTTAACTTTTTTACTTTTTTGACAAGCGGGGGCAACCTTGACTTTTTGATGCCCCTTGACTTTTTGACGATTTAGCTACAAAATCAAGATTGCTAATCAAGATCATATTTTGTCCCTATTTAGTGGTCAAAACTAATTTTAGAATTTGTATTTTATTCCTTATCTCATTTTAACTAAACACAAAATAAAATAGAATTTCACATTATGGGCTCATTTGGTAATTTGGTTTAAGTCAAGCTTTTTACTTAAAATTACTTTAAGCACAAAAAGTCAAAAGTTCATTTGAGAGAAATATGATATAACTTTAAACTAAAAGTATAAAGTGATTTTAAGTCAAAAGGTAAAAAGTTTTGCTTAAAATTGTTAAAATTTTTAACATTTATTTTTAAATAATTTTAAATTTAATATGAATCTTATTTGATAGATTTTGATGAGTACATTTGAAATATATATTTTTAAAAACTATATGAAAAGTTTATATACAAAGCAAAAAAGACTAAAAGCCTCTGAATTAAAAATACAAGACTTTTTAAAGTTTTAAAATTTATGTAAAATAAAAAAATAAAAAATCTAACTGCAGATCGTTTTAAAATTAGTTGTCAAATGAGACTTATATATAATTTTATTTATAATTTTATGATATCCAAAAAACCATGTAAAGTACACAATAATACTATTTATCACACCTATTTCATTCAATTTGTCTGAATCAAACATGATTTGACTGACTCTTTCAAATGAAACCAAAATCAAACATTTGTCTCATTTGTTGCCATGTATGTACTTGGCCTTGGGCCATTGGGACTGCATCTATACAAGTTCTTCATTCCATTTTCCAAGCCATATTGGGGGTTAAATAAAAAGGTAATATTATCAAGTGGACTTTGCTCTATGGTGTTAGTTTTAGTTTTCTTAATAAAAGGTTGGTAGTTTTAAATTAAAAAAATAAAAAATTGATAGTTTAAGTCTTATCAAGTACAAGTGTTAAAAGAAAAGTGTGATCATTTGCTAATAAAAAAAATTTAAAAACAAATAAAAGGATAATATTGAAGCCCACGTACAAACTAAGTTATAACTATGTTAAGTTATTAATAAAAATTCATCTAAAAATTAGTATCAACAAATGAGTTAGTACTCAATACTTTAAAATTGAATTAGAGTTAAGTCTTGGGTGAGCGAGTTTCTATTTTTATATTTGTTCTTTCTGTCACACATGCAAGAAAATTAGTAACGATTAAACATGTTTTAAATTTGTTTTAAGGACATTTCTCACCATGCAAGAAGATTGGTAGCGATTAGTAGCGATTAAACTTGTTTTAAATTTGTTTTAAGGACATCTCTCACCACGCAAGAAGATTAGTAGCGATTAAATTTGTTTTAAATTTGTTTTAAAGACATGTTTTAAATTTATTTTAAGAACATCTCTCACCATGCAAGAAAATTAGTAGCGATTAAACATATTTTGAATTTGTTTTAAAGGCATCTCTAACCAAAAGCCAATTTTGATTTTGAATTAAATGTGTCTCAAAACAATAACATACATAATATATGGTTCACCATATTACTTTCAAAATATTGCAAGCCAAATAAGAAAATGAAAATCATTGAAATGCATGCACATCTTGTGTATCATACGACACGTTCTATATTTGAGTTTTTTTTTTGCAGGAAAAAAAACACGTGAAAATAAAAATAAATAAGGTGTACCAAAGGCTACTCTACAAGATCTTCAGTTAGTAATCATTTGATCATCTTGTAATCAGCGTAACGAAATTGTCTTAATCGATCTTTAAATTTTCAAGTTTGTTGATCACTCCATTCACTTCCCACAAAGTATGATCAATCGTGTTGTTGTTAGCTTCCAAATGAGCTTTGCACTGTAGAACTGTGCAAAAAATTTATACTAAAACTTCTTTGATAAGGTTGGTGGCAACCTCCGAATCTGATTCAATCTAACCTTCTTTCAGCCCATTTTCCATGATAAGCTTCAAACCATAAAATGGTGCAAGACAAAAGTTTTCCAACTATTATATTTTATTTACTATATTCTTTATAAAATTTATCAGTATTACCTTTTAAAACCTTATAAATTATTATAAAAATATTATTAACCTTGTCCCAATCCAATAGGAGATGAGGATGGAAAACTTCATCTTCGATCCCATCTCAGTCTATTGGTATTCCTACATGAGAGAGAGCTATCGATGGCAGTGTGGAAAAGACAGGAGAGAGGTTGTCCGAGTGGTGGTGGTTAGATGTAGAGAAGATTGGAAGGAGAAAAATAGTTTTTAGGGGCATTTTTGTAAACTCATATTAAAATGTACTTAAATGTTTTATTATTATTATTATTATTTATAATTACTTAAATATTTTTTAGGTGCAAATAAATTATGGATAATTAATTATAAGTATTATATTATGGTACTGTTATAGGATAGATTCTAATCTGTTTAAAAAATTTTTAGGAGATCTTATATTTAAATTTGATGAGTTTTAGAGACCGAAATACACTTTTCTATATATGCTGATCAAATATGGTAATTCAAAATTTAAATTTTAATGTTCAAAGTCAACAGATCCTATATTCCGTGTATATTTTCGAATTATGATTGGTAAGTTTGAATTTTAAAATTTTATTTTGTTAGCTAAGAGATTCAGTTTTTGAAAATATTTTCACTACAATATTTTTCATTGTGATTTACTGAATCATCATTTTCCTCAATTATTGGCCGAATTATTTTTCTACTGGAGATAGTTCCTTCAAATTATATTTTCTGCGACAAGAGATAGTTCCATTAGATTGATAAATCAAATTGCTACACAGAAAGATATTGCTTCCAAATGGTCAACTGTTGTGTGCCCTATGGTCGACGAGCAATTATATGCTGCATTCAATGATTCGAGAACATGGAACGTTAGCCAATCAAGTAACAACGTATACAAGGTTCATTCATTCTCATCGGTCTCTGTTGATCTTGTTAGGCGTACTTGTTTGTGTTGCCACTGGCAACTTTATGGGATCCCTTGCACACATGTTGTTGTTGCTGTTATGAGAAGTGATAAAGATATGAACAAATATGTTGACCAGTATTACCATGTGAATAACTATTGAGATTCATACTCTTTATTCATATATCCAGTCTCTACCATGTGGAGAACGGAATCTACTTTGGAATCAGAAATAATTCAACCACCATTGGAAAAAAAATAGCTAGGCAGACCTAGGAAGAAGAGAATTTCTTCAAGGGGGGAGAAGATTGCCCAAATCAAGTGTAGTTGGTGTGGGAGGTTGGAAAACCATAATAGAAAATCTTGTAAAGAGCCATTGGGCTCGTAGGACATATTGTTTTAGCATACATTCTATGTAATCAGATTTGTATGGGGAAATTTTCTTTTATGGATTTTGGGAAAAATTTGGTCTCTAATAAATATTCATCAAATTTGTATTAGCAACTATGGCCTCTTAACATGTTACATAACAATGAAGAATAATCACTATTCTTAATTTTTAGTACGATACATATACACTCAGAACTCACAATTAAATGAAAATACAATCGTACTTGTACATTTCTTCAATTTACATGTTACAATGGTTAATGAGTAGTGTGAAACATGTTCTCATTGTTATAGTTCGCCAGAACAAGTAACATATAAAAGTGGCTGCACACAAACAAACCTATTCCTTATCCCCAAATAAAAGGAACCCCTGCTTGCAAACAATTCTTAAACACCCCTAAGCATAACTAGATTCAAGTAATGTAGTACCTGTCCCTAATATTCCCTGATTTGCATTAAACCGCATAAAACCCAAATCAACAACACTAATTGTGGTGCCACAATTGCGTTTTACCAACGATTCATAAGTTAAACGGTTGAATGGATCAATGCATCTGTTTGGATGGCAAATGGTTTGTGTGATAACTGCACACATGCATTTGAATACAACATGTCAACCACAAACACAATGAGAATATGCGGGTGCAATGAAATAATGCATTTCAAACACATTCCAATAACACATTCAAGTCATAACAAAATGATTCAATCAAAGGGACGACATTTGTAATGAAACCATATTTATGAAGAACAGTAGTAATGAATAGCAATTACTTGCTTTGTCAGTGAACAAGCACTGACAAATACCATTAGTGAAATGAGAACTATCAATACTGAAAACTGTCAACATTAAGAAATATATGAAACTGAGGACTGTCAGCTAATACTACAACTATCATTGAAATAAGAATTGTAAGTAAACTATTAACTATTATCAATGAGAACTGATACCAATGTTCTGACAATTTAGAACCCAAAATTGCTATCTTTTTATTTGGTTTAGTTTATTCTACTTCATCGAATGACCTATTTCAAGGTCGAGTTGTATTTGTATTGTCTTTCAACGTCCTCATAGGATCACTGAGAAATGCATGAATGATTTCAACTCGAACCCTCCTACAATTATCAATTGTCAATATAGTCTCAACATCTCTATTTGTCAAGTATTGCTTCAAGATGTAGCAAACAATCACCCCACAATGTAGTCTACACATTTTGCACACAAGAAGTCAATATATGTTTAGTATGTTTTGTTGTCTCTTACCCAAAACATATCAAGATGCATAAATTAATATATAATACAACATATAACATGATGTACTTACAATCCAGGTTGTTGTTGGGGGCACACACCAGCAACAACGACCTGTGGCGTACTGTCCGTATGCAATGTCTCCCCATTTGTCTTAATACCAAAATGCTCATCTACATATGCTTTCTAAACACAAACAATTAGAGGTTAACATTAATGTCCTCATAGCTAGATGATGATGTAAACATGGTAACAATTAGAAATCTTTACCATTTCTTCTGCCATATCAAGATGTGGGTCGTGATCTCTTAGTTCCAATAAGTTGAAGTGGATCCATTCTCCTGTCTCAGAATTAAAAACAACCATCGTCCAATGGTTTGCTTTACACAGTGGGAATAAAAGGTATTTCTTGAGTCTTGCAGCTTGCATATGTCACTCAAGTCATTTTAATCGTTCATAGTTGGTTTTGTCTTGACGTAGTTGCTATTTTCAAAAGAAAGAAGGTTGTTAGTGGTTATAATATGTATGCAATATGTAAGGATGCAACTACTTTAAATGGGAAGAAGATGCTTACGGAGGTGAGTGATGAGAATGCATACGCTCCGCTAATGTCATCTGTAGGGATTCCAACAAAATCCATATGCATTGTCCCAATTTCTTGTGTCATTAGCATCTCAGGCATCATTCACCTGAATTAAGTAGAAAAATACGGTTGCAGAGAATAAGTTATCGTGGTTTATCATTTTGCTTACTTAAATGAGAATCCACGTAAATGTGTTAGTTATAAATGAGATTTATTTCTTATAGTACTACTTGAAATCTCTGATTGCAGCATCAATTCTACGATGTCATTAGTATAAATGTTGCTGGACTTGTCCCCTCCAGTCCAGGCACATGTGCTGCAAAAATTAAACCAACTTCAAATATGTATTACCAGTTTTCATACCTAATTTCAAATACACTTTTCAGTTCTCATACTGGGATGGACATACTGTGACTTAAAATATCCATTGAACAAATTAATTCGTGTTTGAGTTCTAATTTTTATACATGCTTCAATAGGACACAAACAGAACATATGATGTATAAATATCAATGTACGTACCCATGTGCTGAAAAATTTAAACCAACTTCAAATATGAATTACCAGTTTCCATACCTAATTCCAACTACACTTTTCAGTTCTCATACTGGGATGGTTACACTGTGATTTAAAATATTCATTGAATAAATTAATCCGGGTTTAGTTTCTAATTTTTATACATGCTTCAATGGGACACAAACAGAACATATGACATATAGATATCAATGTACATACCCATATGTAGAGCTACTCCATATGCTAGTAATCATGTCTTGATCCACCGTTGTCAACATTTCGTATATGGGTTTTTTCTGAATATATGATAATAGCTTTAATTTCTTCTTCTCTGCCTCCTTTAGTGGTGGCTCCGTGTCGAGATCAACCACCACTGGGCCTCCCTTTTCTTTTCGTTGTCTCTTACGAGTCTTTAGGACTACATCCCTGTACTCGTAATCCACCAACTTCTTACCCTTGCGACTCTTTGCTTTGATATTCTTGACCATGCAGCTTGGTTGTATAGGTTCATTCGTGGCATCCACAGCCATAGGAACCACACCGTGCTGCAGCGCCTGTACTATAACACGCGTTATAGCAGCTTGCGTTATCTCATGGACTTGTAGCTCTTCCAATTGGTCTTCAAGCTGCACTTTTTCAGTTTTTAGTGCCTCAATTGTTTGCTTCAACGTCGCCGTTTCATTTTTAAGCTCATTGATGTGCTTCTCCCTTTTTTCCAACTCAATCAGAAGGTCGGCAGCGGGCATTTTGCGGTGATCAAGCCACGAATCATCTGTTTGTGTGCCCTTGTCAACTTTTGACACATTTCTATCAGCCTGAGTTCTCTCATACCTTCGTAGCTTAACCACAAGAGATTCCAACTCACTAATTAATGAGGCTCTAAATTTACCAGCGTCATTAGGAACTTCATTTGATGTCTTACATTCCTTTTCACCAACTACTCTTTCATATTCATTGCTCAACTTATCTTCTTCATGCTCATCCAAGTTTATACCATGAGAAATGTCATCTCCCTCATTCGCAGCTGAAACTTTCTCACCTTCCCACAAATCTGAATAAAGTATATCACTATATGGTACTACCACCTTGTCGACATTTGTACGCATGCCAATCTTAGCCAAATCAGGCTCTCTAGCACTTGTGTTGTGGTGGATATCTCCAGCTTCATCGTCTTCCCTCTCTATTTTTTGGTCCTCCTTGTCTTGGTTTAACTACCTTTCACGTTTGGCAAACTTCCGTTGTTCTGTTTGTGTTGCTTTGAGATCTAAAATCATAATCTAAAATAGAATGCTTGGTGTGTCAGTAATAAGTACAATCTATAATGAGAAATGTTTATAATGAGAACTGATAACTTTATGTTCAATGAGAATTGAGAATTTTTATAACTAAATGATAATTGGTGTAGATTACAATGAGAACATACTTGCTCCATTGAGATTTTTTGGAAATTGATGTATCTTGTTTGAGCTTCCATTTTCTAAAGATCCCATTTCAAAAATCTAGGGAATTCGTAAGCCACATCGGGTTGTACTATACGTGTACGCTCACAAAATCAATACTGCAACAAATATTAACACTTGTTTAATTTGTCGCAATATTCATTCAAAGTACAATGCTAGTAGATGGTTTGCTTACCAACAAAGCCAGCACACATCCTGTGACTTTGTGAGGGGTGCGATGATTGAGTTTTAGCGAAGCAAGCAATGTGTCATGTATTGCCCTTGCCCAATCATACTGCCTCATTGCTTTGATGTCCTTTATGTATTGCAAGAAATTCTATTCTATAGTTGTACTAGATGTTGCAAAAAATAAAGTCAGACAGATATGCATGCACAACAACTTCACTACATCTTCAATGTTTTCTTTCGTCTGTCCAATGAAGGCTTGATCTAGAAGGTTTTTTATGACTGGACTCGTCAGTCTTCCCGATGTAATCGCCCGCCGTTGCAAAAAGCTTGACTCCTTTCTAGTCTTAGGTGATAACAACATTTTCTCATTTTCGCAAGTAATACAAAAAATTATCTTTATTTCACCCATCGTAAGTTCTATTTTATGCCCACCAAATGAGAAGCTGCTTGTAACTGGGTCAAATGACTCGATCAACTTCACAACAACCTTGTCATACTTCTTGCATCTTTCGATGGATGTCTTACTAGTGCGTAAAGAATTCAAAGTGTACCAGAAAGGTGTCTTCCTTAGCAGCTTGATGTGATCATCCCGTAAATCCATGCTTGTTACTAGTTTGAGAATTGCAATCATGTTAGACCGGAAAGGAGTTGTAGATACATTCACACTTGCTTGTTCCTCCTTTTTCACCCATTTTACCTTCTTTCTAGTTGAAGCAACTTTTGCCTTTGGTTTCACTATTTTTGTTGTTGTGGTAGAAACCCTCCTAGATCGTTTAACAGATCCTTCTACGGATGATGCGTCTTTCATATCCACTTTTTTATTGCTACTCCTTTTACGCAAATTATATGAACTTATAACACGCTTAAATGGTTTTTTCCTTGACAACACTGCACACATGAGAAGGGAATGAGAACAGTTAATCAAAATGATAAATGCTACCCAAAATGAAAAGTGAATGTTGCGTTAAGTTTCCACGTAAAAAATGAATTTGAGAAATGTTACACAAAGAAGTGAATATTGAGAACTGTTACACAGTAATCGTTAAGTAAACTATTTTCAGTTAGAATTTATAGTTCAACTATATGTAATGCTAAATGTTAACCATAATGAGTAGTGAATGTTGCCTACAGTTCCCAGTTACATAATGCTAATGAGAACTGTTACAAATATAAATGAATCAAACACAACCAATATAAGAACTGATTAGGCAACACATTGGAACCAATACAATATGTTTCAACCACATAGAAATTGACAATTTAACTATTTTCAGTAAGCATATATATTTTCAGATTTGATAAATGAGAACTATTACTCAAAATAAGGATTGAATGTTGCATACAATTTTCAGTTACGTAATCAAAATGAGAACTGATACACAGAGAATCGAATCAGCCACATAACCAAAATGAGAACTGTTATGGCAATACATTGTAACCAAGTCAAAATGTTTGATATTGACAACACATTGAAATTAAGTCAAAATGATTCAACCAAATGAACAATTAGTTTCCCCAAAATGCATTACAAAATTTCAAATTGGACACATTATTGGCAACTAATACAATTTCATAACATTCTCACTTTTACATATCCAAAATAATTTAATTTTGTACATTTACAAAATCCAACAACTTCACAAATTGAAATTTAATTGCAAATGCTCTCAATGCGAACTGTGAACTAGTAACTAACAACAGTTAACCGTGAACTATAACCATCGAAATAGTTACTTAGAACTGTTTCCAAATTTTTGAAACAATGTCAACAATGATAGTACATAGTTTGGGTATTAGAAACTATTACCACTGAGAACAGTCAACCGATAACTATTACAAGTGAAATAGTAACTAAGAAATGTTTCCAAATTTGGAAACATCGTGAACAATGATAGTACGTAGATTGGGTAATGGGAACAATTATCATTGAGAACATTTAGTAATGTTAACAGTGAAATGTTAGTATATGATGGAGATGCTCAACATGTTAAATAGATTGAAATTGTCTCATTCCAATAGTAACAGTGAAATGTTACCACTAACTACATTTACTACTGTTAACAGTGAAATAATAGTATATCATACAACTACTCAACATGTTAAACATATTGAAATTGTCTCATTCCAATACAACAACTCATGCAAGCATTTTAAGAAATGTGATTGATATTGACAAAACATTGAAAACAAGTCAAAATGACTCAACAAAATAAACAACTAGTTTCTCCAAAATGCACACAAGCCAACATTCACAAAATTCCAAATTGGACACATTTATGGCAACTAATACAATTTCATAACATTCTCACTTTTACATATCCACAATAGTTTCATTTGTAGATTTACAAAATCTAACAACTTCACAAATTAAAAATTAAATGGCAAATGCTCTCAATGCGAAATGTGAACTAGTAACTGAGAACAGTCAACCGAGAACTATTACAAGTGAAATAGTAATTGAGAACTGTTTTCAAATTTGGAAACAACGTGAACAATTATAGTACGTAGATTGGGTAATGGGAACAATTACTATTGAGAACATTTACTAGTGTTAACAGTGAAATGTTAGCATATGATACAAATGCTCAACATGTTAAACCGATTGAAATTGTCTCATTCCAATACAACACCTCATGCAAGCATTTTAAGAAATGTGATTGATATTGACAACACATTGAAACCAAGTCAAAATGATTCAGCCGAATAAACAACTAGCAGTGAATAGCAGCGAACTACTTTGGGGTGACAAGTTCTATTACAGAGCACTGAGACTCGATTACTGAGGAACATAAAAGTTCATATATAAGAAATCACAAATACCCACTTGTCTAAATAACAAATACGGGTTAATGGGATCATGTACAAGGTTTCAAAATACCCGTATTGTGAAATAAGAATTACAGTTCTCAAAACAAATACAGAAAACTCATGGGAACATTGTATGTCATACATGCATGTTATATACAAGTAATTAAACACTTTGTAAGTAAAGATGGAGAGTTCGTAAGTGTACTGTACATTTTTCTCAGCCACATCAATGCTCAATGGTAAATGTCGAGCTGAGAATGGTGATTTATAGTGTTTGCATAAATGGAGATTCAAAATCACATCAAGTAATTGATTTTTGAAATATCCAACATGAATCAATTTGCAATGGACATATTTCGCATTTAGGGTTGTGCATTTATCAAAAGATTGAAAATCGCAATCTACTATTTTGATTTTCGAAAACCCTACATGAATCAATCCGAAATGAAAATATTTCGCACTTAGAGTTGCACATTTACAAAAGATTGAAAATCGTAATGTATTCACTTACTATTTCTAGCTATTGTTCACGCCGTTGTTGGTAGTTCAACGCTGATTCTGTTTTGAATTGGGATGTCGTCGAGATTTTCGAGGCTTCAGTTTCTATCTTTCAAGACTACGAGAGAACAACTGAAGTAATGCTTGCTTCAGTTCCGACGACAAAATAGGCGACCATCTCTGCAATGCAAATGTATTTTGAGCATGAATGAGTTAGTTAAATGAATGACACTTATGTAAAAACACAACTAAAAAAAACTTAACAAAATAAAAAATTTTAAATAAAACTTATTCCAAAATGGTCTATGAAATTAGGACTTTTCACTTGAGCTCCCAATAAATTATTCAAAAGAAATGTGTAAATAAGTACAATTACATTATTGCCCCCTTTTAACCCTAATCTCCTATGACCAATCTC
Source organism: Heliamphora exappendiculata (assembly GCA_034768845.1). Classification (NCBI taxonomy): domain Eukaryota; kingdom Viridiplantae; phylum Streptophyta; class Magnoliopsida; order Ericales; family Sarraceniaceae; genus Heliamphora; species Heliamphora exappendiculata. The sequence continues at coordinate 3,053,441 of JAOTRH010000027.1, forward strand.
CCCTTTCAAAAAGCCTACACCGTTATAATTCAGGGGGGGAGAGAGAGAGAGAGAGAGAGAGTCATGGCGGCACCAATCGAGTCAGTGCAGTGCTTCGGCCGGAAGAAGACGGCGGTGGCCGTGACCTACTGCAAGCGCGGCCGCGGGCTCATCAAGATCAACGGCTGCCCAATCGAGCTGGTGGAGCCGGAGATCCTCCGGTACAAGGCGTACGAGCCCATCCTCCTCCTCGGCCGCCAGCGCTTCGCCGGCGTCGACATGCGGATCCGCGTCAAGGGCGGTGGCCACACCTCCCAGATCTACGCCATCCGCCAATCCATAGCCAAGGCCCTCGTCGCCTTCTACCAGAAGTACGTTGACGAGCAGTCCAAGAAGGAGATCAAAGACATCCTCGTCCGCTACGATCGCACTCTTCTCGTCGCTGACCCCAGGCGCTGCGAGCCCAAGAAATTCGGCGGGCGCGGTGCTCGTGCTAGGTTCCAGAAATCCTACCGTTAGAGGAAGGCTTCTGAGGTTCGGAGAGATTTTTTTTTTCTATATGTTCCTGGTTAAGTTTCTACATGTTGGACTAGGGTTCTTAAATTTTCATTAAGTGATCATCAAGCTGTTTTGGATATTGGGTTTTGTTCACTTTTCCGGAATTGATTCTTCAATCAGTTACCTATACTTTGTTTTTATGCTTCTCTATTTGTTCCATAGAGACATATATGTATGAGTATATGCATTCATGCTTTATTTTGTATGGTGGGTTGAGAATCAAGATTTAGTTTTTGTTGCTATTAAGTTTGCTATAAACAGTTTCAGAATTTACTACATTCTTCTAAACAGAAAAAAATATATTTTCACTTAAATTGTAAACATTTTTAATTTCTTTCTTCTTCCACCACATCCGGCTGTGAACTCCGACCACCATATCGACTATCATATCCGGCCACCCCCTTCAGCCTCCTCGTTCAGCCACCCCTCCGATTACCACCGCTGGCCACTGCTTCCGGTCATCATCTCCTACCATCACATACTATCGTTGCCTCTATCGATCACCGTCAACTATCACTTCCGACCACTATCACTACCTCTTGTTTATCCCCAACCATCACATACGATCGTTGCCTCTATCGATCACCGTCAACTATCACTTCCGACCACTATCACTACCTCTTGTTTATCCCCAACTAACACATCCGGTCGCCACCTTCAACCACCCACTCCGGCCGCCACATTCAGCCATGACCTTCGACCACCATATACTACCACCGCTTTCTCTTACTAATATCATTGACGAATGCTTCCGGTCACTATCTCAAATTATATGTCAAACATATTTTTGTTTTTGTTTTTTTATGAAAATAAACAAAAACATGTTTTTTGTTTTTTATTTTTTGTAAGCAAAAAAACAAACTGTAGATGTTACCAATTAGGGTATTAATTTTTTAACGGTAGCTACAAAATGACCGGTTCCGATTGTCGAAATGTAATTGAGATGGGCACTTCTCTGAAATGGACAGCAGTAAAATGGAGAGGAGCTTAACCCCTATGCACACCACACAAACACCTGGAGCACGATAAATATTCTAAGGAGATTTGTGATGACTTGCAGAAGGTTGTTGTAACTTGATCTTGGGGTTGTGGACCTTGTAGGCATTTCAATTGTTTTTGGATGGATAATTATACAATAGCTGTTGTATTTGTTGATCTTTAAGCATATGTAGCAGCACCTCTAGGTAATTGAATTTGATGAAATCTTGGGAGTTGGAACTCTAACAATCGATGATCAAATTATGCACACATTATACTTGTCATTAGGTCTGCGTAAGCTAATATTTTCTTGCTCTAGGCATGGTGAATGTTGATCATATCCCATCGCCGCCTTGACCAACTTGCAGATTTTAATTTTCTAAACTAACACATTTTTTTTTTCTGAAACTGGTTGAGTATTTGTATGACTTGGTTTGAGATTGAGTCCATCATTCTTGTTTATTTGGCTGCTGGTGAGGATAGTAAAAACTATTTATGCTTTACTTTTTAGGTTTCCAAATTGGACCTTCTTCCCTTGTTTACGATTGGATAATCTGTAGTTGGCAGCTTATCTGTTTAGGATTTGATGATGTGTAATTGAGTGCTGCAAGTCTGATGTTAGGTTTGTCCCCTTCGGTGATCCAGTGGTTGCATGAATGTTTCTTCTCCTAAACTATGTACTTCTGTGAAAGTTGTTCATCCAGTATTTGAACTTGTAAGTTTTAAAAGTTGAAATTTGTTTAGATATATATACTGGTTCATAATATAGATCAATAGCTGTCACTAGACTTGCTATTTAAACAATATAGAATCTGTGGAGTACATCAATTTTTTTTTTGACGTAGTGATGAGCTCCTCTCCATTTTGTCACCGTCCATTTTCATGCAAGTGTGGCCCACTTCGGTCACAGTTTGATGATCCGAACTATTCATCTTGTAGCTCTCAGTGTGTAGATTATTCATGTAAAAAATTAAATTCATCGAATATTGTTAAGTGCTTGAGAAAATCATATTTATTTTTCAAAAAATGAATGGTGACATTTATTTTCTGTTCATTTTATTTATTTATTTACGCATATTTGATGAACTTAATTTTTTGCATAGATGATTTGTACTGAGAGTTATGAATGATTCCGATCATCATAGTGTGATCAAGTTGAGCCACACACACTGAAAAATGGACGGTAACAGATAGAGAGGAGCTTAATCCATGTAAAGGTGTGCTTGTTTTATTTGAAAGTAATAGTTAACTCAATCACCCATTTTTGAGATGGGGAATAACGAACTGTTAGATTCCAAATTAACAAAGCATTATATCATGGTCTTTCGTTTGATGGGTGGGAAGTGTTGAGCAGGTTGTGACTTTTGTTAATTTCTCTGGGGACTTCTTAGGGAGAAGGAAATGTTGACACTGACTTTGATTATGGGAGCATCAATCCGGCAATGTTCTCCCTTTGTATGTTCACAAAGATGACGATGGTGCCCGTTCATACTTTAACCTCACTTGTTTCAGACATGCTCGAATGTTTCTGTATCGCGCACAAATATTAGAGTAGCCCATTGCACCACTTGAGATTTTGCTTCGATCTCCCATCTTGCATGTTCAGTACCCCTCTCTCTCTCTCTCTCTCTTAAGCTTCATACATGATTATGGTGTTATATATAATATATGTTTTCCTATTTGTTGGTATCCCTTATCTTAGAGCTTTGTTCTTAGCTCCTATTCTTTCTTGGTGACTGAATGCCAATTGTTTGTGAGAAGTTCTGAGAGAAAATTATCACCATGTCTCTACCCTGTTTGCTGCGTTTCCTTTTCTACCTTTATCACGTGGATTGTCCAAGGATTAGTGAAACCAATTTTGTTCTCCCACACCGTGTGAACAATTTCTTATTCTTTGATTGGTTAAAGGTGCCATCTGGGTTCTATTTAAAACAGTAAACGTTCGGGTCCTTCACTATTTTAACCAATCAGAGAGGAGTCTTGTTCGTTCCCCTGTTAGATGTACGTACATACGGATGCTAACCAATCGAGCTGGCGCGTTTATGTTATTCCAACTGAACTTGAAGTCTCGAATATGATCGATCACCTCCTATAGATAGTCCTATGCATTCCATCGATTTTGGTTCCAAACTAAAAGGGTAAACAAGGCGCCAATTAATGAAATTCTATCCCATTCTAATTCACGGTCTTTACCAAACTGAGATTAATGTGATAGTTTATTGGCTAATCAACTTATTAGTTAAAATGCCATTTTTTTGCTAAGTTAATTTTGTTTGAGATAAATTGATTTTTAGTGGAATGGTATATATATATATATATATCACATTCCAATCCTCTGAAATGAAAATTTTGTCCTTAGTAGATGGAAGTTCAATTAATGCTTAAATAGGGATAATGTGAAAAAAATGTGGCAAAAGTGAGAACACTATGGTAATTTAAAGAGAGCAATATCTACCCAAAAAAAAAGAAAAAGAAAATTGGTGAATAGTTCAATTTATAGATCGTTTATTATTTTTTATCTAATATAAGATTTTTTAATGAGTAAGGTTCATTTTCATAAAAGTTTTAATGCGCAATATTTTTTTAGGACAAAAATACTCTAAAACAGATAAATTTATCTGTGCATTTTCAAAATATGTATAAAGAATATATATAAATTTATCTATTTTTTATTAAAAATACGTGTAAATTTATCTATTTTATTAAAAGTACGTATAAAGAATATAGATAAATTTATCCGTGTCTTTTCAAAACGGGCATAAAGAATACAAATAAATTTATCTATTTGTATTATCTGTGCTGATATGCAAATAGATAAATTTATCTGTTATGCATAAATAAATAGACAGATAAATTTTTCTGTTTGAATTATCTGTGTTGATATGCAAACAGATAAATTTATCTGTTTATATGGTATTTTTGAGAAAAATTACGCAATTGAACTTTGTGCATTAAAATTTTTATTGATGAATCATGCACGTTAAAATTTATTTTTTAAAACTTTCGACTAAAATTTTCAAAGAAAATATCATAATTTAAAAAGACGATTTTGAGGTTTAGGTTGATTTTTAAATGCACACAATTTTTTTTCTTTAGACATCCACTTAATGCATTAAGACACAATCACCCCAGCTATACAAGTAAATGTATAAAAATGAAAATTGTTCATTTAGAATCACATAGCGATGAGAATCCTTGGCAGCTTAGTAGTTCTTAGCTTTCTATAGGTTTCTCACTTGGTGTTAGTAGTTCGAGTCTTTCCTCCCCTCTTTTTTTTTCTTCCCGCTATTCTTGTACTTTCAATTTTAAAAAAAAAAAAATCACATGCGATATGGGTAGTTTGATAAGTCAAAATGAGTTAAAAATAACTGATTTCTAGAGATAATTAGTCATTGGTCTAATTATTAGATATTATAAAGCATTTATTTCATCTTAATTTTCAATAAGTTTTTAAGTTCATTGTTATTCACAAGCTAAACTCTTTAACGTAATGTTAAGGGATTTTATGGACAAAATTGTCTTTAATACTTGTATACTTTTTTAATTATTTAGCACACATCATTACCACCTCATCACCCCTTTCAACTTCGGTAGTTGCCAATAATCGTCTTTTTGGAAAATTTTCAAAAATCAATGTCGATGACTTCTAGCAAGCTCTAATGATCTTTCGATTCTTCATGAATTTTAACAACTCACAAAACAAATATATCTCAATGTTTGCTTTAGCATTAATCACACAAAATATATAAATTTCACTATTAATTGTGTTTAAACAGCAAAATTATCTATGTTCGCACTAGCACCAATCGCATATAACATATAAACTTCACTATTAACTGTATTCGGACAATAAAAATTAACTCTATTCATAAAATCATATTATATCAACCACAAAAATTGAATCTTAATTATTCATCTGCAATGAAATTCACAACGCTTATCATTTACATTACAAATGGATAGGTAAGATAACTTTCTATGATTTTTGTAATTAGTTAACTGTATATAAAATAGATAAAGGTGGAGGGAAATGGATTCTTTATTCACATGTATGAACATCACATAAATAGATAAAGGTGGAGGGAAATGGATTTGTCCTCAATTGAATTCCAAACCTAAATTAGCTGCCAATATCTAATCCTTTGGTTTTGTTTGGTTAAAAGGTAGCATTTTAAGCATTTTATTTGATTTCGGCGACTTTTAATGACCTTTAATAGTCTTTTGATATTTTGATGATTTTCTCAGCACTTTACAGAACAAATAAATTTGGGATAATTACACTTATCTCCTTTTAGGTTTAAACTTATTATAGGAATTTTCTATGTGGTCTCTGAAATTTCACTAATTTTTCATGAGATTTAATTTTTAACATCAATTGTACCAAACTGTTAAAATTTTTGTTAAAATTTAATGAAAACCGTTCATCCCACCCCAAAACTACATTTTTCATCCCAAAATTATCATTCAAACTACATTTCTTCCTAAAATTATTATTTTCACCCCAAAATCACCCTTCCCAAAACCACCATTTCGTTGAAATTTAGGGTGAAAATTGTGATTTTGGGAGAAAAATGTGGTTTGAATAGTGATTTTGAGAAGGGGAATGGTGGTTTTAGGGAGGGAGTGGTGATTTTCGTTAAATTTTAATAAAAATTTTAACAGTTTGGTGCAATTGATGTTAAAAATTAAATCTCAGGAGAGATTAGTGTAATTTCAGAGACCACAGAAGAGATTCCTATAATAAACTTAAATCTCATGAGAAATAAGTGTAATTATTTCAATAAGTTTTAATTTTCGTTCTAACATTAGTACACAAAATAAGTAAACTTCATTATTTGTTGTACTTTAACATTAAAATTAATATTTGTTCGCTTTAGTATCACACATAATAGATAAGTTTTATTATTAATTGTAGTCGAATAATTAAATTTATTTTTTATCTATAAAATTATACTATATTTACCGTTATTACTATATTCGCTACCTGGATCGCACAAACAATAAATAATCACTTTTTCTTTTTTAGTTTTCAAACATTTAAAATTATGTAAGGGTGGGCTCTTAAAATAAAAAGTTAGATTATTTGAAAATAATTTATTTAAGGTAGTTTTATTTTTTATTTTTTTTACTTTTTATTAAAATATTTAATAATGTTTTTATTTATTTTTATAAGTTGTAGTATTTAAAATAACAATATGCTATTTTATTTATTTTTGAGAGTAGAGCTATTTTTTTATTAAATGTATTATAGCTATTTTATCATTTTGAAAAAGGTGAGATTATTTGGGATAGGTATATATCTTTTTCTTAAAAAATAAAATAAAAATAGTGATTTTAAAAAATATATCAAATAGACTATGTTAGAGGATATTGTTAAAAATAAGAATTTAGTTTTAAATACACAAGAAGGGGCTAAGAAGAAAAGGAATTTGAATGAAATTAAGTAAAATAAATTCAAAATGCTTTTCAAAACTCAAAAGGTGATCTTAATTTCTAGAATATTTTATTTAATTTTTTACGTTTATAATAACTTA
>JAOTRH010000027.1:3065847-3098083 GCA_034768845.1 Heliamphora exappendiculata
TACTTTATTCAAATTTTTACTCCTATTAAATAACTTATTTACTATTAATATTAATTATATATAATTATTATAATTAATAAAAAATTTAATTTTTTTATCCAATCAACCTATTTTTAAAATATTAGCTTAAAAATTAATTTATCAAATAATATATTTTGAACCCAATTTAGTTTTTTAACTAAAAATATGAAAATGCAAAAAAAAAAATAACTTTAAGCTAGTTGTCTATAAGCCTCTAAAATTAGAATTTGTAATGTTTGACATTGTTAAAATTAGTAATTTTTATATTGTTCCTTGTTGTAGAAGTTCTAAGTATTTGATAAATATAATAGTTTATAACTGAAACTAATTCTTTATAGAAGAAAAAATAATTCTAACTTATACTAAAAATTATAAATATTTAAAAAAAATATAAAAATTATTACTAAAATTAGTAACAAAAAATTAAAAATTACTCCTAATAATTTTGCCAAACACCCTCAATAATGTTACTAACACTAAAATTCTTACTAAAAACTATTTAACACCTTTTTACACACTTTTTAATATATTTTTAAAAATTGCCTTTTTTTTCGTAGTGTATTTTTAGGAACAAGGGGTGCCCATGACTTTTGAGAGACAGCCACTATTATGTTCTTAATAAATATATCTCCCAGATATATTTTTATAATCGTAGTCATTCACCATATAGACTTCGTTAATTTTTGTATTTATGCAAAAAAAAAAGTTGACCCGATATTTGTCGCCATGTAAATGAATTACACTTATTTATAAATAAATAGTAATATAATTAAAAAAATAATTAAACAATTTTTTTCCAGATCAAATAGCTGAAGATATCAAATTAACTTTATTTTTTATATAAATAAAAAACTCGATAAGTTCTAAATAATGAACAAACTAAATCATATAAATATATTTAAAAATTATGTGGATTAAAAATACAATAGCGTAATGTGTATTTTGAGTCACAACATGCACCGAATTCATTTTTAGTGCATTTTTTTAAGTACTCCTAACTTATTCTATGGACATGTTTGATAAAAATATTTGAAAGTGTGGAGAGAATTGCAATACATTGGACTTAACAACCAAGTGTGTGTTTTGCAATTATAGGGCCAAATTAGCAAGCCAAATGGATTGGGAATTTCTAATTAGGGTGGATTGCAAAAACTTTGGCTGAGGTTGTTATTGGTAGTCTTGGGATGTTCTTAAAAGCTTTTTTGTCAATTTTATCCTTAATTATTAACAAAAATTTTAATTATATCCTCAGGTATCTCTCATTGTTCTTTGTCGACTATAATGAAAATCTTAACATGCGTCGTTGCCATCTACCCTTGCCATCATCGTCGCTCTCCACCTTCGCCATTGTTATCGCTCTTCCCCCTCGCCTATGCTACCGTCCTCTATTCTTGCCATCATAGTTGATTATTTGCTAGAGACAAAGAAGATGAATAATAATAATTTTTTATTTTTAATTATAAATTATATGTTTAAAAATCATTTCAATTAGTGAATTTAATTTATTAACTTATTTTAAAAAATAAATAATATTTTATTATTTTTCTACTACAAGTGTAGTTTTGGAAAATAATAAGTATAATTATAATTTATATTATTCAATACCACCCAAAACAAACATGAATTTATATAATTCATTATATTATTCTATTTAAATTAAATATAAAAAATTTAATTTTATCTTATTTATAATCTTACTTCATTACCGATTCATACACTAATTTTACCTTTTTATTAATCCAACTCGACCTAGGCCCGATTATCTAACAGACCCTAAAATTACTAACTTGGCCACTGGGGTTTGGTTTTACTAGAGGTACCAAACAGAGTTTTGTGAGCCATCCCAACTCCCTAAGTACAAACTCCAATTTTAGGAGGTTGTTTTTTTCTTTTAAAAATCTTTTAAAAAGCTTACTTGATTAGTTTTTATTGAATTTTTTATATATTTTTATATTTATTTAAAATAAAAAAAAACTAAAAAATCAAAAAATAAACAAAAAAGTTAGTCCAAACACAAGTAAAAAAAATTATTTGGTAAATTATAAAAGAAATTAAATTAAAAAGACAATAAATTCAAAAGTCAAAAAGCAAAAAAACTGTCTAAAATTTTTATAAATTTTAAAATTTTCTATATATTTTTATATTCAATATAAATATTATTTAATAAATTTTGACAAATAATTTTAAAAATATAATTTTTTATAAAAAGCAGATGTGTATAGTAAAAGTTATTGGGCCGTTTGAGTAAATAGTTTATTAGTTTATTTGCTTGATAAGTAGTTAAATAAATAACTTTACTTGGCTCGTCAAATAATTAAAATTTAAATTAATAAATAAATAAATCAAAATAAATTAAATTAAGTCAAAATAAGTAAAAAATAAACCAAATAAGTTAAAATAAGTAAATAAGAAAATAAGTAAATATCATCCCAAATGAAATAAATAAGTAAATAAATTTAATATCTCAAATAATATAGCACCATTACAATGCGAAAGACAAAAAAAAACCTAAATTTAAAGTCACTCACCAAACGAAACCGTAAGTATAACCTACTGTTTCGCTCGCTTATTTTCAGTTCAGAATTGAGGGTTCGTCTTTTTCCCTCCACTCTCACTCCCCTTCTCTCTTCTCTCTATCCGCCGCCATTGTTAATTCTTCGGTGAATATCCAGCAGAAAAAGTCAACCACCCCAGACCGAAGAAGAATCGGAGAAAAAGAAAAAAAGGTACATTTAGCTTTTCCTCCCGATCCTTTATTTACTGCATTTCTAGGGTTTTCAGGGTTTTTAGGGCTCTATCTCTTCTTCATCCTAAGATCCTTACATCTTACCTACATTTCGGGTGTGAAAATCTATAATATATGATTGTATTGGCACCGATCTTTACGTTTTATCTGAAAAGTTTGAGTCTTTATGATGGTTTTGGACTTTATGATAGTAAATGTGTCGCTGTCCCTTTTATTAATTATTCTCAGTTACATATGCCCCTTTTGGTCTTAGATCTTGTGCAAGTTTTAAAGAGAAAGATACTTTTTACTTAATTGTGTACGATTACTTGTATGTGCATTTGTCTCTAATACTGTACTTTCTCAGATTGTAAGTAGTTCTGGAAAAATCAGATTGACAGATCCCTTTATGTTTTTTCCTTCTGCGGTCACTTTTTCTATATTAATTTCTTACAATGTGGATATAACAAATTGAAGAGTGGGATCCGTGTGATGCTTGTGAAATCTTGTATAGTTGGATTTAATGGACAGAAAAGGAGAATGTGGGAGAATTTCTGATGGGAAGAAAGAGAAAATGTATAAATTTCAATAAAAAATAAACCATAGTGGTTACAATGTATGAGCCGTCTTCACTTCTGGGTTCACACCAAGTGAGGTGTTTACTATTAATAATTGTATAGAAGAAGTATAGGTGTGTATTTTGTTGTTGGGTGATGATTATGCAATTCAGGCCTTTCTAAAGGTTGTTTAACATGAAAATAACGAAAAAAGGTATTCAGTGAAACTTGTCTTGTTTGCTTGTTTGTCTGTTTGTTTTTTGGTGGAGGAAGATCGAGATACATTCGGAAAAGGAATTTTGTTTAGGGTCCCTGTCAAAATTTGGTTTATTCGTTGTCCTCTCTTGAATTTTGCAAAAATGAAAGTTGAACGGAAATCTCCCTGTTCTTCTGCATCTTTATTTTCTATCCCATGATTCCACCCAACTATAAGGAGTTGATAAAAATAGGCAGGGGTCTTTTCATCCCAAGTTCTGGATAGTACCAAGATATTCAATATTTCAATTCATTGGAATTGCATACATTGTGCACCATAAGAAACTATTTGTGGCATTGTCTGTCATCCTTGCAATTTCTCTTTTTTGCTGGTCCTTTTGTCATCTTTGCTTGTTGGAATTTCAAAGCGATGAGAATCCTTAGTAAGCAACTTCCTCTGGCTTTTTGTACACGGGGAAGAAACATTTTTTGGGCCACTAACTGATTATTGATTCAAAGAAACTCTAAATTGAATTCATACTCGGATTGCTCCCACGGACACCATCTATGAGAAGGTGAGGTCATCTTTCTTTCCAAATGCCACAAGGTTCGCCTATTTACTTTACGCATGAGGATTGTCCAACATCGTTCGTTCTTATATTACGGGCAAACCTGTTCCAAAGTTAGTTGGGACTTTGCCTACGCGTTCATTGAAAAACTATTCCAAAAATGTTCCTATGAAAAAACTTATACAGGACTCCTAATTTTCTCCTTCACGGATGGTTTAAATTGTTTTTCTTGAAGAAGATTTTCTTTCCATATCACGGCCGCAACTTTTTACTTCATACTTTCTCATATCTCTTGGAAATCGATAATAATTTTCTCTTAACTCCAGTATTCTTTGACTTTAGTATCGTTTTCTTCTATTTGTAGTCAACCATTGCTGACACTGTTAGGAGTAGAAAACATTATAGAAACAGGGATCACATAGACAAGTACATCACCGATCACTGAGACCGACTGTCATCATTTATCCTCACAAGTAGATCCTTCCAATTGTGTGTAGGACAGGAATGTCAGGTTTCTGATGTTCACGGCACTCATATTATGTTCTTTTAGTTATCCGTTAATTGTGTTTGAGATCTGAATATAAATGGAACCTGTGAATTAGGAACTTTTCTTTTTTGATAAATATGCTGTACTTTGCAAATTTTAATGTAAAAAATAAAAAAGATTAACTAAGATGTAGTCTTCATTATAAGGTTTTGTTGCGATGGATGCCACAACAACAAATTCTCAACGCCGCCCATTTTCAATCAAACTGTGGCCCCCAAGCCACAACACACGGCTAATGCTTGTGGAACGAATCACTGGCAATCTTTCCAGCCAATCCATTTTCACCCAGAAATATGGTAGTCTGAGCAAGGAAGAGGCTGCGGAGAATGCCAAAGACATTGAAGAATCAGCTTTTGCCTCTGCAAATCAACACTATGAAAAGGAGCCTGATGGTGATGGAAGTTCTGCAGTGCAACTTTATGCGAAGGAATGCAGTAAGCTTATCCTGGAAGTTCTTAAAAGGGGCCCGGGCCATAGAACCAAGGTCGATGGTGAGGTCGTTAACGTTGAGAAAGTTACAGGTCCCCGTGAAACCTTTTTCGATATATCCAAGGGCCAGCGTGCCTTCATTGAAGCAGGGGAGGCTCAGGAACTTTTAAGACCATTAAAGGAGCCTGGAAATTCTTACACTGAGATATGCTTCAGCAATAGAAGCTTTGGTCTGGATGCGGCCCATATTGCAGAACCCATCTTGCAATCTCTTAAGGATCAATTGCAGGAAGTTGATTTGTCAGATTTTATTGCCGGAAGACCGGAGGCAGAAGCTCTTGACGTCATGAGTGTGTTCTCAGCAGCCCTGGAAGGTTCCGTTTTGAAGTCTCTGAATCTTTCAAACAATGCCTTGGGTGAGAAGGGTGTCAGGGCATTTGGGAGACTCCTGAAGTCACAGAGTAGCTTGGAGGAACTCTATTTAATGAATGATGGCATCTCAGAGGAAGCTGCACGCGCTGTTCATGAGTTAATTCCTTCCACAGAGAAGCTGAGGATTCTCCAATTTCATAATAACATGACCGGAGACGAAGGGGCTGTTGCTATTTCGGAGATTGTGAAGCGCTCTCCCTTGTTGGAGGATTTCCGATGCTCCTCCACACGGGTAGACTCTGAAGGAGGAATTGCTTTGTCTGAAGCACTCGGGACGTGTACCCATTTGAAGAAGATTGATCTGCGTGACAACATGTTTGGTGTAGAAGCTGGAGTTGTGCTGAGTAAAGCTCTTACAAACCATGCAAATCTTACCGAGGTTTACCTGAGCTACCTGAATTTAGCAGATCAGGGGGCAATTGCTATAGCCACTGCTCTAAAAGAATCAGCCCCCTCACTTGAAGTGTTGGAGATGGCAGGAAATGAAATAACAGCTGAAGCAGCTCCCAGTTTAGCTGCTTGTATAGCAGCAAAGAAGTTCCTCACCAAGCTGAATTTGGCCGAGAATGAATTTAAAGATGAAGGTGCTATTCAAATTGGCAAGGCTTTGGAAGTAGAAAATAGCCAATTGAAGGAAGTTGACATGAGCACCAACTTAATAAGGAGGGCTGGGGCTAGGCTATTGGCTCAGGCTGTGGTGCAAAAGCCGGAGTTTAAGTTACTGAACATTAATGGGAATTTCATATCTGAGGAAGGCATTGATGAGTTGAAGGATATTTTTAAGTCTTCTGCTGATTTGCTTGGGTCCTTGGATGAGAATGACCCAGATGGAGTAGATGATGATGACGAGGATGATGAGAATAAATTAGACGAGGACGAAGGCAACGAGGATGAATTGGAATCGAAACTGAAGAACCTTGATGTCAACTCGGAGGAGTAGATGTTCTCTCATATCAGGTAGCATTTTAAGTTCCTGACTGCCAACTAACTTGAAATCTGAATAAGCTGAACTTTTTTTTCTCCTCTCTTCTTTTTGGACTGACTGCTTTGTTAATCTTACAATGCTTGAGCAGGGTCAGTGTCAGTTTCAATTATTCCAGCAGAACCCAAGTGGGATTTGCCCATCAGTAGAGCCTAGGTTTGATGATCTTATCTTTCCCTTTGTAGGTTGCTTATTTTGATTTCATGCCGTTTCTCAGCTAAGATTCTTAACAGAGATGCTTTCTTTTGGGGCTATTTTGGCAATTTGGAACTTTGATTCTCTCTCTCTCTCTCTCTCTCTCTCTCTCTCTCTCTCTCTCTCTCTCTCCAACGCTTCATTTTAGGCATTTCAAGAGCAACCTGGCTTAACTATGCAGCGAAAAATTTCAAATTTCCCGGCTAAAGGCTACCTTGCTAATCTGTTTTGTTGGGCTGCACTTCTTAAATTGTCTAGCTGCGTTTTTCTTGCTATTCGCCCAGGGATATTGTGAACCACTAGTTATTTATAAAAGAAAAAGTAAATTTATAATTTTTAACAAAAATTATAAGTGTTTAAAAAAAATAATTTATTACAGAAACTAATAACAAAAAGTTAAAAGCTACGATAAGAAGTAACCCAAAACATCACCATAGTCAGCTTTCACACAATTAGCAGCATGCAATTCAACCTTTCTATAATATTAGACAAAATATTTGGAACTTTTCAATAGTAAAGAAATGGTAATATTAAACTAACCAAGAAATGCATGCTGCATGCATCAATTTTGAATGATTATCAGTACTATTACCTTTCCTTTTCTTTTCTTTTCTTGGAGGATGATTATTCTGATGCATAGTAGAATTTGGATGGATTGATGCTTCAATGCTGCCCTGATAATAACTCCGGAAAAAGTCAAAGAAAAAGTGGATAGCTCTAAATCTGTGATCCTACTAATAGTTTCCTGATAATGATAAGATTCACATGGCTCCTGTAGAGATCAAAAATTTGCAAAAGTTAGAAATCATTGATGAACACTAGTGGATTGAGGACTTTTCAATGCTTAAGTCAATCTCTGCGCTTTTAAATTCAATGGTTGGAGTTAGGAGCGTGCATAGGTTGTATGTTGGGTTGGGAGAATATTTTTAGTCGACTTGGCTTTAGTTGGTGGAAGCTTTTTGTCAATCCGCTCATCACTAAAATTAATGGGTTGATTGAATTTTTGCTTTGTTCAACAAATTAGCAAATTATAACAATTTTATTCGACAATTCTAGCAACAAACTTAGCAAATTACGTTCCAAATTGTAGCATAAGAAATTCAACTTAAACAGCAAATTTAATTTAGCTAATTATAGCAACAAATTAACTTTCAAGAAAAAAGAAACAAAACGCAAATTTTTTCCTATTAAACTGAAGATGCTTTGGGTTAGATTGATAGAAAGATTCATAAACCACGCCTAATCCGCCTGCCTAATTTTTGTCAAGTAACTTGTCCAATTCACTCCACTTACCATCTCAATCATCACGAGTTGGAATTGGGTAATCGGCACGAATAAGGGATCGACCCTTACTTGGGGTTGAAAATAAATTTGTTCATAAATTTTTTTATTAGTGTTTAGACCAATAAAAAGTGAATATAAAATAAATGCAAAATAAATTGAATTCGTTAGGGTAGGTACATTGGCTAATAGAGGAATTGATCCATGATTCTCAGTTTCACTCGTGCATCTATCAAAATTTATATTAATCATGTTAATTTGGGTTCGATCCCCATCCCTCCTCCCTAGGCCAGGCCTCCATGTACCCAAAAAAAAATAAAAAAATTCATGTTAATCAATAGAAATCCCAATTCATCAGGCAGAGAATTTGATGTCTTGCTTGGAACAAAGTTGTGAATATCCTTTTCATATCTTACAAAAACTCTTCAGGATCACAAATAATTAACATGTTTAACAAATAATTAACCAGCAATTTCAACTAAATCTTATCCATTCCATCTGCTGCTGCTGGAAGATTAAATCTCTGGCAGTAGATGAACTCATAAAATCAAGCTTGATCTCTTCCTTTTGTGAGGCTTCCAGGTCATCGTGTTCCACCCATCGTCTCGAACACCTTGACGTTCTATTTTCTCGGGATATTCCACCTCAGAACCCGATCTTTTCGAGTTCAAACTAGCATAATCTTCGCATGTTGCCTCACTTGCCATACATGAACCTTCACTCTTCACTTCTGTTACTTTCTCCTCCCCCCGCGCAGTGTTACTTGCAATTTCATTGCCCGTGACAAGAGGACGAGGCCCCCACTTTCCCCTTAAAGAATTCCTTGCCATGTCTTCTTCAAATTCCACCGCTTTCATCCACTGTAAATCAGTAAGGGAGTCAACATAAACCACCTCTTTTCTTCTCCGCTTGCCAGTGATACTCTCGTATTTGAATCCTTTGGTCTTACCTTCATTACCATCCGGTGCAGTATATGCCCAGTTTGGGACCTCTTGTTCTTCCATGAGACGAGATCTGTAATGGTCCTTACGCCTTCTCTCCTCATCCATTTTCTCAAAAAGCCAGAATTCCTCATTGGAGCGTGCTGCAAGACGGTTAATTTCCCTTTCACTTGGTACATCTCTCCCAAGTGAGCTTGTACCTTTACGCATGATCTCCTTCAACATCTCTCTTCTATCCTGAGCTGCATAAACAAAGCGAAACTGCCTCAGTTCCCTTCAGTAATAAAACATAGACAAGAAGGGGAGAAGGATTGAGTGTCGACTTCCGCCAGAAGCATTCTGACTGACTTAACTAATATCTATAGTTTTCAGGTGATTGTAGGTATTCGGAGATTTACCTTTCAAGGGTGGGTGGGTCCCAAGGCTTGAAAGGGTTCCTCCCGTAACAAAAAAAAAAAAAAGGGCAGGCTGTATTTTCCCTTTTTCTTCTTTTATTGACCATGAAATAGCAAAAGAGAGAAATTGACCATGAAATAAGCATTTTAATATCATTCCAAGAATCTAATCTACAAGGACAAACCTGTGGAGGTTGTATTGAAAAGTCCGGCCTGGATGACCTTAGCATCAATACCCATCTTCTGTTTTGCACGTTCTAAGATAACCTCTTCAATCGATCCAACACTAACCAAAACAAAAACCCTAACTTCCTTCTTTTGCCCAATACGATGTGCCCTGTCCTCTGCTTGTTGGTCCATTTGGGGGTTCCAGTCACTATCAAAAATTATCACGGTATCTGCCGTTTGCAAGTTCAGACCAAGACCACCAGCACGAGTGCTCAGAAGAAACATGAAGAAAGGAGAATCCGGAGCATTGAATTGCTTTAGTAGAGTTCCTCTTTCCTCAGTTTTTGTTGAGCCATCGAGTCTAAGATATTGAAAATCATGAAGCTGTAAATAAATTTCAAGAATGTCCATGAGACGGGTCATCTGTGAGAAAAGGAGAACTCTATGCCCTGCTCTGTGAAGTTTGGGGAGTAAACGATCAAGTAGCTCAAATTTCCCTGATGCTCTAAAAATCTCCACCTTGTGCCACATATTATATTCACCCACAAAAAGGTATGGGTGATTACAACACTTCCTGAGCTGCATTGACAGATTTTGTAGGCTCTTCGACTTCCCAGATCCTGCCAATTAGTGATATTAGTTAGAGATGGTAACTTGTCCCTCCCTCACAAATTATTCACAATAAAATTGATAAGAAAGAAGGTAACATACTTGACCATAATCATAGAATGCAAGCAAAAAAAAAAAAAAAAAGGAATATCATTTCATTGAACATGAGATGAATGTTTGGACAAATAATGGGGAATATGACTACACAACATTGAAATCACCGGAAACACTAAAGAGATGGAGCCTACAGATGATAAAACTAAATCTGATTAAAAGGTATTGAATGTCCATGTTAACAGTTGTTGTTAACAGTTGTTTACTTTAAGTGGGGAAGGAAGAAACCGTTAGGTAGTGTTCGACTAACCAACAGTAACATTGACAACAAAAGCAGCTTTCTCAACTAAAAGAAATGCTATAAAATTAAGCAATTTAAAATTGCAGTCAATAACTACAACAAACAATTCATGACTACTGTATTAGTAAAAAGATACAAGCACCCAAGTCTGGCACTGACAAGGTTAACAACATTTTCAAGGAGGAAAATCATTGTGGTCAGGTTGCATTCCACCAACAAGTAGACTCGAGTCTACCTAGCATATTAAAAAGACAAAAGGCCAAATAGGCCAAGCTCAAACAATGAACTTTATATATCCCTACAAGCAACGGGTCAGTGTTAAATCAACAGGCACAGCAAAATGCCAACGTGG
The DNA here is from genome assembly GCA_034768845.1 of Heliamphora exappendiculata. Taxonomy (NCBI): domain Eukaryota; kingdom Viridiplantae; phylum Streptophyta; class Magnoliopsida; order Ericales; family Sarraceniaceae; genus Heliamphora; species Heliamphora exappendiculata. The sequence continues at coordinate 3,076,601 of JAOTRH010000027.1, forward strand.
AAACTACAATCTGAGAAAGGTTAACATTGAGCCCACAACTTGACTAAAGACGTACAATGAAGGATTTTATGATAATCTATAAGTTTTATAATAGCCATGTAGGATACAGGTATGTAGACTTAAGGGCAGCAACAAATTACCAGTATTCAGTCCAACCCTCCCCATGTCCGTGACTTGCTGGTAGTATAGTTTCTGCCATGCTGACATGTCACATTTTAGTATGACCTGCGATTTCCCAGGAAGGTACTTCTCCACTTCATCTTTCTTCCTCCTCAATATGAATGGCCTTATGACCTGGGAATAAAAAAATGTATTAAAAAGAGGAACTTCAGAAGACGAACAAAAAAAACAATGGAAGCCATTGCCTACATGGTGCAGACGGCGTATGATCAACAATTCTTCTTCATCTGTCAGAGAAACATCACATGGATCTGCAAAGGGTGCATTAAACCATTCCTCGAAATTCTCAACTGAGTTAAAAATGGCTGGAAGGAGATAATTGAGCAGGGACCATAACTCCTGTAAACTATTCTGTATAGGGGTACCAGTTAACAGTAGTCTACGTCGAATCCGGTAGGTGCTGCAAACAAAACAAATTCCATCAGAACATGGAGTACGGTGAAGGAAAAGAGCAAGTCCTTTTCTTTTCCTTCCTTTTTTGTGGTAATTTTGGTCAAAAAAAGAACTACACATCAAACTCCTATAAAAGGCTATAAATAGATCAAAAGAAAATAAAAAATTCGTAGCTAATTCCATGGAAGTGATACCAACTTTACTCGCAAGTTTGACAATTATTGGTATGCATTATCAATGGACAATGACCTACTACCGTAGGAGCTGAGGGTAGAATACATCTTCTTGGCCAAAAGGAAACTCGGACCACCAGGTTGTACTATTGGTGGGAAAATTTAAAAAGCCATTGTTGATTTTCAGGGGTCGTGTTTTGATCCAAACTGAGATGAAGTCTAATTGACTCAGCTATCAAATAGAAACACCAAAGGCTCAGTATTTCTTTAGATCTCTTTTAAGCTGCTGATAGCATTACACAACTTGACTTGTAGTTGCATTTCTAGGCATAATCTCAACTTAAAAATGATTCTGAATACCCTGGTATAACCCTCTCTTGCCCAGCCCCTCCTCCCAAAGATAAAAAGGGAGCCTACCTCAGCCTTTGAGGAGTTCGACAAAATGAAAACTATTACAAATCTATAGGATCAGCATTCGAACACAGAAAATATCCAAGCAAAATGTCAAGTCACCAATTGTTCCAAAAGCTTAAGTTGTTAGGAAATGAGCCTAACAATGTATATCAAGTTATCCAATAATCCCCCCACGTGCATCCCTGTCTCACACGTGGAGAGGCAAACAAGCTAAACTAAATAGGTGCACCAACACACATATTGCACAATAACAAATTTAACACCGAAACACATAACGAGACTTGAACTCAAGATCTCGTGAAACTAAAGTTCTGATATCATGTTAAGTCACCAATTATCCTAAAAGATTAAGTTATTAAGAAATTGGCACAACAATGTATATCAAACTATTCAAGTTCCAACACAAAATATAATTTATGTCGAAATGAAAAAGGAGTGAAGGAAGCAGGAAAACCAAGATAAACCCTACAAGAAGTCCATCATCAACTCCAGCTTTCTGAAAATTGTAGCTCTACCCAAGGAAGCTTTTCCAAATACTCTATTATGACAACCAAATGCTCTATTCTATGCCACATGAACTTTGCATTTTACACCAGTTGAGTCATCTGATCCAAAATCAGACATCTTGGAACTTCTTTCGAATCTCAATTAATGAAATTCAGATCATTACCACCTCGTTTACAGTAGAAGCTTCCACACAAGGCTTACATTTCTCAAAACAATGAGGCTGATGGCAACTGTTAATTTCATAAATGGCCAAAAAAGAAAATGACAAACACAAACATCAAGCACCATAATGATGTAGGAGAGTCACCAAAACTGAAAGAGCAAATATAAAACACATTAAACAGAGTGAACAGTAGCCAGTGTCAGAACTGAATGAAGAAAAGGGTTCACGTAAGGATGTAACCAATCCCAAATGATTGGAACAGAAGACTTAATTTGGTTTGGTTTATCCTACAAAGTGAACAGTCAAAATAAACCACTAGAATAAATTAAATAAGAAAGGATTGCAGCATACCCTGAAACAAGAGTCCTTGAAAGAGCACACTCGTGATTTTTTAACCTATGTCCTTCATCAACAATCATGTAGTACCAGTGAATTTTCTTCAAAAAAGATTTGTCTCTCATAATAAGATCATAGTGGGTGATCAGGACGTTGAATTTTCCCTCTCCTGGATACTCTTCCCTCAGTGCCTTTCTTTGATCCAGACGCCCATCATAGAGAACAGCCACAATACTGTTACAACAAGAAAATCCATGCATTATTTCAAAATGAGTATTTAGTGTGGTGAACTAACACACATATTTACCCATGCACTGTTTGTCGGACAGAGGGAAGGTTTCCAAATAAACTTTCTCTCATACCTAGGAGTCCAGGATGAAAATTCATTAACCCAATTTGGTAGTACAGCCTTTGGGGCTACAATCAAGTGGGGCCCAGTGACACCCTTGTTTTCCATGAGATATGCAATCAACGAAATGGTTTGGATTGTCTTGCCTAACCCCATCTCATCAGCTAAAATTCCATTTAGATTGTTATTAAACAAAGACACCATCCATTGAAGCCCTTCTAACTGGTAGGGCCTTAGTTCTCCACCTTGAAGCATGGATGGTTGCTCAGTTACCTGGGAGTTCAAGATCTGATTAGAATCTACCACATAAAATAAAGTAATGCTTAGAGGTGAAACTGCTAAGTTTTTGGTGGCACACTGCTTCTTATGCTTAAATTTGAGAAAATAGTATGTGGAAATAAACAAGGCATGCACACATTGGACTGACATTGTCTGTAGCAACAATGTCTGAGGCTCGGATTGCAAATCACTTTGAGAAGAAAATTAATGATTGGATGCGGCCAACTAAATCTGGAACATCTTTGTACAGTCAAGAAATAGAAAAGTGTTTAAATAAATTCAACCAGACTGGAACAACATATCAGGCCAATAACAAGGGAAACCATGCAAGAGGAGCAAGTTACTATTCCCCGACTGTTTTGCAATGCACAATTAAACCTCTTCAGCAACCCATTTACTGAAGTACAATAACACACGTTTATAGTACGTAATATAAGTAAATATGAATTCAAATGCATATGAAAAGCCAAAAACATTCACAAATAGCACGAGGCAGGTAATTAAGACTTCATTGTTCACCTTTTCCTGAATTGAATGAATAACTGAATTATACTGTTGCTGGCCTTGTAGTAGATCCCCTGTCTTAACATGGTGAATAGATTCACCATTAACCGTGTCAGTAGCTTCCTCAGGTAGTGCATCCCCTGGGGGGGTTCCACTCTTTGAAGCAGGCAAGTCAGCATCTGAGTCTTTCAAGGGTTCAATGCCATCATGTTCAGCATCTTTTTGACGTTGGACAGCAGCTCCCAAACGAACTAGGAGCTCATTGGTTTTTCCCAGAAGCAGTGTTAACCGTTCATTTTTGCTCTCCTCCACCATTCTCATATAAGTTTCCTGATCATCAGCTTTCAGAGCTTGGAACCTCAATTTTTCTGCCCGTGTAGCACGTTGCCTTTGTCTTCCATGCCATGCCTGGGTAATTAAAATATTCTAGCCACATAAGCCATATAAATAACTGCTTCACATCCCCCTTCCCCTCGGTGCATTGGCATGCATGCTCTAGAGTGGAAATAAATATAGAAATCTCCTAGTTGAGATAGCTCAAAAGTCCACTAACCCAAATTAACAAATACTGCAGATGAAGTTGGCATTTTTTTTCAAAGCATGGATGGGGGTAAATGGTAGATCAAGATGATCTTTCTTTTGATATTGTGATATATAACTGTTCCATAACATCAATGAAGGTATACAAGATACATATGCAGCTAGGATTGAGTAATTTTGGTTATACTTGGGTTAAAATATACAGAAAAGGAAAAAGGAAAAGGGAACATGAATTTTTCTTCCTCCTTCTAGAATACACAAGAAACAGTTTCCAGGAAACATGGTCCTGCGTAGAAACACCTACCGAAAAAAAGTGCTACCTAGAAACAGATTTTGCAGGATATGCCTTCGCCTGTCAAGGACAAACTTTGGCCAAGTTTTAAGAATGCTTATCCTGAGCTATTTCTCGTGCAATTTCAAGTTTCTTTTCTCTCTCCTAAACCTTTACTGAAATGACTCCAAACAGATCACACATTTCTCCTTACAAAAACTTGTATTTTGGTTTCTCCCACATACCACAAAGCTCTCCCCCTGCCTCCCACCCTACCCCACCCCACCCAACCAACCAACCCAGAAAAAAACCCACTAAAAACAAAAAAGATGGCCAAGGTTCTACTGAGGTATATTTCTTATTTTTCAATCACCTAATTGATTCCCTGCTTCACAATGCCCATATAGAATTGAAGTGCAATTCATAGCTCAATCTCCCATGCTATTTTAAAATTTCATGTGTAGTATAGTATCTATGCACAATTTTTTTTAACAAAAAAAGGCAGAAAGAAAAAGTGTGCCTGAACACCATCATTCCTTTGTTTCCGTCGTTTTAGAGTAGCTTGTACTTGTAATTGGAGTTCACGAGTTGCATTAAGTAATTCCTCCTGGAATTTCCTTTTCCTAGTTTCCATGAGATTCTTTTCCTCCTTGTCTAACCTTGAAAGCCTCTGTAAGAAAGTTGTTTCACTACATCAGTCAAGCACTTGAAAGTTTGGAACTAATATATGCTTGCAATAAAAAAAATACAGTAAGTTCTTGCCCAAGATAATTTATAAACTGATTCCTGAAAGTTAAGATGAAATGATGAATCTATAAACTTCCGAAATTTGGGGCCACTAATCAATGGCCCCTTCTACTACTTCATTTGGGAAAGAGTTGATTGGTAAAATTATTGAGAGTATGTTAACCATCTTTTTTACCTTCCAGCCATTGCAAATATTGAATTGAATAACTTTTCTGGTTGCAAAGTTAAGAGATCATACTTTTAAGACCATAAAATAAATAGTGCCACCTCATTCTGTTGAAGAGGAGCAGCAGCACTCTTTGCGGGTAGCATCCACAAGCTCTAAGTTTCTTAATCTCTAGATTCCTTTTTCAAGCAAGTAAAATTATGAAGCCAAAACAGATAAACAACAAATAACCTCAGCATCTCGTTTCTGCTTCAGGTTATCATCAGCTTCCATGTCAAAGGCATCTCTGACACCATATAGAGGACAAAGCAACCGCATCATGCCCCAATCAAACAACTGGTTACTAGGATAGGCGCAATGTACACGAAGCCAGTACTCTGAACTCACATCAGACCGAACCTTGTGCTGCAACTCCGCAAGCTGACAGGACAAAGCAAAAGCATATTTTATGACATAAGCCATGCTATCCCTTGGTTACATAAGATGCAAAAAGACACAAAAGCACAGGTGCATGCTTGGATCCATGCACACAAGCTACACGTGGTATTTAGATTTCCAATTTAACTATATGAAAAGGAAATATTACAATTGTAAGTGGTAACCATCAGTGCAATTACTCCAACTGAATGTGACATTATTATTTAGGATTCTGATTTTATTTCGCATGCATATTTCAAGTATTCATGATGATCTAATTCTGATAATGAAAAATGCCAGATCCTGGTCATTGTTAGGATAAGGAAAGCAAACAGGTTCTGTCTGAACATCTATCTTTACTGATGCATCTAAACAGAATTTGCGACAAGAATTACCAAAATGCAAATTTTTTTTTTTTACTTTCATTAGTTTGGATAATTGCCATTAAACTGTGCCTGATCAATAAACTTACACATGTGAGTAAGCAATAGACAGATACTAATTGAAGTAATTATAAATCCAGGTCTACCTTCAGTCCATAGAGTTCAAGCAAACACTTTGATTGCAGGTCCTCGCCCCTGCTTGAAGGCAATTCTGGTTCAAAATTAATCATAAGCAATGTCTCAAACAATCACAGATGATAACATGAACTTTGGTAGAAACCATATGCAATATTTACTTATTGGTTAGTTAGTTTACTAATAAGTAAATTGAAGATACACCAAGAAAAAATGATGTTGAAGGTGAAAAAGACATGAAAACAAGGCCAACACCTGCTAAATTAATCCCTAATCACATTTTATACAAGCAGACCGCTTGAGTAGATCTCTACAACATGGCATATCTTTGTCAGACCAAGGAAGGAAAAAACCACAAAGGTAAATTCATAATTAGCAATCTGATCCCTTATTTTTTCCTTCTGTAACTAGAAACCTTGTATAGAAGTTTTCTCCAGCCAAAATGTGGAACAATAAGTTCAAGAAAAGCACCTCGATGCATTCCAAATTCAAGGTACTGAATCCATGCTACCAGAATAGATTCAGGTGAAGACATCTGTCACACGCCAAAATCTGAAGACTTGAGACTGTGAGACCACCAAAAGGATAGAAGTCTAAAGGAAGTGAAGAAATGGTTAAGTCTCAATTGGCAGTGTAAGAGTATACAATCCCACATTGCTTGGGTATGGAATAGGTGAGCAGAAAAAAAGAGAAGACAAATTCCTACCCCACGATGACATACCCAAGAAAAAAGTTTTACGAGTTTTATGAAGATAGACAAAAAAAAAAGGAGGCTATACGTGACAGACATCAAAAGAGGCTACAAGTGAGGGGGGACACGTAAGAGTACAATCCCACATTACTCGTGCACAACAATAACCGCTTGAGCCATGAAAGTCCTGAGAACTAGCAAACTGAAAAGACCGTTTCAGGGGCAAAAAACAAGTGCTTGAGCGCTGAATTCCTAGCAAGATTAGCACGAGCATAACCGCTCAAGCGCTCAAATAATGGAAATTTGAGCACTCTCGCAAACAATAGCCGTTCGAGCGGTGAAAGTCCCGAGAGCCAGTGAAGTCAAAAGACAATAACAAGTCCAAATCATACAACATAAACATTGGGACCCCATGTGATAATGTTCACAGTTTTCTATTTTTTGTTAACAATAAACAAAAACATATTTTTGTTTACTTATATAGAAAAACAAAAACAAAATGTTTGACACGTAAATGTTCGGAAGTAGTGGTCAGATGTTGTAGCCAAAGGTAGTGGTCGAAGGTGGTGGATGGGAGTGGTGGTCGGAGGCGGTAGCCGGAGGTAATGAAAAAAGAAAGATAGAATGAGAAATTATTTACAAAACAAGTTAAAATATTTTTTTTTTGTTTACAAGAATTTTGTAGATTTCGAAAACTGTTTATTATTTTTTGAAAAGAAAAATAATTATCAAATATGTTTTTGTTTACAATTTACAAATTTTTTAAAAATCAAAACAAAAACCGGTAAACATAAACGTTACCAAATAGGAGCATTTTAACAAACATTATATAGAAATAATTAAGTAACCAATTTCAAGAAAGTTATTTTTTATAGTAAATTTCAACAAATAATATACTAGTCAAATGTTCTCATAAATCCAAGGAAAACCAAAATCATACAAGTATACATTAATTGGAAACAAGACTAGTTTATATGCATTATATTTACATATCAACGCATAAACTCTGGCATAAACATAAACCTTTGAAATCTTTGATTAATTGATTTTTTGTGGTTCGAGGTAATTTTTTGTAATCCTCATGAAACTCCTGATTATTAGACTCTCAAACCCAAATTAAAGCATACGTTCTAGATATCACCCATTAGCAAGAATGCTATCTCAAAGCACAAGAAAAAAGCAAGAAGAAAAGGTGGCCCAAAATCCAACTTTGCTCCTACTAGGTTCTAGGCCTCGTTGAGTACATTGCTTTATTGTTCTTTGGCTTCGTGAGAATTAGGCATATATGAGTTTGAAGCTCTATCTCTCCCTCTCGCATCTTCTTTCTCTATATCTTTCATTTTAAAACCATAGAGCTTCAAACTCATATAATGGAGATGAGGGAGAGAATGAGGCTTCTAGGAGAAGCTTCACCTTTATATACAAAACCAACTTTTGGGAAATTATGAACTTAACCCAAGAATAATAGTGCATGCCTTCCCTCTTGGCAAGCGTAATTACGCCTTTATCCCAAATCCCAAAAACAAGTCGCCTCTGACCTCCCACACCCTATTTGGGTCCCACACACCCAATGCAAGGAAACTCAAGCTCATACATGCCAAACCCAGTCACCCACGTTCTACTAATTCGTGCCAAAAGTACATACATGTACACAGAGATATCTATGCAATTATCCATAATTATAATAATTAAATCAAAAATTGTTCCAAGTCTCTACAACATCAGATATCAATGAAGTCGTGCAAAGCAACCAAAATTATATCAAAGATGGACAGTTGCAAAGGAAAATGCATATCATATGTTATGAGTAAGGTATTGAAGACTAGACTCGCAACAATATGCTTTTCGTACTAGGATTAAACAATCAAAATCTATTGACTAATCCTTGAGGAACCAATCCCATATGACTTATATTGAATTTATACATGAAGAATTTGATAAAAGCATAAAATTACTTGGTGATCTACAGGACAACCTATGTTACATGGACTCAAGTGCGAGTGCCAAGCATAAGTATGTGTCTATGCGTCGTATTCTTCTAGTTCTTATGTCATAGAAACTGAGACATGGAAAAACATTTATATTCTTTTATATATTTCTTTTATTTTTATGGTAAATAGTGTTTACAAGGTTCCATAGAGCATTTTATGCATAATATGAGAGCTTATGCATAGTTCTATAATAAACTTTATGTACTAAATATACTTTCTAGGTAAATATCTAGTTAAAAATGTCACACATATCCCATACTATTACCCAAGTGTCGAGTGTTCGACACGAATACTTTATACATTTAGAAGAGTCCATGTAATAGTTTACAACTAATTTATCCCTGCGTCCCACAACAGCCTTGCCCTTATCTAAAAAAGGATCAAAATGGAGACACAATTCCATTTCTAAAATAAACTATTAACAGTGGGGGAATAATATAACATAATGCACTGACAAAAATGCTTCCAAATATCTACATAATGATCACTCAATAAATCAACTTTTGAAAAAGTTGTCATTCTTTTTTTTCAACTTGGAATAATCTTCCATATAACCTAGAAATCAAATGAAGAATGTAGCTTCTGAAATAATTTTCCAAGAGAGCGATAAAATTGTTAATTCATAATAATATGGGTTACACTTAACTGCATACGGTACCGTAATACAGGCTGCACAATATATTAAGGTGTTTTCTTAGACCCCTCAATATCTCAGATGAGAGACCCAGTAAATCGTCAAAATTATTTGCAGATAAGCAGATAAAATGCACAAATAGATAGTTGTAAGTACAAAGAGAACCAACACCATAAGCCGCTCAAAAACTTTTCTAAGGGGTGCTTATAAATTTTTTGAACAATATTAGTACAAGAAAAATATTTTTTGGGCAAAATAGTAACCTTCAAGTTCAGTCAAACGATGCTGGATGTGGCTTTGCAAACGAATATCCACTGATTCCGTCAATCCAAACCCTGGCATGCAATTTGGTCGTTGTTCCACCAGCGCAACTTCAAGGTCCATCATCAAATCTCTTCTTTCCGAAAGGCCAAGGCCACCCTGCATCCAAAATGTTAAACCTAAATTCCAGAAGCTGAATCAGCAGTGACAAAAATATTATAGTCCAACATATTTAATGCATAACTCAACACACCATATCTGCATGCGTGAGTTAAAATCATTAAATTTGGCCTGCTCTAGCTTGGTATGCATTATATCAAGGAGGGGTTCAATTTCTGATATCACAAGGCAAAGTTTCATCTAAGCTTGAATTAGGTAAACAGGACTCTTTGTATAAATAGCCTCGACGTTCTGAACTTCAAATTTGACCAAGAAAAGCGACTCTAAATATAAGTCCCATTAACTCAGCATGATCCACGAACCTTATAGAGGACAACAGTCTATGTTATGAGCTACAAATATCCAATTATTACACATCATTTAAAGCCAGAAATGCTACTCTCTCTCTCAAGCGCCCCCCCTAAAAAAAAAAAAACACTCCACAAACAAACTGCAAGTATGCATATTGCATACTCTCCACTTCGAAGTATTGTAAATTGCATTAAATTACTTCCCTCTTCACCAGATCATTGGCTTGTTAAGTCAGGATGTCTTTTTGGTTGCTTCTAAAGTAGATATTTTTCAGGGTCGTGCTACTGCTGAGGAAGACAATTGGAGTGGTAGTCTGATGCAGAACCCTGCCAATTGCCAAAGCTCATTCTTTGACTAATGATCCCTTCTCTCCTAGCATCGCATCTTGAGCAATGTTTTAAAATCGGCCATTACCATTACATAACGGTTTAAGCCGAAATCACTACTCATTACAACAAACATTTTGGTATGAATAAAATTCTCATATGAACAATGTTAGCAAAGAAGAAAGAAGAAAACTATTATTGCTATTAACAAAAGGCTTAATCACTAACTATGGATTACATGATATATATATATATATATATAAAGAAACAAAAAACTATAGAAAACCCTAATAATGCACTATGGGCTAAACTACTATTTAGCTATATTCACCCCCTCCTCAAACCCATGATGTGAGCCACGAGGGCAGCGAGAGTTTATCCAACAAAATACAAAAGTGGTCAGCGGTGTGAGTCTTCGTAAAGAAATCAGCAAGCTGTAAGGAGGAGGAAGCAAACGGTAAACTAATAGTATCCAACATAAGGTGGTGACAAATGAAGTGACAATCAATTTTAATATTTCATACGCTCGCAAAATACAAAATTATGGGCGATCTGGTAAAAAACCATGTATATTGGTAAGGTTTCGCAAAGTTGTGCAAAGGGGGAAAAAAACACTTCTCTAGTTATTATGTAAGTGTTTGGTATTGTTGAAACTAATAACTTATAGATTTTGGCTTATAGCAGAAGTTGTAAGTGCTTGGTAAATACGTTTGCATGTAGTTGAAATAGGAAAAAAAAGTAATTATAACTTGTAGCAAAAGTTGTGGGTGTTTGAAAAAAATTGTTACTTATTGCAAAAATTAGTAGCAGAAAGCTAAAAGCTGGCCGAAAAAACTCAGCTAAACACTCCCATAACTGTTACGCTGCACCTGTTACACCTCGAAACTAAACCTTGATCTCGAGTTTGCCTTACAAGTTAAGGGAATACTGAACATTGTTTGCAATCTTGAATGTAATGAATTACAAAACACAATCTTGATACGAAACTCTAAATCATTGGCAAGCCTTTAGATGATGATTAAATGTTAGATCGAGTCATATTAGCTAACCATAAAGAGAATTTAGATCCTAGCATTCACAAAACTAACATGAACTGTTAAATACTGCTATTGCACAATCAATGATGATCAAAAAAACATAGAGCTTTTCTTTTCTGTCCTTCCTTTTTCCTTTCTTTTGCATACTCTTCATCCTTTAATTATTTTTTATGATTGCCTTCTACACTAACAGTTTCCTCTTCATCCATTCCGTCATTATGTTCACTACCATCCCATACACGGTTAAAACCTCTGCAATGGATTTTTTATGATTGCCATCTACAACAACAACAAGAGCAATTTCCCCTAGTTGAATGAAAATTACTCATATAAATGACGTTATTGTCATTCTCTCTATAAATCAACAATGCAACTAACGAAGCAAGTGCAGAATAAAAGAACCACAAATAATTCACATTTATCATACTACTAACAGTTGTGCCCACGTGTTGCACGGGTTATGAACTGAGAGAGATTGAAAATTTATAATTTATCTTTTTTAATTTTTTTAACCGTTTTAAAAGAGAATACAAAGGATGAAAATAACAATAACAAAAAAAATTGGGATTTTAGTGTAAATAAGACAATATCACAAAGGGTTCATCAACTTGGGTGTTGCTTTATTATAATAGTATAGATAGTTCCATATGTAGGAAGAGACATACATCAAAACCCAAAAAATAAGTTATGAAAGAAGGAAGAACTAAGGCTCCATCTGCCTCAACTGAAAACAACTTGTCGGATTACCTTTCAAGATATCTATGCACATTTACCCCCACAAAGTTTTAGGGATGTTTTTAAATCACTTTCATGTCATTAGTCAACTTTGAGACAAAACAAACAAAATAAAGACTTCACCCATAATATTCTTTACACGACTTTCAAATCAATGCAGAAATAAGTGCTAAAAATGAAAACCTACCACACAACGAAACACATTCAAAGAACAAACAAAAACCCAAAACTAAGAAATGGAAATAACTGTAAACTTCCGAATTACGTCCACAAATTCGGAAAATAAATTTGTTCACTCACCTCATGTGAGTGAGCAATATCCAGTCTCCTATTGGTTCAAATTGTGGACTCTACTGTCACTATAATGGATTTCATTGTTTGACCAAATGTAAAAATAGATATTGTTCACACATGAATAATTATTTGGTAGTTCCGAAACACTGTGTGACATTGCCTTTGTACGTAGTTCCCTCATTCAGTGAAGTAGCGAAAAATACTCCGAGTGGGACTCTGTTAAGTAGGTGAGAACAAGCGTGACCCAATTAATATGTTGTGCATCAGACACTTTCATTTGCCGAGAGTACTATGTGGCATGGCCTACATGATACTCCGAGAGTACCTTATAGTTTGTTTCTTATCATGGAGTAATTATTTGGTAATTTCAGAGCACTATGTATCATTGCTCTCATTCAATGATATGGTAGAAATCACTACAAGCGGAACTACATTAACCCATTTTTGTAGAATAAGTGAGAAACAAAGGTGAGTCGTTTAGCATGCATCGAAAAATTTTATTTGCCTAGATACCACAGTCATATAATTTGCCCTTACTAGGTCGGTGAACCAAATAAGTGAATAATACTCACAAATGCGACCCAAATTTCAAGAAATAACAACCCGTTTGGTTATCAATAAAAGAAAATAAAAGAGATGAATATGCTTTCCCTCCTTAAGTTATAAGAGAAAAGAAAAGAAAAGGTTATGGTTTCTCTCTTTTTTGTTTGGATCAATAAGAGAGAAAAGAAAATGATTTCTTTCCTTTCTTGTTTGGATAGACTTTATAAAAAACAGTACTAATTATTTTAATAAAATAACCTTTTTTTTGTCATTACTTTTTTACCTTTTTATTTCTAGACTAGTCTTTGAGTTTATTATAATTTAATTTTTGTTGGTATTTTTGAAATTAAAAATAAATAAAAATTGATATGTTTTGAATTTTATATAGGAAGTTATCTTAGTTCGGGAAGTTATAATGAAGTAGGAAGTTATGAGTAGTTATTTTTAAAAATTATATATTTATCCTTTATTGATTAAAAGAAATATGATTTATACCTCAACTAATAGAGAAAAAACTCAAGCTACATGGCTTCACCAAATTTTGCCCATACCCCTAGTGTTTCATTATTATAATAGCATAGAAGATGGGCAATTTAAGTGATATAAAGAGTAACTTATCACCTAATTTTTTTTCTCTCCAAATCTCCTCAATTTGAAGAGATTTAAAAAGAACAGTTTGAAGAAATAAGTCTTTTTCTGTATTTCTCTCCATTTCTTTCCTCTTTGATAAAATAAACAAGTGGTTAGGGAAGAGAATTTCATTTATTTTCTTTTCTCTCCAAATCACTCAAACCAAATAGACTATAAAGTGAGTTAAAAGATAAGTAACGCACCGAAGCCTTCTCGACAGCATTGACATCAGATCCGCCAACATCGACGGCCTCCTCCACGGCGGCGCCCACGGCGTCAACATCATCGTCGCTGCCGCGATAGATGGAGGAGACGGCATCGAAGACATCTTGGGGAAGAGGGAGGTTTCGGGAAAGGAGGTTGAGAGCACAAATCAAGGTTTTAGTCTTCTCCAAGTAGTCAATATCGTGGTCGCCGCCGAGAGGGCTTCCTTGTGGTATCTCCACCTCAGCCACCATGGCGGGTAACCTCTCTTGAAGATCAGGACCGTTGTGAATTGGGGAAGAGGACCGTTACAATTTGTGAACTGGGGAACCACTCTTTAAGAACAGGACCGTTTTACTTTTTTCTCTGCTTAAACTCTCTCTTCTCGGTTCGCAAAAACCCTCTCTGCCCCCTTTTGTTTATCGAGCATGGTTGTTTCAAATTACTTGGGTTTGGGTTTTTTTATTAAGAAAATATTATTATCACTTTAAATAAAAAATGTAAATATTTAATAATATTATAAATTTATAATTTAAAATAATAAAATTTATATTTATTTATTTAAAATTCAAAAAATTATAAACGCGTTTGTTTAAACCCTCGTTTGGCAACGGGGTAAAGTTAATTTTTTTGCCTTTTTATTTAAATACCTAAAAAATCAAAAAATTTCGTTTTCTAATAGCTTTTTGATTTTTACATAATTTTTTATATATTTTTTAAAATTATCATAACTTTTATTGTACATATCTATTTTTTATAAAAATTATATTTTTAAAATTTACTCGTCAAAATTTATCAAATAAGATTTATATTGAATATAAAATTATCTAAAAATAAATATTAAAAAATTATAATAATTTTAAATAATTTTTTTTATTTTTTGACTTAAAACCACTTTAAGTCTTTGACTTAAAAGTTACACATATTCTAATCAAATGAATTTTTTAATTTTTTAATTTAAAGTAACTTAAAACTAAAAAAACGACTTAAAGTCGATTACCAAACGAACTCTAAATTTAAAATTTACACACTTTAAATTGGTTTAAAGTTGATTGCCAAACAAACTCTAAATTTAAAATTTAAACAATAATAAACACCGTTGAGATCTTTTTTATACTTTTGTTCTTTCCAAACCTGTTGGATATGTTTGACTATCAAAATAATGGAAGACAATAATGAAAGAAAAAAAGCAATTTTTGATGAATTTATTTAGCAAAAGAAATCATGACAAATATTGAAAATAAAGATTTTCATACTATAAAAGTATGCATGGATGCTTGTATATATACTTTAAAAAATTATTTTAAAAAATGAAAGAAAGTGAACATATATATATATATCATTTGAATTTTAAGTTTAATTTTAAAATCTTATTTCTAATCAAGTTATTTTTATTTAAAAAATGGTGTTAATTTCGACATATACCAATTTTGTTTCAAAATTCACTTTTAAATAGCGAATGCAAGAAAATAGTTTTTCTATTTTTTTATTTTACTTTTTATCATTTTAAATAACAACGAGCTCAATAACCTGCTAAAACATCATTTGAAATCGATTCGTTATAAAACAAGTTAAATAAGAATAAATTACACTGACCTCCTATGAGGTTTAATAATTCATCAACCACCTTCCATATAGTTTTAAAAACATCACTAAACTCTCATAAGGTTTAATTTATGAATCAATTAAGCCTAATTGTTAAATATTTCGTTAACTGTAACGGAAATCACACTCTCTCTCTTATCTGTCCTCTCTCTCTCTCTCTCTCTCAAGTTTTTACTTTTTTTTTAAAAAAGAAGACAAAAGTTGAACTGAAGCAGCGAATCCCGATGCCGACCTCCGGCCTCGACCATCGCTGTCGTCACCTCCGGCCTCCACCACCGGCGCCGCCGTCGCCACTCACCCACCGGCGCCCTCTCTCTCGCTCTCTTTCTCGTTGCTCTCCCTCTCCAGCGACACCCCTCTCCCTCTCTGTGTGTATGTATTGTATATATATAAAAAAATGGGGTTGGGTTATATATATATATATATATACAATACATACAGAAAGAGGGGGAGGGGGGTCGCCGGAGGGAGAGAGAGCGAGAGAGAGGGCGCCGGTGGGTGAACGGCGGCGGCGGCGATGGAGGCGGTGGTGGTGGAGGCCGGAGGTGACGACGATGGTGGTCGAGGCCGGAGGTCGGCGTCGGGACTCGCTGCTTCAGTTCAACTTTTTTCTTTTCTTTTTTTTTTTAATAAAAACTTGAGAGAGAGAGAGAGAGAGGACAGGTGGGAGAGAGAGAGAACATGTAAGAGAGAGAGTGTGTGATTTTCGTTATAGTTAACGGAATATTTAACAATTAGGCTTAATTGATTTAAAAATTAAATTTCAGAAGAAGTTAGTGATGTTTTTAAAATCATAGAAAAAATGGTTGATGAATTGCTAAATCTCAGAGAATGTCAGTGTAATTTATTCGTTAAATAAATTTCTTTTGAGAACTATTAATTTTTCAAACTTGACTCAACATTTGATTCAATCTAAGCGCGTGATTGACTCCATTAAAGTTGGTTTGAAATTGCTAAGTTTTTCAAACATGAATATATTTTTAGTTTGCCAAGTTTTTAAATTAAGATTGAACATCTACTATCAAGCTGTATTTGTTTGGTGTTTAACTAATTGGTAAGTTCAATATTATAAGCGTTTACTTTATCACGTGCTCTCTCTCACACACAGAGGGTGCAGGTTGTGCACCCTTAGGAGCATCACATTATTGTTGTGCTCTTAATTAGACTTAGCTCCCGAATATATTATTATAATCGAATTCGTTTATTATGTAAATTTTGCTATAAATCTAATGTCAGGAACATTTGCTTTGTCAATATATGCTCTCTCACTCTCTCTGGCAAGGGATGTGTGTTGTCCCTCAGATACATCACGCTGCTATTGTGCTTTCAATGGGCTAAACTCCCTAATATATGTTTATGATTTAAATTCATTCATGATGTAAAACTCGCCAAGTTTATTATTCATACAAAAAAAAAGTTTGATTTGATATCTATAACTATGCGATTGAAAAATATTTATTTAACTATTTTTCTTAAAATTACATTTATCATTCATTTACTTGTAAGTGAATGTAATCTAATTACACAGTTACAGTTATCAGATTAACTTTATTTTTTATATAGATAACAAACTTAACGTGCTTTACATAATAGATAGATCCGATCATACAAATGCATCGGAGAGCAAATCCCATTAAAGGTCCAGCAACATGTTAGGGCATAACAGCGTGCCATGTCTCGACTTGAATAACAAAATGAAAGAAGAACATATGATTTACATAAAATGATTTATGGTCGGATGGCCGATAGCCAATCTCATATTGACCGAGCAGAACATATGTTCTGATGATAATTTATTGGGAACAAAAAAAAAATCTAATATTAATATATTTTTAGAGGTGGAACTTATCACATTTGTAGATATTAGTACACCTTGCAAAAAGATATTCATTAATTATTTACCTATTACTCACTGCCTACTGAATCAAAGCTTCAAATTACAACATTGGCGCCTCAAATCACATTCCAATCACCATCTGTCATTTGAAAACCCTAAAAACTTCTAGGCTAAATAATCAATTTCCAGCAGCAAGTTAAAAGAACCACCACCCCAATACGTACGTGATGCAGGAAATGAGGAAAATCCACAGCTTGTGTTAATGCCTGACCATCATTCCGTAGTGCCAGAAACTACCCGTCCTGCCCCGAATCAAGCTGTTGATGCCCAAATCTCTGCAGAGCACGGTTGACCGGTTCTTGAAAATACTGAAGTGATATAAAGATAGCTTCCTGTTTGCCAAAATATCTATATCAATTTCATTAACGGAACTAGTAAACAAGTTATTTCATGGCAAATTGACAAGTGAGATCATCAATAGTGCACCTCCGTTCGAATCATTCTTCTTCCTTGATGAGGGCACGTGTTCAAGTACGAATCAAATATGTCGTGCACTTTTTTACTCTGGTACACATAATAAATAAATGATATAAAGATGCGGGTTTTATCTCTCCTCTTCTTTGACATGCAATATCGGTCATCCAAAAGCACAAGATGACTTGTCATAGAGAGGAAGTGTAATTTTACCATGTAAAAGTGTACAAATTCTCATTGTGAAATTACCTTTAAGTTACTGTCTTCTTCTATGCTCTCTTCCAACCCAGCAAGTCCACCAAAAGCAATCAATAGGTGCCTGCAGAACATGAGTTCCTATCAACAGAGGTTTAGCTGGATCGAGATCATGATGCATACATGAAATCATTTTACTACAGACATTAGAAGTGACTGAGTTAAGAGGTTGGAAGATGAACAAGGAGAGTAACGATGTGCAGAACTAAGAAACCTTGATCTGGGAAAGGATCATAAAAGTAACGAGGTGAAGAACTAATGAGGTGAAGAACTAAGAAACCTTGATCCGATCAGAAATAGGTAACTACATATATCAAAAGACAGACACAGTTCTGATGGGATATTTGGCCCCAACAATGTTTTTTCTTTTATCAATTTACCAATATTTTTCCATCAAACCATCATATTCCTAGGTCAAAGGTATACTTATCCTAAAAAAAAAAAATTCCTAGGTCAAAGCTTAATATCTGTAGGCCTTTGCTCTTTTTTCTTAAGGCAGACACTGAAACCCTAGCAGAGCATTGCGGTTAATGAGCATTAGACCATCTGATAAGTACAGATTTCAGGAACATATTAACTGTTGTCCAACAATCGATGACATCATATCAGGAAGATGCAAAACACATGATTAAACAAGGATCTGACAAGATTCATCCTTATTTCAACCTAATAACGTGTGCAACCATTGGACCGTTATATAAGACGATCAGAATGATCATCAGACCATCATGAACAGAAACTAGAGCTGCGTAGTTCAGCATGCACGCTTAGAAGGGAAGTGCTTGGGTCAGCTTGTTGAGTACAATTTAACCCATCACACAGGCTCAAAGTAGTACACCAAATCCCTGACAAACAGATGGATCTCAATCCGGCTGATCTGAATATCTGGTTGAATTACCTGGATGTGCAATTTTTGCTTTATCTTGCCTCTGCTTCTTGAGGTTCAGACCCCTTTTAACCGCATCATGCACGTGTGCATGCTTTCTTTACTTACTTTTTGGGGGGGGGGGGAAGGGGTGAGTTTAATAAAAATTCTAGGGTTGGATACTGACAATATCTACCTAAAACTTGCATAAACAAACTCACACAGTAGACTAGGGTGATGAAAAATCAACATCCAACCTGCCAAAATAATGACCACCATATGTGTCATAAATTTGGTCCCCTCTGAAATCTGATTAGGTAGCAGAAAAATATTGCAGTACTGATATTGAATGTCTATAGGATAGATCTAAAAGGCTTGTGGTAAATCTCTCTTGGATTTTTTCTAGGGACTTGAATCCTGTTCCAAAGACTAGGATTCAAGTCTTCATTTGAGTAGGAACAGTGCCTTTCTTGAGCGGGTGGACTTAGGTAATCTAATGACAAAACAGGAGAAACAATCAGAAAGATGAAATCTAAAGAGGAATTTTTCCATCAATACTACCCTCCCACTCTCAGCACCAGTTCTCTAATCTTGAATATGGATCTTCAAATGATAAAATCTCTTACATCTAGGAATGTCAGGCATAACTATTGGAGGGCAAAGGCTTTCAAAGACCAGCCAATGAATCTCCGAGCACAGAGTACAAGGATCATTCCTGGTCACTTGAGAGCATTGAGGAACCTATCATCACCATCAATAACGAATAAAGCCATACCTGAAAGAAGGTAGAGTAAGTTCTGAAGATTTCATAAACTGGCCATGCTCTGAGGTACCAATCAGATAATCATATCCGACCTGTGAAAGTATTGCAATTTCATTGAACAAACCGCGGTATAAACATTAGGAAAAGGAACATGTATTGCTTAGCAAAAAGAATTATTTCATGGAAATAGTATATACCCTCTATGGACTGTCCATGAAAACAGAAGTGATATTGGAAGCATATCGCAGACATTCCCAATTCTTCCCTAGGCTTGGAAGACAAGACAATCTGGCGTGGTGGGTCTAGGAAATTGAAATGTGTAAGTACTAAATTTTATTAGCCCACAATTTCGTTGCTCATTTAACTACCTTCATGATTAATAATCATAAGTGTGGAACTAAATCAAAATTCAGACTTTCACAATAATAAGTAATGAAAGAGTGCACAAAACTATATGTAGAAGAAATGTTACTTCTATTAAAGAGAGGATTAAACTATCAAAGAAGAAATGAAGCTTCTATCAAGTACCATGTGTCATACAATTTTGAGTTGAGCTGTACTTTCATGTGATCAAAAATCATTTGGCAAAAGATTGTTCAAGGGTCACCAAGATGCATATATATTGGATAAGAATAGGGCTGTCAGGCAAGTCAGAAAGACAACCTAATTACGACCTATGTTTTTAACATGGGAAAAAAATCTGGGAAGCAAAATATGAAACTGAAATTCAAGTAGATGAAAGCTCAAAAACATTAATATTAATTTGAATAATCTCATCATAGTAGCTCCCTCTTCCTCTCAAGAAGAGGAAGAAGAAGAAGAAGACTGCAAATCCTTATCTGCATCCAAACTGCGATTGGTTCCCATAGCTACAGTTACTCTTACTCCAGGTCCAAGTACTTTTTCAATTAAAACATTCTGCACAACATGACAGTCAATCAATAATTACCCAAATCAAGCTTACGATGTGAACTGCAACTTGCTGAAAAGCATAAAAGTTTTGACTCTACATCTACATTAATCATGAGAAGAGAAACTATATAAATATATATCATTTCACTCCAACTTATTGACAAGAAATCAGTTGGAAAAATAAAGAATAATGAGGTACAGCAGAATAGACTATTCCAATCTATGAACCCCAATCATCATGATAATTTGTCAAGGTTGAAATGCCACCACCTTCATAGCAGTTCAGTGGACAAGAAGGAAGGACAAAACAGATGCAGCACCTATTCTGGTTTTCCCATCAACGTCAACTTTCACAATTGATATTGATCTATGAAGCACGGATATGGATACGGAATACGGATACAATACAATCCGAATACAGTAATACGGCAAAATTAAAAAAAGTAGAATACGGATACAGCTAGGATACATTTGTAAAATTTATGTATATTAATATATATTTATATTTAATATTATATTATTCATAAAATCAAGTTAAATGTAAGAATGAATTCATATAGATTGACAATAAAACCAAAATATTAACCAAATTGTTTCTTTTAGACATCTAAGATCCAACACATGACAAAAACAAATTTAGTTTAAAACATAACAAAACAATTTTCTTAAACTAAGAATCATTATTCTTCACTCTTCAGTCTTCAGTAATATCAACTTCAGCTTGACGCCTTCATTATCATATGTGAATAGCACAGTTTCCATATCCGGCTCATCAAGTGAAAGATCTGCAATTTCAAACAAACCAGCACCCTCAAGTGAATTAAATGCATCTCCACCAACATCCCACATCTTCGTATCTCCTTTCATATACTGTCGACTTCTCCTTGATAGAAGATGAAAATTGTTGTGCACAAAAATCAAATCTTCGTATCTCCTTTCATATACTGTCGACTTCTCCTTGATAGAAGATGAAAATTGTTGTGCACAAAAATCAAATC
>JAOTRH010000027.1:3098705-3132134 GCA_034768845.1 Heliamphora exappendiculata
TTTATTCTATTGTATCTTCTTATTGTTCATCCCTATTCGCCTATAAATAGGCCATATAGTGTACAGTTTCAATATACTGAGAATATACAGTTATTTTCTCTTCTCAAATTCTTCATTATTTATTGTCCACTAACCAATAATTAGACAAACAAAATAAAAATAAAAAACTAAAATGTTTTAAATGAGTTAGTATTATCTTTTACCTTATAAAGAAAATAAATTAATACTCTCATTTAAAATATGTTTTAGGTAATTATTAAATAAAAATATTATATAAAAAGGGTTGTATAATACTGTAGAATCTGTATTTGAAGTGCTTTAAGCCAATAAACAAAAACAAATCAAATATTTGAAGTACTTTAAGCCAATGGTGGGAAATGTACAAACCTAAGTCTATGTATTTATTGGTACCGAGTTAAATTCAAAGGAAATGTTTTGTATACTGATAATTAATCACAAAATTAATAGAAGTTTCATCGTGACCATCTATTTGTATTGAAATTAATAAGTGTTATAAATTCTAATGCAAATGAATGGTCATGATGTAATTTTTTTTGTTGGTCTGTGACTAGTTGTCTATGCATATAGTATTACTGTAATTATCAAGGGCGTTTGTGAGATTCGGTTCCATTTTAATTTAAACAAATTAATGTTTAAATAATGATTTTTATGTGTTAGATATCATTTTCGAGTCAATTTGGGTGTTTAATTGTGAGATAGCCTCTTTTTGGGATGGACCGATCGAGCAATCCTTAAAAGTATGTCAGGGGATGAAGTGGGGGTTGTGGCTTCGGTATTTGTGCCAAAGCCTCTCTTTCTCTCATCAATTGGAGAACTTTGAGTTCTTCCTCTTCTCTCCCAAGTTTGATGGCTCTAAACTTGGATTCTCTCGATGCCACAAGGATTAACATTGATTTACTCGACGAAGGCTACGTTTCCATTTGAACGAAATTTGATTTTGCCACTTTTGGGGTTTTCACGGGAAAATTAAAACTTCGAATTTTTAACCCAAAAGGTAGGGTTCTAGACTATCTTAGTTTAAATGCTTGATTTAGGCAAGTTAATGCATTTTTTTATTTGATTACAATGCCATTAGAGTTGTTATTTATGCTTAAAATCCTAGGTTTTATTTTTAAAGCATGAAATATGTTGTTTCTAGAATGAGAAATTGGTGGTATGGTTGGGATGCCGATTTTTAAAACAAAGTTTAAAAATGAGATGGAATTGTGGTAATGTTTTAAAAATGAAACTAATTGTATTTGAGATAACCTTAAGCGCTGAGTTTGATTTCAAAAATTTGTTGAAATTGTTAACATTGTGAAAATGTTGTAGTTTAATATATGGATTTTGGATTGTGCACTTGTGGGTGTAGTTGGTTTTATTTAAATAATTTATTATAAGTACTAAAATAATGTGGTTGATTTGGACTTACATTTTTTTTTGTAAAAGCCCAAAAATTTGCACAAAAGTGTTTCGTTCCTTCAGGTTTGTCCCCCGTAAATGAAGTGATTGCCCAAGTTGAGTGTTTGTTGTTGTGACAAATTATAAAACTTGTGATTGCTTAATGAGTTCTAATGTACGCCGAATCTAAGTCCATAGGACGAGAGTTTATAATTGTCAACCGTATCCCTGGGACAACAACGTCGTACATAATTAAACATTTATGGTTATGGAACATTGTTGAAAAACAAAGTTATATCTTATTGTTTTCAAATTGTTGAACAAATGTAAATTATATGAATACTTGTGGTTATAGAAGGAAATCGATTTTAGACCTTGTGTTGGGTTGAGCAATTTATGTAGTTTGATAATTACATATCATGCATTTACCTATGTTAGTCTTTTTTTATTGGGCTTCAGCTCATATTGTTGGAACAAAAACATTTTCAAGTGAAAAGGACGACTATGTGGCTTGAGGTGGTGAAGACTTGCATCTTTTGATTTTGTGAATGTTGTAACTAAATTCATGGATGATGTAGTTACGTTTTTGAATCATGTAATTAGTTTTGTAAATCCTTGTAACCAAACTGTTTCAAGGATATGATAGTTTTGTATAAAATTGGAGTATGAAGATACATTTTGTATTTAAACTCTTGTATTGTAAGACTTAAAGCCGATGTGATACATTTTGTACGCATGAATGAGAGTTGGGATTGATTCTTGGGTTCTTGCTTATTTGAGAGTTATTTTCACAGGTTTTGGATGCTTTTCGATTTCTATCTCAAATTATAATCCTCGTGTATTGTTTTTGAACCTTGATTCTTAGGTTTTTCATTGTCTTTTAAATCACTCCAAGGGTTCTTTTATGCATGAAAACAAGTTTTGAGGTTGGATTTTCAAAATTGTGCTTAAAAAAGTGGTTTAGAGCCAGACCGCTCGTGGAGTCTATTGAGTGGTGTTTTGGGGCTCTTGATCTCTTGTTGCAGGTCTTAAGATGCTCAGAACAGTCCAAGATCGCTCGATCGGTCTTAAAGCAACTTGAACGGTCTAAGGTAGTTTGACAAAAAAAAATATTCTATTTGTTCCTGTTTTGAAATCGATGTATCTTCTTTGCTTTAAAATTATTTTTAGGTGAGTTTTATGTCTAATTTGAAGCTTCGAGAGTCTTTGTTTTAATGGTTTTACTCTCTTTTGGAAAATTATTTTGGTTTAAATTTTTTTTTTAGGAAAAGGGTTATAAAATGAGTTTATTTAATGGTTTTTCTTGTGAGTTGGTATTCCTTAACGGATTTTTTAGGGTAGTTATCGTGTCTCGGATTTGTGGGCATGATAGCGTTTGTTTCAACTTATTTTTTATACTTAGTTTTAACTTATTTTTTTAACTTAGCTTAAATGCAAATATATATGCTTATAATTTTATTTATAACTTTTGATTTTAAATTAACAAATACAAAATAAGTATTTGTTACTTTTTGTTAGTGACAATATATTTTTGAGCGTTGGAACTTTTTATTAGTAACAATACACACTGTTTTTCTCTGGCTACATTAAAGTCGCCCAATTGGAAAATCTAAAAAAATTTATTTTTAAGAGATTTAAATTATTTTAAAAAAATAGATTGTTTGGAATAATTTTTTGCTTTTTAAACTTTTATTAAAATATTTAATATGCCATTATTTTTTACTTTTAAATCATAATAGTTAGAATATTAGCATAATTTTTTATTTTTTGTGAGTAGAATTAATTTTTTAAATTGAAGTTATTGTAGTCATTTTACTCAAATAAAAAAATAAAATGTTTGAGAAAAAAGTTAGCATCTCCATTC
Source organism: Heliamphora exappendiculata (assembly GCA_034768845.1). Classification (NCBI taxonomy): domain Eukaryota; kingdom Viridiplantae; phylum Streptophyta; class Magnoliopsida; order Ericales; family Sarraceniaceae; genus Heliamphora; species Heliamphora exappendiculata. The sequence goes on from JAOTRH010000027.1 coordinate 3,101,971, forward strand.
ATAAGTACGAGATCTACATTTATGAATTAAAAGGTCCGAATGATTAACTCTCCAATCAGTTGAACCTATTAAATATATCAAATAGTATAAGCATAAAAGCTAAGCTTTCTATTATTAAAAAAAAAATATCTTTTTTGATAGCCCAAACAGATTTTTTTTTCTGGAGAGCTTAAATACAAGAATTAAATAAAATATGTGAACAATGAGGACTGAAGAAATAGGAGTGCTCAACAAAAAAATATATATGTATTTAGTGTTGTAAAAGTAAAATTGATAAATTCTAAAATTTTGCAGTAAATAAATAAAATGTTGAACTCAAAGATGGTAAAATAATTTATTTTTCAAAAACAATTATAATCACCGATATTCAAAATAATATATACACTTTTTTTTTTTCAAATTTTCTCGGTGTATCAAGACAATGAAATTGTCTTCCCTATATAGAAAAAGAAAAACAAAGCTTTTAATAATAATAACAATAATAATAATAATACTATTTTAACTTTCTATATTAATTACTTATACTATTACACTTAAATTGGATTCCCTTCTCCCTTAACCTTCACTCACCTATTTATATAATGATAATCCATTTAATATTGTTGTTTATAACAGAAGCTTCCTATTTAAGTGCACATGAACTTAAACAATGTGAGAAATTACCATTTTGTCCCTGAAACTTTCTCAAATCCCTGAAAAGCGTATGTATGGAAAATAGTTACAATATTGTTGTGTAACTATTGCTCTCTTTTGTCTTTTTAAATTTTTTTGATCTTTTAGTTAATTTTTTTACCTTTTCAAATCTTCTTGACAAGAAAATCAATTTTTTTTTATCATAAAACCAAAAATATTTACTAAAGATGAAAATAGCATAAAATATGACTTATTTATCTTATTTTTATCTTTTTAAAACTTTTTTCATATTTTAATTAAAAAAACTACTTTTTCGGATTGTCTTGAAAAAAAGAGTTCAAAAAATATAATAATTCAACCAAATAATGAAAAATTTCACTAAAATAAAACATAAACAAATTAAAATAAGCAAATAAATCATTATTCCGAACACGACTGATCTCTGTATAACTCTACATATCATCTACCTGTTCTTGGCATCTGCCATCCATGGGATGCAAACTCATCTGTTCTTAAAATTCTGTGTTTCAAGCACTGAAACACGCAAGAATTCTGTGTTGAATCACGCAAGAATCTCGAAACATAAAAATCTCAATATATAACCTAACAATCTTTAATGACTACAGGCAAAAAATGATAGAAAATCTTCAAAACAGAGAATCTCATGACCTATGTTGAAGAACAACAGATTTTCACATCTTCCTACTCTGAAAATAAAGTGACCGAACTGTACAAAAATAATAATAATAATACTTTGCCGCCGAGCAAAAAGGAAATAATATGAGGGGAGGGAGACAAATTTCGGAGATAAGAATTAAATTAATAAAAATTGTAATTATCATATATTGAATCTGATTCTAGGGTTCAGTTTTACAAGAAGGGATTCTATTTACGGTGTCAAAATCTAAGAAAATTATCGAAGTGTTATCCTTTGTACGCTGTGTTCTGGCCTCACTCAACAACAAATTGGCAATCTTTTCTGCTGTATTCTCTCTGCTTGTGCCATACTTCTCACTCGTCTGTGCAGAATTTAAGATTTGGAAATGAATCAATCTTCCAGACAAATTCACAGGAAACAATCACAACAGAGATAATTATACCTGTTCAACGAGCTGAATTGCCTTCTTGAAGTTGACCACATCCCAAAAGCCATCACTGTCATAATAGATGAATCAAACGCAATATCAAGAACAAAAATAAAATAAAATAAAATAAACTTCCAATTTTGGGTGTTTTCAAATAAGAAATGGCACCCCAGTGCACGAGGCTCGCACAGTGCCGGGGATGAGAATATAGAATGTTATAAAAAGTTAAATTGTTTAGAATAATTTGTTTAAGGTAACTTTTTTCTTTTTTGTTTTTTGTTGAAATATCTAACTAATAAGCATTTACTTTTTGCTTTTAAGTTGTAGTATTTTGAATACTGACAAGACCTTTTTGTTTTTGTTTTTGGGTGTAAAGTTGAGTTTTAAATTGAGAATACTATATTCATCTCACCCCCAAAAAAAGTAAGTAATTGGGATGTGTATTTTCTTGGGAAAAGAAATTTAACAAAATTATTAGACTTTTTAGAGATACCAAACACTAAAACTTTAATAATTGAGTGTTTTTTTTTGTGCAAAAAAAAAATTCAGCTTTTTAAAGATGCCAAACAGGGCCTAGGTTTACCCCCTGCATGCGGGCACGGAGAGACTATTTTCGTGATTCAAACCCATAACACCCAAGTCATAATAAAGCAACCTTACCGATGCGCCAACCCAACCCAACCCAACCCAAAAAAAAAAAACATTCCATAAAAGTGCAAACTATCTTCCAGGCAGAAGTTAACAAAAATGAAATAGTTGGAAGATCAACCACATGAATGTTGGGTTTGTGGCTTGAATTTTTCAAGAAAATCAGCAATTCAGAAGCTGACGCTCACTGGGCGCTTGAGCGCCAATCAGTCCAGAAGTTGGCGCTCGCTAAGTGCCTTCCTAGCGCTCGCAGGGCACTTGCAGGGCGCTTGAGCACTTAGAGGATAAAATGGTGCACTAGGATAACTTTTTTTCTTTTTTGTTTTTTGTTGAAATATCTAACTAATATGCATTTACCTTTTACTTTTAAGTTATAGTATTTTAAATACTAACACGACTTTTTTTATTTTTTATTTTGGGTGTATAGTTGAGTTTTAAATTGAGAGTATTATATTCATCTCACTCCAAAAAAAGTCAGTAATTGAGATGTGTATAAGCTTTTTTTTCTTGAAAAAAGATGTGAAAAAATAATTATTAGACTTTTTAGAGATACTAAATACTAAACCTTAAAAACTAGTTTTATCCCCAGCATGCAGGCATGAAGAGATTGTTTTCGTGATTCGAACCCATAGCACCCAAATCGTAATAAAGCAACCTCACGGACGTGTCTCACTTAAAATTTGGATATGTTACATGGTTTTGCTGAGACTGAGATAACGCGAATTTTATAGAGCCCCAGAGGGGCATTTTTGTATTTTCACGTCGGGGCAAAACCTTCTAATATTACGATTTTTTCCCTTGCGCGCCTAACGGCACGTGATTTAATTCCCGACAAACACACATGGGTGGATTCCACAAGTAATGATGAGGTCTGGAGAATATTTTATTCTCCGATACAACTGACACATGGTAAAGGAATTACTTACCGACAAAGTAAAAAGTAAAAGTGTACAATGTAAAGTGAAAAATATGTGGCTCACTTTACATTTGAATTTCAAATAGGATGCTTCACAAGTACACTATTCCCTGTTGATATTAAATATTATTTTGTCAGAAACACTTTGACGAGAAGAATATGCTAGTGAAGTGGGACAATTATCTCGGTGACTTTCTTTTGTGGTATCTTGTCTTTACCCTCTTTTTTTCTCTGTTACTGTTGTTGATTGTATTAGCATACAATGTACTGCTTAGAAGATTATCCCGAGAATTATGAGCAGTTCATTCAAATATGTGTGGATCGTTACTTGGTGTGGCAAGTAGAACTATGGAAAGAGAGTCGGCAATCAGTTCCGACGAAGTTTGTTCCAGCGTGCGAAAAAGAGAGGGAGTTAATATTAAAACTAAGGTGCCTGAACAGAAGGATTAGTAGAAGTAAGAGGAATTTCAAATCTGTTAGAATAAATGATTTGGAATGCTTCATTAAAAATGGACGGAGCAGCCAACACTCAGTATCGTACCCCCCATTGTTTATCGGAGAACGAGGAATCTGGAAGGCAATGGATTTAAACGTAATTACAGTGGACGTACTCCTTTTCGCCCTTATCACGTCCGCAGACGTTATACGCAGAATATTCTCAAATATATTAAAATGACTAAAAGGAGTGCTAAGAAACTGCAAACATATGATGAATAGATGAAGGAGATATTTTTTAATAACAAAGGTATGTCGAGGTTGCTTAATGGAATTGATTTGGGAAATAAGAGGTCTGATCGCCAAGCAGACAAAATTGTGGTGAATGGGATAAAATTAATTGGGAATGTGTCTCTAGGGGCTGATGAAAAGAAAGAAAACGTTGTACAACACGTGCTATTGTTCCCTATCAAATGTTGTTCTGACACCGGACAAGATATTTATTGGTGTTAACGAGGGTAATCCGGAGACCTGGACAGTTGACCCGGATCAGTCCAATATGTTCTAGATGTTGAAGAAACTAAGGTATAAGCTTATCGGTGGGAAGGACAAAAAATATGTTTGGCATGGAACAGAGGTTGTGGATCGCTTCTGCCCGATGCACCCACCCCCCCAAAATAAAATATCCATTAAAGGTGCAAACTAATCTTCCAAGCAGATGATGTTAACAAAAATAAAATAGTAGGAAGATCAACCACATGAATCTAGTCACAACCACAATTCGGATAAAAAAATAAAGAAAATAAAAAACCAGAGCTACAAGGACAACTAATACCCAAAGATCAGCAAAATACACATGTAAAACATTAGTGGAAGTAAGATCACCTTGCTAGAAGTGCAAAGCCCTTGGTTGCTTGATGTATGCACACGACCTGACTTATATAGGGTTCTGAACTGAAGCGAGCATCCTGCTGTTTCAGAAACTTGTCTCCAAGCATCCGACCAAGGTTTAACCCTGACAGCGGGACAGAAAAAAAAGACTTGGCAGATTATTCAATATTCAAGAAGGTAACAGATTACTGTCATTAAACAAAAGCAATTTTCCCGTACCGCATAGGCGTGTTTCCCCATCTTTCAAAGGTTCTCCTATTTCTTGAATGCGAAGTCTTTCAGAATAACTGGTTATTCTGTGGTCTTCTGTCATCTTAATCTGCATTCCATCAATACTGCCAGAACAGGATAATTTACCCACTCATAAATACGGTGGAAGATTATGTGAAAAACAGGTATTTCAATTTGCGTGTCATTAGCAACTTGGAGTTGTGGAATAAATGGAAGCATTTAAATTAGAAAAAATAACTCCTTAAAAGGTAGCATAAATGGCAAAGCCACTACAATACCCAATACCCATATGCATTTGCATCCAAGGTGACTGGCTTCTTGGTGAGCTCTCTCATCTGTGAAATGGTAATAAATACATAATGCTCAAGTAATAAAATGCTGCTGCAGAATCTATATATAAATCTTCCACCCTAATTACTTTAAAACATATAAATTTAAGAAATTGACATAAAAAAGAAGTAACTTTTTGAGGTATGTAGTTTCTAAAAAATTGCATGTTTAACTATGACACATTGAAAACAGACAGTAACAATTATTGGAAATTAGCAGATGACATAATGGCCAAGTAAAATCCATCACAATAAGGCCCTGCTAATTTCAAAGTAAGAATTTTACAATGAAAAAAATATTTTCCTTGTAAAATTATTATATAAAAAATAATTTGTTCCTTCTATTTTCTAGGATTTGGTTGGTACGTGAAAAACTTTTTTCGAAACAAGAGTAGATTTTTTAATCAAAATACGCTAATATTTTAATACACTCCATCGCCACCATTCCCACCACCACCATCAATGCCAATGCCAATGCCAGTACAATCAACTCCACTACCACCATCATTCCCACCATCGTCGCCGCCTTCATTGCCGCTGTTGTCACCAACGCCAACACCGCCACCAACAATCACCGGTGCCGCCATCATTTCCAATACCACCACCACCACCACCCCCACCAACACGTCGTCGTCTTGCCGCTGCCACCCCATTGCCACTGCCAACTGCCACTGCTGCCGCCACCACCTCTATAGTCGCTACCTCCATTTCCCCCGCTGAAATCAAAGATGACTTACTTCCTTCTTTAATGTAAATAAATTTTAATCTTATTTGACATAAAATATTTTCTTGAAAACAAGTTTTACGTTGTTTTTATCAAACCAACAAACATCCCTTCTTCACCTGCTTGTCTAGCAAAAACACCAAATGATATGAGCCATTTTCAAGTTATAGCCTTATAGGTCATAATCATATTACGACGGGGACACTTAGTTTGGTTTGGTTTAGGTGATAATTATATGGATTCTCTTTAGCCCATTTCTAATAGAAATTATGATCTTAAGATTCTTATATTCACTTTATTGACCTCCTTTCATGGGAGTAGCTAGATTCAAGCAAGCATTTTGACAAACAATGGGTTTTGCCCAATGGGGATACTCATATTGCTCTCACTGACACCATTTACGAGAAGGTGATGTCATCTTTTTTTCCAATCGCCATACAAAAAAATGGCTGCATGTGAGAGGGGTGTTAGAGAATACAACCCCACATTGCTTAGGTATGAAATGGTGATCATTCGACATAATGTGGGGGTACTCTCCACCTCATAGATTAAACTTTTGGGTTGGATACAAAGTTTCTACATAAAACATTGATGCATCCCTTGGAATGTACAAATTTTTAGAGTGACTCTAAACTGATCTAACTAAGAAGGGAGCCATAAGGGCGTGCATGTTATGCTAGTCATGGCGCGAATCTCACTTGAGGTCGCTCCCCAAAAGAATGAGGGGCCGTTGAAGATAAGCATCATCGAAGTTGAAAGATATTATGTACTTATTTATATATTTGGCAAGTCTATGAAATTTGAATGTTTCTAATTTGTTCAAACACATTATAAATAATAAAAAAATCTACTCATAGAATACATAATTTAACATTATGATTTATGTCCAGAACTCAATGAGATATCTGTGGTAAAACTTGTAGTTTTAGTATAGGTTCTCACACCAGCTTAAGCTTATAAAGTTTTTATAAAATGTTTTCAGGGCAGGGCCAGCTGAATGACCGTGATCCAGCAAGTTTAAGTTGATGTTTTTCTCGGCGGGACTTCTGTGCTTTCTTTCGGAGAGCTGATCTTGTTTCTGTACTCTGTAATGTGTGGTTAGACTCTTTTGGTGCATGGCCATGTAACAGATAATTCCACTCTGGTGTGGTTTATTATACAAACCACAAACTTCCGCTACTTAATGCCAAAATAAGCATTTTGTATAATTGTTTTCTTTTTTGGGGTATCAACTTGTTCGTAGCAGGCCTCAGGTGATTTTGAATCACTGGCCAGTTGCCATTCTAGATCCTCCGGGTCTGGGTTGTGAAGTTGTATACACTTACTTCTACCCTTATGAATTTCTATTATGCAGATCATTGCACTCGCGCTATCTTCTTTGACGTTAGTTTATAAAATGGCAAACAATAGAAGCAATACTACTGCTTGTCTCTTAGTAAAAAATCGAGTGGTAGAATCAATCTCATATTTCTTTGATCCGGCCACTAGAGCCTGGATGCAAATGCTCACACAACGCTTGAATGACAGTATCTTGTATCTTCCAATTTCTCAAATACATATAAACACACATACACACTATATACATTTATCTTACAAATCCCTAGATGTTAGTGAGCACCGGAATAACATTTTAAAGTATCAAGAAGGAAATTAGCATGTGTAGTAGCCTCTATCTCTATCTTATAAATTGGAAGAACAGGAAGCAAGGATATAAAGAATCTCAGGTTGCCGATCCTGACCCTAGAACTGCAGAACAGATAATGTAAGGAATTTCATGCTAAGCCCCTACAAATTCCGTTGACATGTTGTCACAAACAACCAATAGATAGAAGAATCACATGTCACAAATAAACAATAGATAGAAGAATAACAACATGAGCGCATACTTCATAATACATGCTGAGTCCCCGACATTTGCACATTGCACAAAGAAATTTTCATGACCATCAGCCCAAACCAGAAGCGCTGTTGCTGTACAGCCCTGAAAGATTTTGATTATTTTAATAAACATGATGGCCTTGAGCCTCTCAAAAGCACAAAAACATTAGAAAACAAGATGCCACAATCTTCGTCAAGGTTGTGAAGAAACCATTAGGTCCATTATATACTCCAAAAAATTACAAGAGACTTCACATAGAGAGCCATGTCACTACCACATTATTCGTCTCCCTTTTTCTCAGTCATCTAAAATCTTTACTTTAGGAGTCATTTTATTAATATTTATTGACAGTAGAAGCAAAAGTGTATTACTCACAGAATAAGTAAACAAATTGACGGTAAGCTAAAGATCTATAAAAGGAACTAATATGCTCTTATACAAGGCCAAAATTTCAGTAGACATCATCATTTAGGACATTCTTGAATAAGAATCCTAACCACTCTTCCCAATGCATATTTACTGTACAAATGGTAGCCAGGTCGAAACATTTTATGCATCACTTAAATTCTTAGTGCCACTCAAAAAAACATAACTACACAAGTTCATTCTATTCCACTTTTTCGATCAACAACTTTTACTGAATAACAGAATATTGTCAACACCGAATCATGACAAAACAGATAGAAATAGTCATCCTTGCAACATGACAATAGCATTCAATTCCCTGACACAAGTTCATAGGGCAGAATATGAGAAATGGAATAAATAGAACTGCAAATCAAACTAATGAAAATAAAAGCTACAGATAGAATCAGCTATCGATAGACAAGAAGAACAATGTAGAGGCATATTCCAGGTATTTACTATACATTAACAAGACACATACAGAAGCTGAAGACCAAGAGAACAAGTATAGTCATGTCAGGGAAAAACCTCATAATAGTGGTTCATGCATGCTTCTGTTTGTAAAAATGCATCCCTAAGGACATCGGAAGCATCGGATCGTGAAAGAACCCTCTCCCTTCTGAGTGAATCTGACAAGATACTAGCAACCGTCTCAGGCAGTATTCTGGAGATAAAATTGTCAAGAGTAATTAATAAAGTTTTTAACCAAGAACTTGTACCCAAAATTAGATATGGGCTTGGTATTCTAACACAAAACATAGAAAGATGATAGAGAAATAACAGGAGGTGCGCATCTCAAGAGGCATCATCTACAAAATCAAAAGGATTGATTGGAAAACACAACATCAGGCCAACCAATTTCCAATCTGACAATGGGGATAAAGGAGAGATTTTGACAGTTCCAACCCCTAAACAGGGCTTTCCAATTTCTGCTGAAACTTTAAAATTAGTTGCCACGAATTGACAAACAGTGAGAAACATAACCAGCTTTGGAAAAGGATACTAAAAATCCACAGGATTATTTAAGTGAAAAAGGTAAGAACTAGTTAATCACTTCTGCTCATTCCATCTAGGAAGAATTGGATCAAAAAAAAAAAGGTGATTTGATTTCAAAGCTCCCAAACTAGCTTAAATATATTCAAATTGATTGTTGCAAGTAAATACGCTGATGTATAAATTTTAGGAGGAAATTTGTTTCTTCTACATGCGATATCAGGGAAATTGAATTATGGTCTGGGATCATTGAAACAGAGAATATACTTATCACAATATATATATATATATATATATATATATATATCATTGATATGGAGCATTATCACAAGAAAATTGCGTCATAACTATGGGATCATTGAGACAGAGCACATCGCAGTTGTACCCTTATTGTTCGAAACTACCAGGATACTAAAATTCAAGAAGGTATTAAGCCATCAAGGAAAATACAGTCTTTCGTTCGATAGGAAACACTAACTTGCTCGCAGACGTGGCAGCACCAGATCCACCATGTCCATCACATATGCCGAATAGTCCAAACTGTGCGTTCAGCAATTGCACAAGATTTAGTCCAGAAAGTGTGAGACTGGTAGTATAAAATCCAAATATACATTTTTAAAACCTGATTTGTCCCAGGAAGAGGCCAATGGTAATAGCACATGTCTTCCATGGGCAGCTTCTTTCCTCCTCGACGCACAGCCATAGGATCTGATGCCAGACCCACTCCAAAAGGGATCAGGCACTCAGATTGGGACGCAATCCGAACCTGCAAAAATGATGCCACAAGTGTAACAAAAGTCACAGATGCACGGGGATCCAAGAGATACACATAACGATCTGTCCAGTTGTCTAAAAGCAATAAAAGTGAATCATTTGGAACACAGCCCTATTGTAAATGTATACTAACAAACAAAATAACAAAAAAGGTGGATCAAAAAAGCATCAACAAAGAAAAGCGGATAATTTAAAGCATGTAGAACCCTGGGTCATTTTTCCTGTACCATCCAAGAAGGTACTTTACCTTGTTTAGAAATTACTTGCACAAAAATCTGTTCATTTTCTAATTCACATCTTCTAATTAAGAAAAGTTATGTAATGACCCAAATAAATTATTAAACCAGTAACTCGAATAAAGAACCTAATAACATGACTCAAGATTAAGCCTAAGATGCTAGTAGTCTAGTAGCCCGATGTTCTCATCTCCCACCGATGGAGAATGGGATATCACAATAACCCCACCAAAAGATGCAACGTCTCATTGCATTGCTTTAGTTCTTTCTTTGGCTAGTGATGTGGGATAGCAGCCCATAAGCGGGCAAAAGGTACATTACCCCAGGGCTCCACCCCTTTTCAAAGTCTTAACTCCACTAATCACACCGCCGCAGAGCCCTCAACATGGCCAAAGTTGGCTCCAATACTATTTATAACGATCCAAGTATACTACATGCTCAATAATTTGAATGAAGAGTCTAACAACATGATTCACAATACTTAAACCCAAGTTATTAGTAGTAGCCCACATATATCATTATATACAACACTTACTTCTCATCTCTCATATCATACACCAATGAGAGATGAGAGATATCACAAGTTACCACAAAGTTACAAGCTAAAAAATTGAACAAACTTCTAAGAAATTAAATTTTAAAAAATGCCAAATAAATACAAAATATTTACCAATATCCAAAAAATTTAAAATTTCAATGTGCTGGGGGCTATTATATGAATTTTGCAAATCCCCTTTACTATGTGCAATGTGTTATCACATATTTGGAGCACATACCTATTTTATTATGAATATATAGACTTTGAACCAACACTACGATGTGATTATCCCAGACATAAGCATTTGAAACCTAAGCCAAAAAGAACAAAGCATGGATACACATAAAGGATACAGAAATAGATACAATAAGAAAAAGTGAACATATGATGATAAATGCATTTATAAAATATACCTAAATGTAAAATGACAGATATATAGAACCAAATTCAATAAAATTAACTGTTCTTATACTCAATTCTTCTTTTTAGAATAATATGAGAATTTGAAACCATAATCACTGTTAACCAATAGGTTTCACCACAATGATTTAGATGATAACAAATATGATGTTTATATGATTATAACAAATTTGATTAATGCGGGATATACTCAGTCTTTTTACACGTTATTTTCCCTCGCTTAATATGAGTTACATTGACTTGTTACCAACATGAATTAGTGAGAGATGTAAGTTTATAAATCATGTCTTTAACCTTGACGTTGCGTATCAAGAAAATCTTTCGTTTAGAGTTGTTCCAAGTAGAGTGCTTCAAAATTTCAGGAGGTAATGTCGACATCTTTGGTCATCATGGCGACACCTTAAAGCAAAAGTGAAGATCTCGAGAAACGATTCAAAAATGTGGAAAATTAAAAGAGCAAGTTTCGACACATTTGGTCATATTGTCGAAATCTTAATACAAAAGAGGAGAAAATATGGAGAAATCATCCAAAGTCTTGATGCCTTTTTCTCTCAATGTCGGCACTTAACAGCAGCGTCTAGAAAATCTCCAAGTGCAGTCGACACCTTCGACAAAAACTTTGAAAACTCTGTGTGGGATTTGAAGCTCCAACCTCTATCAATGCAATAAGTGCACTCCCACCTACCTCCAAGGGTAACAATCACTCAGGGTCTATGACGCAACAATCAGGCATAGAGATAAGCATCGAGAAAGAGCAATTTATTTCAAAAATCTAAAAAGCTTTCTTCATTCTTTTGAGCCCTAGAACAATTTACTGTGCTTCAAATGTTTAAATTCATTCTCCAATGGATTGTTCTTTCATTTATCATACTCAAAAACTCTCCAATCTCTATGTAAGGGTAGTTGAAGACTTGAAGAATGAACCCGTTGAACAATTTGAACCTCATTTGTTGAGAGTTTGAGAGAATCACTTGTCACATTACCAAACAAGCATTCTAATGACTCTAATATATGAACTTCTTAATAATCTCACAATCTTAGAAGTTTTGAAAAAGAGTTGTTGGGTGCAAAGTTAGTAATTACACATACAAATACAATAAAGCCTTTTAAAGCATCATATTTGTAATATGGTTTAGGCCGTTGCATTATATATGCATTGTAATTGAGGTGCTACATTACACCCTCCTATGGACATTGCCTTTCAAAGCTATACATAAATTATACAAGACCTACGACAGATGCATATCCATGAAAAATGCATGTCATGTGCGTCGAATGTGTTAAGTGGGGTTGGGTTATTATATGAAAGCTTGGGAGTTGGAAGCTAGATATAGACTTGGGTTGAGCTAAACCACTATAAAAATCGGTTGAGTTTGCTACTCTTTCTCTTATTCTCTATTTCTCTTGTTCAAGTTCTTTATTTATACAGCTATCCCATTCTTTTCTTACATCAATTTCTTTAGTATTGCCCATTCGTTGTGCATTTAGCACAATTTTAGATTTTAGCAACTTTATCAAATTTTAAGAAAGCCCATTCACCCTTCCTTCTTGAGTTGCTTCTTGAGTAACACTTATGTTTGTGTTCTTCTCCATCAATTGTCCAAGAATCTGAAACCATAATTATGTTATACTCCACTATACGATACAATTTCAATGGTCTATGTATGTCAAATGTGTCTCTAGGATCCAAGAGGTATTCATACATATTTGAAATTTTGCGTACACATACAACTCTAATTCCAAATTATGCATATCTTTACGAACCTTCAAACAAGTATCCAAAACATATAGGGTACTAGATACATATGCAATATGGATACAACTGACATGCTTAAGTCCACTCTTCTCAACTTCTATGACTAAATTCTTGATGTCACTAGAGTCTTTCGTTCTTTCGGTGCCATTTTGCTTGTACAGATCCTCCCAAATTAAACATAATACATGCTTCTTCAAGAGTACTTGATATACACCTAACTCTCTCTTCGTTTGAACTTAGTCCAGATAAGTAGAATCTATCACCCTGAACCAAAAGAGTTCTACTATGTTTACAACTTGGTGCAAATGCAGATTGACTTACAAATACTTTTGTGTTTGTGCCAAGAGTTATTATGTCCCCATTTGCAAGCTCCACGGGATGACCCCAATGTCTACACCCAGAATCCGTATGGTGGATTGCCTTTGAATTCAAGAGTGTTCCATTTAAGCTGCCCATATCCACCACCTCCCATTTCAACTTCTGAAATCAATACACAAGTTAGAAATATAGTGAAACCATGACAGCATGAAGAACTCAAAGGTTGATCAGAATGTATATCAAATTACATTTAAATTCCAATTTATCAGTGCATGCTTCCCGGAAACCTCAGAATCCTGCAGTAATAAATCACTTGGAGCAATCCTTCCAAGAGTCAGTGGAAGCCTTGAGGCATTTGTTGATTGTACGGAACAACAAAGCCCACGAGAAGGACCAGAGATAACCTCCAGGGTGAGGCTACTTTCTGCATTTCCTGCACTTCTAATAGAAAGATATGATGACACGTTTTACATCTTTAGCCAAGTAGAAAGGCTAGGACGGACAATAACCACTTTTTACAACTCAAAAAATGAGACATTTTTTTGACCTCCAGTACCTTTTGGTATAAATCTAAAACTTTGACTGTCTGGATGAAATCTCAAGTCGTAACTTAAATCTTCCTTTCTGACATACTTCTGCTCTTCAGCAGAGTGTTCTGTCACCAAAGGGCGCTTAAGCGTCTGACCAAGAAAAATATCTTCCGAGGTATCAGGAATTACATCTAAAACAAAGCTACCACCTGAAAGAAGTGAGGAAAAAATTCTGATTTTGCTAGTGAAGACAGAAGTAGCAAGGTACGTAAATCACCAATTTGAATAGAGAAATATATTTGATGATGAAAATAATGGGATAAAATTTTATACTATGAGTCAACTGGGGGGATGTGGATGGGAGCCGTTGTTTGTAACCAACTCCATGTGTTCGAGGTGAGCTGAAATGCCCTTCAGTTGGAAGACAAGCCCCCGCAAACTCATTGCTTTGATTTTGGGCAAAATTCAACTCCTCTGAGACAAGAGGCCTCTCTATGTCATCAACCTACAGAAGATGTTCTCACAAGGTGAACAGCACGAAAGTGCCAAAGAAAACCAGTTCACAAGTACAAAGACTAAAACAAATGCCCCACGCAAGAGCAACATTACTAGAAAATTATCATCATTCGTACCTAGGGAAACTAAGATGCATACAAGACTGTCCAGTTTTAGTTTCCCAAAATACAAACCCCAATAATTGTAATTTCCATGCAGCACGAGCAATGACAAGGTGATATGATCGTTTTAATATAGAGAAAATGTTTGTGTCTACGGTTAGTAGTAACAAAATGGTATCCACATTGGACCAATAATATGCGAATACATCATCGTTGACAAGTTGGAGGAGCTTGCACCTCACACTGCACACTAATTACTGTTTGTCTAGTATGCAAAGGCATAAAATATTAACGCACTAAATGATTATGTGTAAAGCAAAACCTTCAACATATTGGAAATTGACATAAATGTGATGACTTAAACTTAACATGTTCCACAAAGTAGATATAGAAGCTTTGGAAGACAATATTTTGATGTTGAAGCTCTGGTGTGAATCCTAGCACTGACCTGATACAGCACTCATTACATTGAATAGATTTATCATCAACAGAGATTAACAAGCTGATAGGCTAGTCAACTTGGTTTGCACCTAAAGTTTTCAGTTGAAGTTGGTTCACGGGGCCAGAATCCTAAGGACATGGCAAGTAAAACTTTTGAGCCGCTTTCTTTTTCTTTTTAATTCTTCTCATATTCTTAGCCAAGAACCAGATGAGTTGTGAATTAGTATCCAATAGTTTAGCATTTGAAGTTAGGTTTGATCTTAAGTCATGTGCTCATGATTGCTTAATCCTAAACACTGAACTAATGCTAATTATATGGTATCGATAAGTTGTTCCTTTATTTTATGTAAGTCATAGAAAATATAGAATGTTGAAGTCTAAAAAGAAAAATACAAAATGTCATACAAGAGAATCAAACTACTGTCCCTGCAGGGAAAAAAAACACTAACTAACAATAACAGTGAAACCCCTTTAAGAAAATGTCCGTAGCTTTTAACATTCAGTTCTCTGTATGAAAAACAATTAATACAAATCCTAATGTACAAAACTATAATAAAGTAGAACAAAAGAGAAAACAAGATGCATCATCTTTCTAAATGCCCATTTAAAACTTCCTAACACTACCAAAACATAAAATGGCCAAGACTAATGAATGGACGAACCCTTGGCGTTTCAAACAATAACCCTTTGTCATCCTCTAAGAAGCAACCGATGATTTATTAATGAAACCTTCAAGAAATGATCTAATTCAGACATTAATGAGCACATAAAAGCATGAGTTTGAGTCAGGGGCAAAGCCAAGACATTTAACATGGGGGTTGAATTCTTATGTTAAAAAAAAAACTAATTATAATAATTACATTTTGTTTTTAACACATAAATCCAATGCATGTATATATCAATAGAAGTAACAAATCAAAGAAGAGTTCACACTCTATTTAAATACTAATGACACAAAATAAAATTTTATTTCAAAAATGTTACGAATAAAATGATAATTTTTCTAATAGAATAACCACCCCCATTGAGTTATCTATCAAAAAGGTGCTCAAAGCTCTTTCTTATCACTAAATTCATCTATGATCGAATCCATACTGAACTTCTTTGCAACTTTGCATTAATGTAAAGTTAGACAGATATCCACCCGTAACTTATTTGTCAAATGCCATATAATATTTAAATTTTTTACCATAACGGGGCATTCTTGTACAAAGATGTAATTTATTTGTTAAATGCTACATAATAATTAGGAATTCTAATGTAATTGGGGGGCCATGCCCTTCAGGCTCCAATATAGCTCCGCCACTGAGTTCGAGCATCAAGAAGATCTGAATTAGCATGCCCGCACTACTATAGTACTTAAATTTTTTAAGTTGGTCAAATGCTATATAATAATTATGATTTCTAATACAACTGGGGGGCCAGGACTCCCTCGGGCTCCAGCATAGCTCCGCCACTGAGTTCAAGCATCGAGAAGATCCAAATTAGCATAACAGCGCTACTATATAACCAAATCACGATACCGTACAAATCTTGGGGCGAAACAGAAAACACGCGAAGAAACCAATGCATCACATCGAACGCCATTCCTTCAATCCTAACTCAGAACTCAAAGCATCACATCGAACATCATCGCTTCAATCCTAACTCAGAACGCATTTAAATCAATGTTGTGTTAAAAAAAAGAAGAAAGAAACAAGCGCAAAACCCTAAGATCACGGGAAATGAAGAACGAAACAGAGAGAGATGTGCTTGACAGATAGAGATTCAAAACATATAAAGATAGAGAGAAGGGGGTTGGAGGAAGAAGATTGGGGGATTGAGGAGGAACCTGAGCCTTGATGGTACGAGTGCGGGAGGAGCGAGAGGGGAAGAAGCGCCATGGTTTGCAGGCGAGGAGGATGAGGAGGACGATCAAAAGCAGCATAAGGAGGAGGGCGACACCACCTACGACGACAATGCTCTCTACCATCGCCTTCGCCATCGGTCCGTGTGTGCACGATGAGAGAGAAAGAGAGACAGACGTCCCCCGGATAGCGAGAAGGTCGCTTTGAAATGGTCGCGTTTAGACCTCTTTTCCCCCAACTAACATGTACAAAACCCGTTATCGGTTTGGCTAGGGGTCGCTTCACAATTGTGGTATTTGTCTAACAAATAGTTTTTTTTTTTTAATGTTTTTTAATTACTTTCATCACCAGGAATTTAAGAGTATTTCTTTATTAAAGTAAAAAAATCACTGCAGACGAAAAAGACTATTATTTGGTTGGAAATTTTTGTCTTTTTTGTGAATTTTTTGATTTTTTAGTTAAAAAATTTATTTTTTTAATACCTTATGATGAGAAAAATTTTAAAAATATAAAATACAATCACAAAAGTTATGTGATTTGAATATAAACATCTTATGTCCACGTGGAGAGATGAGAATTTTACTACAACTAAAGAAAATACAATAATAGAGGAGGAGGTGAAGAACTCTCTCTCTATCTCTTATATGTCTTTTCATCTGTTGGATATATTTCATACATATTATTGACTCACACTAATTAACACATATTTGTAGCATATCAGTATTTTTTACTCATAAGTGGGCTTTCGCTCCAAAGTTAGGATTTGCATCAACATCTCCTATTCACAAGCATTATTGAGCTCCAAAGTCAAAATTTATTGTTGGGATTGATTTTTTAGGCGATGACAAGACTTGTTAGATGGGCCTGCCCGAAATATGAAGTTTCACCCCCCCCTAACCCACCCATCGAAGAGAGAATACAACCAATACTAAGTATACAAATCCCAACTTGCATATTGACGCAACTTTTGTTATCATATCTGGTGGGTTCTTGTTAGTATGAATTTTTAGTAACTTCAACAACTGCTTTTTCATTATTTTACATATCAGTGACAGCGAATGTCAATGTGCTTAATAGGAGAATGGTACGTCTAATTCTTTCTCAGATTAATTATATTCTGACAGTCACAATATACCTTATACTCTTCATGTTTCAGACTTAGTTCCTAAAGGAATCATTGTAACCACAACATCGTTTTTTCAGCAGCAGCGACATCTATGTACTCTACCTTGATTATGAACAAAGTAACATAGTTTTACAGCTTGGACTACCATGACACAACTCCCCTGCAAAAGTGAACAAAAACCCAAATGTTGATTTTTGACTATCAAGATCACCTACTATGTCAGCATCTATGAAACCTTTTGATATTGAATCAATTTCACCAAAATATAAGCACATACGGGACATATCATTTAGGTACTTTAGAATTCATTTGACAACTTTCTAATGGTTTTTTCATTAGATTGGAAATATATACGCTCACACACTAACAGTATGAGCAATATTTGACCAGGTGCATGCGGTGGCGTACATCAAACTCTCTACTACATAGGAATAAGGGACTCTAGCTTTTATTTTAGAACATAGACAAGTGTTATTGCTTAGCTTGAAATGGCTTGTTAGCAGGGCACCGACTAGCTTAATATCTTTCATATTAAACTTTACGATAAGTTGTTCCACATACTTTTTTGTGATAACCACAACTTTTTCTCATTCTTATCGCAGATATTCATCATTCCAAAAATCTACTATGTTAAACCTAAGTCATTCATGTCAAAGGACTTTAACGACTATCTCTTCATTTTGCAAATCATTGTGCCATAATATATAAGAATCAATATGCCATCAGCGTAGGGTAAGAGAGTTTTAAAGCTGGAATAAAAAAATTTATTGCCATGTATCTATCCTACAATAGTTTAGTTATAACCATGACCCACTATGAATGAGTTGAATTTCTTGTACCGCTGTCTACGTGTTTATTTCAGCCTATAGAGACTTTTCTTCAACTTGTAGATTAAGTGCTATTTATCTTGAACTTCAAATATATTTGGTTATTACATGTAGATTTCTTCCTCTAAGTCCACATGAAGAAAAGTAATCTCCATAGCTAATTGTTTCAGCTCTAAGTTTATTTTGCCGACTAACCCCAAGATAACTCAAATGGAAGTCATGCATAATAGGAGAAAAGATTTCATCTAAGTAGATCAAACTTAACACCTTTGATATTCTCTTGTTAGATAAACTAAAAAAAACTTTATGTTATCTACCAAATAGACAGTAATTATAATGATTTATACTAATACTTTTAGCAAAAAAATGAACAGACTTATTTGCTAAAATCTACAGCCCTTTTTGATTCATGTGACCCATTTTTTGTGCTACAAATTTGGTGAAACTTTGTCTTCAACCATGTTGAAACCGTCTGTATAAATCTTCACTTGAATCTTGTATAATGTAGGATTTACCCGTTCCCAAGCTAGATATCACCAAAGATCCCTCGGTTAATCTTCAACAATTCTTGCCAAAGTAGCTCACATAGCACTGGTGATCTAGAGCACTCCCTAATATAAGATTGAGGAGCAAATCATGAACACACCTCACATATTTGAGTGTTAATGTACACCATATCAAGGTTGTATACTAAAAATAATGTATTGAATTTTTTGTATTATTTTTATTTATTAATAAAACATGTTTTTCCATTTTAATGAAAATTTAAATGAGTAATGTATGTGTTTTATTATTTATTTAATATTATGTATGGATGTCTTTTATTCTACATAGTAGTTTGTTTGGTGTGTAAAGTTTGGCTTACACATGAAAAATCAAATTATTAGTTCTTGTAGAATATAAGTTTATAATTCACAATCTTAAATGGAATTGGATACACCAATGGTACTGCTGTAACACAGTATTTCAGTAGGTTTATCTTAATTACGAAAATGATATAATTTTAACTATAGTTCAGACTTATTGTGCTAGTGCATTTTTGTATATTGAACATAACCGTCTTAAGGTAATTAATTTTATATTTACTATATAAATTAGTTTACACATTATAATTATTATGAGTGTTTATGTTTTTAATTTCAAAATAATTATTAAAAATATATATTTAATGTTCATTATTTTGATTAATTAAATGTGCGATATTTTACGAATCTATAATCATGATGAGGTAGATAACAGCATTACTTATATGACGAATATTAATTATTAACGAAATGCACGTCCCAGCAAAATATTGATGATATCTCTTTAAGAAAACTTATATGTTTTGATTATGTCAAACATTGCAGGTTGATATTATAATTCGACATATCAAATAAGTTAACGTGAAGATCTTAAAAAATTATTTAAGAAGTTGATTAAATATAGTTGTTAGTAATTTAATTTAATCGACAAGTATTTGTAATCTTAATGTGGGGAGAATAATAAGTATTGAATAACAAGAGCTCAAAAGGTTCAATTTTGAGAATAAATCCGAATATTTGAAATAAGAGGATTTCAGCCAAATATTTTAAAAAATAAGTTTTAACGCGTAAGGTCTATCAACAAAAAAATTAACGCATAAGGTCCAATTGTGTGATTTCTTCTGAAAATACCCTATAAATAGATAAATTTATCGATTTGATATTCATCTGTTTAATATACAAATAGATAAATTTATCTATGTGCATATTTATACCTAATAGATAAATTTATCTATTTTCATATCAACACAGATAATGCAAACAGATAAATTTATCTGTCTACTTATTTATACTTAACAGATAAATTTATTTATTTGCATATCAACATAGATAATCCAAACAGATAAATTTATCTGTGTTCTTTATACATGTTTTGAAAATGCACTGATAAATTTATTTATATTCTTTATACTTCCTTTCAATAAGATAGATAAATTTATCTGTATTCTTTACACGTAATTTTAATAAAAGACAGATAAATTTATCTGTGTTCTTTATACATATTTTGAAAATGCACAAAAAAATTTATTTATTTTAAGGTATTTTGGTCTCAAAAGGATCTTGCACATTAAAACTTTTATGAGGATGGACCTTACTCGTTAAAAAATCTTATGTTGGATAAAAAAGTAAAGAACCTATAAATTAGACTGTTCACCAATTTTTCGTTGTAATAACTCTTTAATGGTATAATTTATAATTTATGTTTAAAAAAAAATACTTATAGGTTGAAGTGTGTTTTTCTAATTATATTAGAAACTTGTGTCTTATTTACTCCTTAAGCTTCTACTATACCCTATTTATATGTCATTATAATTCTGGACGCCAATACACCTATCACACATGATATCATTAAGTTTCTAAGGGTTTTCACAAATTGTGAGAATCAGAGAAGAAGAAAGGTAACTAGATAGGATTTGGAATACGAATGATCTAAGCCCCGCACTTAATTCGTATTTCGGCGTATGGAAATACAATAGAAAATCTGAGCGAAGATGAGATTGTTGGCTTACTGTGTTGATTTTTTAATTCAATTTTAAGAACAAAAATATGATCAAACGAAAGGGATTACACATATATAATCCCTATTTTACCTTGTAGGTATACTGGGTTTCTATTTTGGGGTTCGAGAAGAAATTAGGATTTTTTCATACAGGTTTTGTCCGGACAGTTTCTCTGTCCGTTCAGATGGATTGGTGCAATGCAATTTTTTGTATGCTGTGAATCCTATCTCGCGCCGTGTTTAATTGGATTTATATGCACTATCATTGTATCTTGAAATTCCAGTCCCTTCACATCCATCACAGGTTTGGATACCAAAATCTCTAACTTGCATAAACTTAGAATGACTAATTTTGCAATTCTAATAGTGCCAAAATCTCCAACTATATATGTGTTAAAAAACTCTTTTAGGGGAGTAGCATAGTAAGTTGTATCAATCACCCATTTTGCATCGTGGTCACAAGGGCATGCATCTTATTTGCACCTGCATCCTTTGATCTAGACTCCTTGTTGAACAAGATGTCTTTTACCGTGTTCATAGTCAATTTCTCATATAGTATAGAATTGTTGAGAATGACCACCAGTGCCTCTCAACTATTTGGTAGGAAATTGAGAAGTAATAAGGCCTGTGTCTCGTCATCCAGCTTCATTTTGATGGTCGCAAGTTTATTTATCATGCTTTGAAACTCAATGGTATTCTCCGTATGGAATTCCCACTTTTAAGCTTTAGGTTCACAAGTATTCTCATCAAAAGAGCTTGATTTCAAACGATTTTTTACTGATATATAACCTCTAACTTCATATAGATGCTATATGCGCTCGTCTTCTGAGCAATATGATGAAAAATACTATAATTGATCCATTGCCCGATCAAATTGATAGTTTTTTTATTCATATTTGACTAATATGTAAATGTCTTTTCGGTAGACTTGGCTCTCAATAGGAGAACATACAGTTCATTGCAATAAAGATCTTTCATTTGTCGTTTCTAGATCGCAAAGTTGAAGGTCATTAAAGCATGGTCCATGGTGTTGATTCCTCTATCTTTATTAAGTATTTTAAGCTCCAAATATTTTTTTTAGATCAATTTGAAAAAAATAACCACTGTGGTTGAATAAAAAATAATCGAAAACCTTACGAACAAGGATTCCTAAAAAATGATCAAAGTCAACTATGGTCATACAACTCGGATAACGCGACTTGGCTCAACTGGTTCGGCTCCGGTGTGAGTTTGCAAGTCTTGTTAGTGGCTTTGCTGGAGGAGGTGATTAGTGCAATGGAAGCATTTTGCTCGTATAGAATTCATGCAATGGTTTAAATAAAGTTATAGGGCTCGTTTTAACTCCATTTTTGATGCATAATATATCGTTTGAATCGTCGTGACAACAATGTACATACTAATGTACTCAAAAGTTGGTTTCAACTGATTTTGGTTTTGAGAAGATTCTTTGAAGCTATCAACGAGACTCTAATACCACTTGTTAGGATAGTATGAAGAATAAGATGCAATCACATAAATAACATGCACTATTTGCGTGGTTCAAATATAGCTATCATACGTTCATAAAGAGACATAATTCTCTCTCTATTTCTACTCAACTCTCACGCAGCACCCTCGTATCTCTCTCTCTCTCTATCTATCTATCTATTTATCTAACACACTGATAGCACATTTATTTGAGATCAAAATCCCCCATTCATAAAGCAATTTTGAGCTTCAAAGTTAGGATTTACAATTAGAGCTGATCTTGTAGGCAATGACAAGATTTATTGCCTAGGCGTGCTGGAGGTGTAAACTTTCCTAAAAAGCATAAAAGATTGGACTAAAATTATATAAGTAAATCATTAAAGATAAAAATAGCTATTTACAAAAAGTTTTGTTAAATACCACCAACTAGTCATATTCCAATATAATAAAATATAAGTAGTTAAAACTATAGAATATTCTGAAAATAAATGAAGAACTAGAAAGAGAGAAGACAAAAGAAAATAAACATAAGATTAATAGTGGGTCAACTTCAATCCAGGCCTATTTCCACTCCCTAAAGCCCTCCTTGAGTATTGCCACTATTTTCAAATAAATTTATAACCAGATGTTTTACGAGTGTATTTAAAATTTTATAACCAAGTATTTTGTTTTAAAAACACTCAAAATACCGTGTTTTGTTCCAAAAACCAAGTGTTTTGTTTAAAAACCATTCAAAAAGAAAAACCCAAAAGGAAAGGCATCCCATGTTTTGGTGTATGACAGTTTCAAGAATTTTTCTCACAAAAACTCTCATAAAGAGTTTCGAAGTGTTTAACCTTCATTTTACAAAAGATATGAACAATAAAAAAACTCTAAAAATTGATATTATATTCCCATTGAGTAGGTATCGGAGAATTGAATTTTTAGGGCCTGAAAAAGATAAAACTTGAATACTATTGGTACAATAATTTGATTGTGTCTTATCTTGATCAAATATGAACCATTTGTCTTTTACATAACCCTTGAATAAAATATAGCCCTCAAAGAATTATTTAGATCATTAATACAAACATTGCTCTTCAAGATTTGCATAGTTGATTTCATTTTTAAAATAGGAGGGGTCGACCCATTTGGCAAAAGTGTCAACCATGTCTTTGTGTTCTGAAAGTTCTAGAAAAAATCGACTCTGCTGTGTAGGAGTTAGACATAGTTGCTTCCGTAGTGATGTTATGTTAAAATGTGTTAATCCTATTATATATGGGTGTCGATTCCTTGACCCAAATAAACCATATGTCCAGGGTTCTAGTAAAAGGTAACGACTACTTTGACTTGTTCCAAGAGAGAACTTTTGAACTTTTGGATACAAATATATTATCGATTCATATTAATTTAGAATTTTCTATTATAAACATAATAAGAGCAAAATATATAAATATGTCAAATACAAATTCTTTTATATGAGTAAAATTCTCCATAATAAATTTGATCTAGATATTTTAAACACAAAAATATTATTAAGTGAATCAATTTAGAAATTGACACATCAATAAATAACATAATATTTTTTTAGCAAATATAATGATAGATTTTATATTAAAGAATTTCAAGTAAATCAAATAGCAAATTACAGGCAAGTATATTTAACACCTATCACAATCAAGAATAATTTATGGCAAATCTCAATCAACCATCTTTGGTAAGCAAATCACAATTAATCAATGCATCATATGTCATTATTATATATTATATTAATGCATCTCATACATCATTAAAACTAAATCATAAGTCTAACATAAAGGTCTTTGTTTATTTTTAAATATTTTAAGTCTAACATAAAGATTTTTGTTTATTTTTAAATCATTTCTTAAGGAATTAGATAAAGTAAAATTATAGTCAAGGATGTAAAATACGGGGCTCATTTGTTATTTTAAATGGAATTTGACGGGATAGAAGAGATAAGTAATACCCAGACATTTTTTTTAATATTAAAAAATTATATAATGAATTATATGTATAGTGAGAAATTTGATTTATGCTTAGTTAGGGTAAGATAAAGAATGAAATAAGATTTGTATAACTATTTTTTACCGTTAGATGATGAAAAAATATAATTTGAAGTCTGAAACTAATAATACCAATTAAGGCATTATATTATAAATATAATGGATGAGAGACTATTAATCTCACATCTGTCAAATAACTAATTCTAATCCCATGATACATTCTAACTGGATTATTTGTTCTGGGAAACAAAAGCTAAAATGATAAGTCCCATTATTTTTAATTTAATATGTTCTCCTTTTATCTCTCAATTCAAACATGCTCCATTAGGTATGCTATGGGATGAATAGATATGATCAATAATCGAATCATATAATATATAAGTAAGACGGAACTTCAGCAAGAATTCGTTACATGTCTTCCAAAATATTTATTTGGTGTTTTATTCTTTTTCTATCTCTATCCCATAATAAATTGTGGGATTGAATTATATTAATTATAGTTCAATCGTGAGATTTAATTATTTTTAACTATAGTATCCCAAAAAAAAATAGTACAAAAATCTTAATTTCTCCTAATAGCACAAATTTTATGGTATGAGTTATTCTTTATTTAATATCATACATACTTTATAATTTTCAATTGTCCAGTACAAAAAATTAGTACTTATTTGAAATGTCTAAAAAGATTGACTTCTAAGAGATTTAATTTTAAAAAAAAAAAAGGAATAAAAAAAAGTTAAATTGTTTGGAATAATTTTTTGTAATAGTTTTTTTATTTTTTTTGCTTTTTATTGAAATGTCTAAAATACCATTATTTTTAACTTTTAAGTTATAGTGTTTAGAATATTAGCATTTTTTTTTTGTTATGTGAGTAGGGTTGATTTTTTGTATGTAAGACTATTATAGTAATTTTGTTTGAAAGAAAGTTAGAGTGTTTGGGATATGTATTAGTTTTTTTTTTTGGAATAAGGTATGAAAAAAAGTTAATTAACTTTAAAAAAAAAAAACAAATTGTGCAGCTTAAAACTCGACTTTTTGGCCAAAAAACCAGTTTAAAAGCTATCCCAAACATGCCCTTAATGGGTTAAACAAACCAGGTAACTTAATTGCTCTAATTTTTAGCCGTTAAAACAAATAAAATGTTAAATTGCACAAAAATGTTAATCTCGAATTATCGGGATATAAAATGAGGCCTTAAAGTACCACACGTGTACAACGATTTACACGAATGCAAAATGTGTAAAGACCAAGATGAATTGGGCCGAAATCCTTGGGCTTGAGGTGTTGCCAAGCCTACGATTGTGTATTGGGCTTTGTATTGTACATCAAACCCAATAAATTAGAGTGACACCAAATTAAACTAGCCCATTCCAGGCTTCAAAGAGGGAGCAAATTCGAAAGTGGCCACACTAAGCGTATGTTTGGAGTAGTTTTTTTTAAAGACTATTTAATTTTTTTTAATAAAAAAATAAATATAAAAAAATATAAAAAAAAATCATCTGTGGGCAAATAAATAGGCTTTTCAAGAGGTTTTTAAGCAAAAAATCTCCCCAAAAAGGTAGTCCAAACATAGTTGACCCCAACTATTGAGGACTTGGGCCCTGATTGGTAAATTCAACTTTTTAGATTTTTGGTTAAAAATGCAAAAAACTTAATATAGCTTGTTTGACAAAGAAAAAAAAAAGTTAAAATTCTAAAAAGTCAGATAAAGCACTAGTATTTATAATACTTTATTCAAACTCTCTCTATTCTAAATGACAATAATATTCCTGTTTGATAACTTTACTATTGATGTTCATCATATATTATTGTTATAATCAACTCTATTGAAGGACGATACTGTCCAATTTGAACAAAAGTAAAAAAAAAATATTTTTTATTCAATTAATACAATTTTAAAAAGCTAATTTAAAAATAAATTTACCAAACAATTTATTTTGAACCAAATTTTTCCTTTTAGTCAAAAATACAAAAAATTAAAAATTTAACTTTTAACTAATTACCAATTAAGCCCTTAATCTTAGGTATGCTAATTTTCTCCGTCTCACCTCACCATTGCATGTTGCTGTTCCATTCTCTATGAATTTTTTTCATTCTCGACAATAAACAGGGTAGAGACAGTATTTGTTTTCCTACTCATTCTTTTCTCTATTTTGCTCCCAACTATGATAAAATAAGTATTTTGTAAATATAAATATATTTATAAAATTTACTTTTGAAAATATAAAAGATTAAAATATGGTAACATTATATTTATATCTCAAATTTGTATCTCTATTTTTTACATTTTATATTTTTAGTTATAATGATTAACCAACTATTATTCTTTATTTGTCATAATACCTTATATCTATGTCTTTTTTTTTTAGTATTATCACTCCTTAATTTAAAAACAATTTTCAATATCTCCTCATCCTGCTCCATTTTTTTTGATATTTTATCCTCATCCCTAATCAAATAATAAGAAATGGAGATAGAAAACTTGATCCCCATCCACCCACCACATTTAATTGCCTTTCCTACTTTAGTCCATTCTCCTTCCCTTCTTGAAGCAGCAAAATAGCAAAATAACAACCCAATTTGCTACCCTTTTATACCAAAACAGCAAATAGCCCATTTGACAAAGTGTTATATCAGCTGTGCTCACATGAAATATCTGAACAAATTATATTTTCTTAAAAAAAATGAACGCTGCCTAAATTTCACCATTAAAATTTTTAGTATATATGTAATTTGTTTAGGTACCTAACGATATTGAATTCATGACTTTTGCATAGTTGCATCTTTAGACAGCGTTGTTTTCTTAAGAAAATATAATTTATTCAAGTACCTGACATATCCGATTTATATAACTTTTTACATAATTGATTTTGCATTGGAAGCAATAAAATGACGTATTAAATTATTAAAATGTGTTCATTTTAAACTCAAAATCGATCCAAGTAGACAGCAAAATATCGGACTCAAACTCTAGCTGGATGGAACAAAAATGACATAAAAGTCAGGTAAATGAAATTCTTTCATTTGAAGAAAATATAATTTAGGCTCTGTTTCTTCAATGTAAAGTATATTTTGATAAAATATTTTATTTAATTTTTAGCATTAGACTTGGTAAAAATAATATAAAATATTTTTTAATAAAATATTTTATTTTATAATACCAAAATTAATTTACAAAAAAGGCATAAGTTGTTTTTCGGCAAAGGTGATAGTGATAGTGACAATAGTGACAGTGATAGAAGCTGCTACGTCAACGGTTGAGGCATTAGTGGTTGCAACATTAACAAGTGGCGATAGTGATTTTTATCTTTTTCTAAAAATTTCTTTTTTAATGTATTACCCAAATATCCGAAAACAAAAACAAAAAAAATAATTTTATGTAAAAAATTTTCTTATAAAATATTTTACAAAAAAACAAACAAAACGTTAATTTTATTTTTTTAAAAAGAGAAAATTCCAGCATCATTGCTCAGAAGTCAGAACATATCATTATTGAAGCAGTGCCTATCATCGATTATTAGGACAGTTCTTAGAAAGTATTTTTAATAAAAAAAGGAAAAAAAACTAAACAACTGTATTTATAATTTTTTTTATTTTAAATCAACAAATTCAAAATTTATTATTTAAAATTATAAATCTAAAATTATAACAAATATTTATTACTTTTCCTTGAAGTCATTATCATATCATTTGAACTATAATTTATGAGTTTATGATTTTAACTGGTTGATTTTTGAACAATTATCTTACTTAATTTAATAGTTAAAATAATTATATTTTATTAATCATTTATTTATCACATACTCACTAAAAATAAGATAAATAATTTTAAGTTGTATTTTTTTTTTCATATATAGTATATATCAAATATTTTATTAACTAATAACTCCCAGTCTAATTAAGAAAATTTTAAATATTAGTTTTGTTTAGACCTTAGAAAAGATTTAGTCTTACAAATTTTATTTTAACAGATTTAGTCCTATCAAATATAAAATAATTATATTATGTCTAATTTGTTCATATTTAAGAATTAATCTTTTTTATTTTAAACATACAGAGAAATTTAAGTGATACATTTATCAAGCTATTATTATTGTTGAGAATAAAAAGTTATACATTTTTATTTAACAACTATATCAGTTTTATGAACTAATAAATGTATTACTTATGCATGTCACTAAAACTGTGAAAAAAATTATCACATGACTAAAATTCTATTATCAGTTGATAATAGAACTTATATTAAAATTACTCAATAATTAATATATTGCAGTTTTATTTATATAATTCTATTATTTGTTTTATTTATTTGCCTTATCATATAATAAATATTTTTTTACCTAAATAATTAATTTTAAAAAAATTAATTTAAAAATTAAATTACTAAATAATTTATTTTAAATTTATATTTTTTAACTAAAAACATAAAAAATAAATTAAAAAAACTAACTTAAGTAGTTGGCAATAGGGGCCTAAATTACATAGAAGGACAGCAAAACCACGTCAGAAACCAAAATAAAGGCGGGCTTTAAGATAAAAATGTGGAAAGAAGTTAAGTGATGAGTGGTCCCTGTAACGTGTATTTCTCCAAACAAAATCATTCGTACTTTCGACCTTTTCAACTAAACAAAATTGATGGCAATTGGACGAGTAAATATTAAATATTCTTGGAGTAAATTTAGGTGATGTTTTAATTTTATAATTATTAATGTATTTAATAAAATTTATTATTTTTTATTATTATTTTATTTAACATGTGAATATATATTATTTAGTAATTTTAATAGAGCATTGCTCAAAGAGTATTGAATAATTAATTCAATTGGACGGGCAGTACGAAAATATAATATTTTGTTTTTTTTTTTTAATTTTATATTATTTATTAAGGGTGTTTGGCAAAGTTTTTAATTTCTGTTTTTAATTTTTTGCTATTACTTTTAGTTATAAATTACTTTAGGAGTAAAAAATTGTACTTCCACGCAATGATAAATGTTTTCAACAAAGAAAATCAATCATGTATTCGAGAATTTTGAAATCCTACAAAAAGATAGCACCATTAGCGTCCTGACCGGTGTTGACCGATCGGAGGCACTCCAATGCTTAAGTTAGCCACAATCATGTGAAGAATAATATAATTTTTGTATATTACTTTTAGTTATAAATTACTATAGGAGTAAAAAATTATACTTCCACGCAATGATAAATGTTTTTAACAAAGAAGACCAATCATGTATTCGAGAACTCCGAAATCCTACAAAAAAAAGCACCATTGGCGTCCTTACCGGTGTTGACCGATCGGAGGCACTCCGATGCTTAAGTTAGCCACAATCATAGTGAAGAATAATATAATTTTTGTATGGACAAATGATTGCGTACCTTTACCCGTAGGATTCAGTATTTATTGTTGGAATCTGTGAATTTCATTGGCCATGGAAATCCAGATTTTAATAGCTGGGCAATTACAATTGAATTGGCCATTCAATTGCAATTGAAGTCTGGAAACCAACAGCCATGAGTGGCTATTGATTTCAGGGGATAACCCTCCATAATGGAAGGCTGGTTGGCTTCTCTC
>JAOTRH010000027.1:3132234-3147573 GCA_034768845.1 Heliamphora exappendiculata
GCCCAATGGCCTTGAGGAGCTTAGAGTATGTGACCTGATTACTAGAGAGGGAGTTGGATGGGACATTGGAAAGCTCCAGACAGGTCCTCATGCCTTTTGAAGTAGACATAGTGGGAAGCATACTGCTTAGTCCGGTAGGAGTGGAGGATAGACTGATTTGGCATTTCACCAAAGATGGGAAATATATTGTAAGGTCAGGGTATGTCACCATCTTGAAGAACCATCAAGGGGAAGCATAGTGCTCTGACACGGGCCCACTAAATAGGTTCTGAAAAAATTTGTGGGCCTTAAAAATTCCGAATAAGGTCAAGATTTTTATTTGGAGAGTGGAGTCAGATATTCTTTTGGTTAAGTGCAATTTTCTTAAACGAAAAATGGCGGCATATCTCAGGTGTGCACTATGTGGGGAACTAGGGGAGACTACGACACATATCCTATTTGTTTGCAAGTGCACCGTGAAGGTTTGGGAAGAGACTTAGGGACTTTGTGTATGGGGGAAAGGTGGGCAAGAAGGAAATGCCAGACAATGCTTGGAAGATGTTTTTGAGCTATCAGGGGAAGCAGCGACAGCCATGACTTGCATGATTTTGTGGTATATTTGGCAATTGAGAAATGACACGCTGTTTGGGGGCAAAGGCAAAACTCCAACTCAGATTATAAGAGTCGCTGGAGAACATATGTTGGAATACCAAAAAGTTGCATACCAGGGGCAGAAAGCACAAAGTGTCCAAAAAGTAGCTGAGAGATGGACCCCCTCCCATGCCAGTACATACAAAATCAACTTTGACGGGGCAAGAAACAATAAAGGGATGGCTGGTTTAGGAGTCATTATTCGAGACTGGAATGGGGATGTGGTTATGTCTGTAGCAGAAAAAGTGTCATTTGTACAAGACATTGACCAGATTGAATGTTTGGGGGCAGTCAAGGCTATAGAGTGGGCTTATCAGCTGGGCCTGCAAGATGTCCACGTGAAGGGTGACTCGCTTAATATAATTAATGCGCTGGGATCGAATGAGGTGAACTTATCGCACATAGGGGGCTTGGTGGAAGGAATTCAGTATATCATGGCAGGCTTTTGGACAATCAAATGCTCACACATACACCGTCAAAGAAATGCTGTGGCACACGCTCTAGCAAGGAAAGCTCTAGTGCTAGAAGGGAGTCATACCTGGGTAAAGGGAGTCCCGGAAGCCATGAGGGGTTTGGTGGGGAGAGGAGCTAGGCGTGTTTTCTAGTCTTATTTTGAGGCTCTCTATCTCGTTTTGTTTTACCGTGTTTCTTTGGTTTGGTTTTTTTTATTATCCATTTTAGTATATAAAAAAAAAACAAAAGTTAAAGAAAAGAATTGTTAAAAATGCCTAAATAACAAATGGGGAATTTGAAATGAATTTTTCAAAAGAGAGTGTAAAGGAGAATGAACAATAGTTAAAAAATGGAAAAATCCATCTCAGCACTAAATGAATAGTATTTTATATTTTGAAAACTCAAAGTTAAGAGAATATATTTTAAAATGGTAAATTTTTGCTGGTATAATCTAAGTTTGATTTAATCTCAATAATTATTTAAAAAATTATGTTAGAAGAGAGAGAAAATAGTTTTAAGATACGTGCTTTTGAGTCATAATTCTAAATGCCATACAAGACAGTGTACTAATTTTTTCATTGGTACGATACGTACTAGTACCGGTGAAATATCGGGTACTGTTTTGAATTTATCGCTATAAAATATTATATATATATATTTAAATATTGTTCAACAATAAATAATTTACTATAACATAAATATTTATCTAACATAATATTTTAATTAATTAGTCTAAATTAATTTTTAATCTCATTATTTATAATGAGATAGCAAATTTAAAAGCGACAAAAAATTAACATTTAAAATTTTTAATAATAATTTAACATAGATTAGTCTTAGAACTCTTCATTTATGCAATATATGAAACTTAAATTAGAGTATAAAGATAAATAAGAAAATAAAAACAAAAACTAAGTAAAAATGATTTTTTTTTTAAAAAGGCTATGAACTGCTATGTATACGGTATTTTTCGGTATGGGACAGTACATACCGGTATTTTTCAGTACATTCGGTACGGACCGGTATATGCCGATATTTTGACCAATATACGAAACTATGTAATTAACGTACTAGTTTTGCTCCAAATCGATACGTACCGACTAGTAAGGTCTAATATTGACAATTATGTTTTTAATCGTAGGATTCAAGGTTGAATTAATTTCAGCTGCTGTTTTCAAAATTGTGAAGCACAAAAATAAATATTTTTTTTGTTGTATTTGTTTTTTTGCACGAAAATGAATCAAAACACATAATATTATCGTGTTATACGAAAAATGTATATTTTTAGGAGCTTATTTGCTTTTGGGACGAAACTGAAGGAAATTATGCTCAATTCCTCTTCATTCAGTTAAGTATTATTCTTGGATAATTTTCTACACTCAAGTATTAATTGTAACCCTATCCGAGACCTCAATACTATAAGATGTTCTATCTTCAAGTTTTCACTGTGCTAAAGGAAAGATAACACATTTTAAAAATTTTGAACTATATATATATTTACTGGGAAAATTGTATTGAGTTTTCTGAAAAATAATAAGTTTAGTTGGATATAAATAAATCAAGTGGGTATACGTGTAGAAATCATTTCAAATTATGCTTATATTTAAGGGATGTTTTCACGTGATTCTAGACTTACTAATGTACAAACATAAAAAACTTTGCCTCGTTTGGTTGAATGCCTATTTTTATAGGATAATTAGTATATTTAGAATATTAATGCCTAAAATATTATAGATTATATTATTAGTGTAGTATTTTTTTTATTGAGGAGTGTTTCGTTAATAGTAAGATAATCTAATAATAAATAGTATGTTATTTGATTTGACATAATTTTAGTAAAATTAAATTTTTTATGTAAAAAATATTCAAAATAATTTAAGAACTAACCAACTTACTTTCTCACTAGATTAGAATAGTTCCATTAATAGAGTGTTAAGTTGGCCGAGAGTTTTTTTAACCCCCACCTAAATGCTTTCCAAAAGGAAAACTATATCAAACTATTTTTAAATAGTTTCATCGCATGTTTAATTTTATATCCAAACATGCTATAAGAGGTTGTCTCCTCACCAAGGTATGAGATTTGAGAGTTTGTTTCTTTTATAGTTTAAAAGTTCAAAATTTTTTAGATACTATTAACTCTTATAGAATCACACGGAGTTTTTCTTCTACTTTAATTAAGCTCCCACTAGCAAACAACAAGATTAGCTTTTTAAGAATTATTCAAAATTTTCGTAAATTAACCTGAATACTTTGAAATATAAAAAAAAGTACAAATATAGAAGAAAAAACATTATGATATTCAATTAACTGCAAGTTCTGTCCTATGATAGGTTCTTGCAGCCACTCAAACTCCAGGTGAGGCAGGTCAAAGCTGGTTCCAAGGTACAGCAGATGCTGTGAGGCAGTTTCATTGGCTTTTTGAGGTACCAATTAAGTATCACTTCTAACTACGCTGGTATAGTCTATGATTCTTAGTATAAGTATTTGTTATTAGAAATATATAGTTTAAATAGTAGAATTTGTGGTTACTAATTTAGGGTAAAAAGCTCCAATCAAAGGGCTATAAGTAGGTTTGTTTGAATATTTCAAATATTTTGTTGAATTATAAGTTAAAAACTAAAAATTAAGCTTTAACAAATACCCTCTATATGTTAGGAAGGAATTAGAATGAACATCACTAAGAGATAGATCAATTACGACCTTGCATTTGCTAGGACTTAATAGCTAATCACCAAATGTAAAAAGAAGCAAATAATCCATGCACAATAATAACACAATATGTATACGTTTACGGGTGAAAAAAATAATCTGTTATAACTGTAGATAGTACAATTATAAGACAAGAAACACTTCAAAACTCAACACTCATAACATGAATCTTAAAACAAATCTCGTTTTCCTACTCAAGAGTTACACCAGTGTCCTCGGTATTTTTTTATTTTTCCCCATATCTCTATCATTTGATTCAATCATCCATAAAATATACTAGAATTATAAGGATTATATTTATAAACAAACTCTAAAACACAACCCTCCATATAATTATAAAACCCTAAAATTTTAGCTGTCATAAAATTATAAAACCTTAAATATATGGGTATGCAAAATACAAGATACACTCCCAATAATCTCTACCTTAACTTGAATTCTGCAAACCATCTTAAAGATAACCGGCGCCGATGTCGATTATGTTATTATTATCGATCCACCACCTCAAATAAGTATAGTCGCACCTCTCCACTGAAATGCCTAACATTTATTCGTTAAGATGTCTACCATTACTCCACCTATTTGCTGAGGTGTATTGGTTGAATAATTATTCAATACTCTTTGAGTAATACTTCATTCAAATTATTGAATGATATATTTTTATATGTTGAATAAAATAATAACAAAAAAGTGATTTAGTCTTACTAAACACACCAATAATTATAAAGTTGGAGCGTCACATAGATTTGCTCCAAGAGTATTGAATATTTGCTCGTATTGGTTGCCAATTATTTGTTAAATTAGAAAATCG
Source organism: Heliamphora exappendiculata (assembly GCA_034768845.1). NCBI lineage: Eukaryota > Viridiplantae > Streptophyta > Magnoliopsida > Ericales > Sarraceniaceae > Heliamphora > Heliamphora exappendiculata. Next base: position 3,136,838 of record JAOTRH010000027.1, read on the forward strand.
TCGTCCGATTTGACTCTACTTACAACTAATCTTGATAATTCAGTGCATCATCTTTTACCTTACACGTCATACCAAGTCGTTATTTTTTTTTTCTGTGCAAAATAAATATTCTTTGATTTGTATGAACCGAGAAAAAAAAATGTACTTTAATCTCTCACCGCGACTTTAAATCGTTAACTATGAGCTTTGATACTACTTGTTGAGGTTCAATTATTAATTCTCAAACGCAAACGGAAGCACATCTATACACACACTAAAGAGAAAGTTACACAAGAATTTACATAGTTTAATACAATATACCTACGTCCACACGTGAGAGAGATAATTCGTTATAACTGTAGAATATACAATTATGAAATCAAAAATACCCCAAAACACTACACCTACGAAAAATTTTATTTCTTCGCTCAAAGGTTATTCTAATACCTTAATATTTTTTTCATCTCTCCCTATATCTTTATTTATTTTATTTCATTTTTCATAAAATTTACTAAAATTATAATATATATATTTAAGCAAATTCTAAAAATCTAATCCCTATGTAATTATAAATTTTTAAAATTCTAACGGTATATAACTCTAATTATATGAGTACTTAGAAATATAACACACACCTAATAGAATTTTCAATCATTAGAAGAAAGAAAAAACCAGTGCTGCTTCACTTATTTGGCTTGACCTTGGGAATGATGATAAGTGCAAATTAACGATTGAGGCCATGTTTGTTTGGTGAGAAATAAATTTGGGATTAGATTGACAGTCTTGAAAATAATTCTGTTTTATAATTGATTGTAACTAATAAGATCAAATAAATTATTTGGAGCAGCTTTTAAATTTTATAAATGGGTATAACTTTATCAGAATGGTATTAATAATCTAAAATTAAAAAATTTATATTTAAATATCAAAAAAAGTTTTATTATTATTATTTAGAATAATATTATATAATTTTTATTAGAAAAATAGTTTTTTATTATTAGTTTTGAAAAAACAATTTATTTTTTATTTCTAGAAAAAGAGTTTATTCTTTTTTTTAAAAAAAATGTTTGTTGTTTTTTTAAGAAAATTGTTTTTTATTATTATTTTTTAAAACTGTTTTTTTAATCATTTCTTATTTTAAAGACAGTTTTTTAATTATTTTAAAATTTTCTTTTTATATATTTTTATTTTAAAAACTGTTATTTTTTTGTTTTTAAAAAACTTTCTTTCTTTGTGTTTTTCTTTTATTAAAAAAAAACCTGTTATTATTTTTTAATTAATTTTTTAACTGTTTTGTTTTTATATTCTGTTTTTTTATATATTTTTCTAAACCGCTTATTTATTTTTTAACTATTTTTTTTTCTTTTATTTTAAAAACTATTTGTTTTTCTTGTTTCCTTAAAAACTTTTTTTTATATTTTTTCTATTTTAAAATCTGTTTACTTTTTTTGTTTGGTTCATATTGATTTGAGTATAATTATGTAGTATATTATTATCATTTATGCATAAGATTTATTTTTTAATTTACAAACAAAAAATTAGCTATTAATTTTAGTATCTCATTAAATAATCAAACACGAAAATAGACAAAAAAAAAATAAAAAATTAACAATACTTTAGAATTACTATCCTAAAATTATTAATGAAAAAAAACTAAATATCATAATTCTTACCCTCAAAACAATGAGTTCACTCTTGTATACTACCATTAAGGCCTTGTCTGTTTTGGGAGATTGGAGGGCGACTAAAATCAAATATATAGGGCCTAGATAACATCTTCCCGGACGTGTTATTCCACATATGCGTTGGGCAATTAGACTATTACCCTATTAGCACCTCACATAGTAATTACTCATTCATAGCTATTTGTGATATAAATAACAAAAAATTAATGAACAGTCTAATTTATAAATTATTTATTATTTTTTATTTAGTATAAAATTTTTTAATAAGAAAGATTTATCATCATAAAAGTTTTAAGATGCAAGATCTTTTTAAAATAAAAATATATTCTAGAACATGTAAATTTATTTGTATTTTTTTAAAATATGTATAAATAACATATATAAATTTATCTGTCTGTTATTAAAAATACGTGTAAAGAATATATATAAATTTATCTGTCTTATTGAAAGTACGTATAAAGAATAAAGATAAATTTATCTGTACATTTTCAAAATATGTATGAAGAATACAGATAAATTTATCTATCTTTTATTGAAAGTACGTGTAAAGAACACAGATAAATTTATCTGTGCATTTTCAAAATATGTATAAACAATACAGATAAATTTATTGGTCTTTTATTGAAAGTACGTGTAAAAAATACAGATAAATTTATCTGTCTTTTTGAAAGCACGTATAACGAACATAGATAAATTTATCTGTTTGTATTATTTGTGTTGATATGCAAATAGATAAATTTATCTGTTTGTATTATTTGTGTTGATATGCAAATAGATAAATTTATCTGTTATGTATAAATAAACAGATAGATAAATTTATCTGTTTGTATATTAAATAGATGAATATCCAACAGATAAATTTATCTCTTTGCAGGGTATTTTTGAAAAAAATTACTCAATTTGACCATACGCGTTAAAATTTTTATTTATATACCTTGCGCGTTAAAACTTATTTTGTTAAACATTTAGTTGAAATCTCCTATAAATATGCCGCTCCTATTCTATTATTAGTATTACACTCTTAATTTTTTTCTTTGGTCTTGTTTGTTAATCCGACTTAAAACAAATAAGTTCGGTATAATTTTTAAGTAGTTTAAAGGCTAAAAACTTATTTGGCTTTGAACCAAATAAGTAATATAATAATATAAAACTACTTGATGTAATATATATATATATATATATATATATAAATGTCAAAAATTTAACCATTGAAATAAAATAATTTTGACATTCTCTTTTGTTCTCTCTCATCTTTAATGTTCTTTTTATTTATCTTTTTTTACTTTTATAAATTAATAAACTAACAATGTCAAATTTTTAATTAAATGCTTTGAAATTAGCCGATCAACTAACTATTAAATTATTGACATTATTTTAAATTTTATTTTAAAATTTTCTTAAATTAAGTGATTGCATGCCTTTTTAAGCACGAGTTATAAGTAATAAAATAATAAGTAACTTTTACAAAACCAGTAGTTTTTTGGGGTCAGTGGTTGCTTAAAACCTCAAACCAAATAAGGCCTTATTCAACTACCAAAAATTAATTTTCAACTCTTATTTCATTGTTTATTCTACTCTAACTAAATGAACGTAAATAATCTTCTTACATTGTCCCATTGTGGAAAAAAAGTGTAAAACTCGAGATATTATTTATCTATCTTATTCGTATCAATCAAAAAACATGCCCCAAGATTAAACATTTAGCTTACACATATGTTTAAAATTAACACAACTTTAGCGGTAAATATAATTTTGTTGGGATTTAAACACCACACACTCAATAAATTTAGACTTTGCTCAGTAACGAAAAAATTTATGCCTTGTGCAAACCTTTGGTTGATGTTTCAAAGCCCATTCTAGTGTTTCAAAATTACACATATGAAGCATTGGTGAGACGCTTAATGTTGTGCAACAAATACATCGTTAGGTTTAATTCATACAAAATAATAAAAATAAATAAACAAACACAAACACCCAAGAATATACATTGTTCGGTAATGTATCTATGTTCACAAATTAAAAAAACATCAAAATTCACTATGTACAATACATATTACAAATTTCTCTCTTTAGTTTCTTTTTGAACCTCTCAATGATTATTAATTATTATTTTTAAAATAATATTAGAGACACAATTAAAATACATAACTCTAAACATAACTACTAAATTGTATACTATTTTTATATTATTTTTTAAAATAAAAAATAATAAATAACTCAACCATTGTGATTAGAATTGTACACTTCAAGTTCAACTGTGCCTCTAACATCACTCGTCCTTTTAATCCTAAGCGATATTAGGCTTATATATTTATAAGCGTCCATAAAAAAACTCTAAAAATATAGAAACCCACGCCTTTAGGACGGCGCCGTCCGGACGCAATAGTGGCCCGTCCGGGCGAAACTCCGGGGAGCTATCTTTGCGCCCACTGCCCGAAAGCGTCCAAATGAGAGTCATGTCCGTCCGGACGGAACTGTCCAGTGGCAAAATTTGGGGCAAACTCAACACTTTAAAACCTGTGACATTGTTAATATTGATGATGACTTGAATGTGCTTTCCATCCTGTAGGATGCAAGAAGCAGAGAAATTGAAGATGTGCTCATTTTGTCTGGAGATCACTTGTATAGAATGGACTATATGGACTTTGTTCAAGTAAGCCACTGAATCTGCTAGTTTTCTTACACAGAGCTTTGTCTTTTGGCAGAATTCAAGCCCTTGTTTCTAACAATAAGACTTGTATCTTTTTGTTTCAGCATCATCGTCAAAGCGGTGCCGATATCACTATTTCTTCTTTGCCAATGGATGACAGGTAGGTTAATGTTGTTTTACCACTCGGCTTTTCAGTTGGTTTTGATTCTGTATTGGGTATTTTTTTGGATCTAGGGTTTGTGATAAGAGTTGCAGATATTACCGGCTCATTATATTCTCATTTTTTTCGTAATGTTTTCCCTGCGGATCTTTGTATTTGATTGTTTATTTTAAGCAGAACCACGTAAATTTGCGTTCTTATGTAATTGCTTGCATTTTTCCTATTCTTGTTTGAAATCGATTGGGCATAACAGTTTACATGCCAATGCATCAACTTCATCAGCAAGGTCAAGTGAAGTGCTTGATTTTGATAAAAAAAAAGTACCTGAAGTGCTTGCATTTGATAAAAATGTACCTGAAATTAACAAGTTCTTAGTACTTTTGCAACCTAAAAACTGAAATGAACGGGATTCATATTAGTCCTCAGTGGGATCAGGTTTAAAGTTTGACATGTAGAAAGTAACATAAAGTCAAATTTACCCCAGATTTACTAGCAAGGCTGTGAGTTTTCGGTTGATAAACTACTCATAAGGCAACTGCATTTTCAGTTTTAGTGTATTGAACTTTTATTTTCTTTTCATTTTTGAGGTTTGTTTTTGTGTTTTTCTATGTTTCCATTTTAGCCGTGCCTCAGATTTTGGTTTGATGAAGATAGATGGTAAAGGAAGGATCCTTTCATTCAGTGAAAAGCCCAAAGGAAATGATTTGAAAGCAATGGTAATACCAAAACTTTTGATACCCTCACAATTTCAAAAAAAAAAACTCTACACTTATTCTATTGTGTACTTCAGGCAGTAGATACAACAGTTTTGGGACTTTCAAGAGAAGAAGCCGAAAAGAAACCCTACATTGCTTCTATGGGAGTATATGTCTTCAAGAAGGAGATACTTTTGAATATTTTAAGGTAAGGTTCAACTGGAGTATATGTCTTCAAGTTTGGTTACCATATATTGAAGGGTAAATCAGTAAAATTTGTTCATTCAGTTTCTTGTATGAAATCTTGTGAATTTACTAATAGCATGATGTTATGAGAACTATCCCACACCACACAGCACAAGAAGTTTCTTTTAACGCCTAATAACAAAAGATGGGAAACTGTTCTTTCACCAAAGTTAAATCCATGTTGAGAAGAATTATGAAGGGAAATCAGTAAGATAAAAAACCTTTGGCAATCAATTAATTGGTAAGAAAAACATTGGAAGATAGAGTGTCTTAAGAAATCAAGTGCACTTGTCACAACCAGTTGGCTATACTATCAAAGAAATCAAATGCATTACATTTCAAACTGGTGTCTTAAAAATTATGCATTTTTGTTTTGAGTCAGGTGGCGCTTTCCAACTGCAAATGACTTTGGGTCGGAGATAATTCCTGCATCTGCCAAAGAGTTCTTCATCAAGGTCAGTTTCAATTCTTCTCTGATGGTCTCTTTATGTAAATACTTTATATGCATATTACGCCAACTTTAAATCGTGTCTGCAATAATATTGCAGGCTTATTTATTTAACGATTACTGGGAAGACATCGGTACAATTAGATCATTTTTTGAAGCAAACCTTGCTCTTACTGCACACGTAAGTTTCAGCTGATACCTATTTTTTGTCCTCAGGCAGTTGGTCTGTTTGACAAGTCATTACAATGGCTACTTTCTTTAGTTTCAGTTTCATGAAAGTTAATACCGATATGCTATGTGTAACCAAAGATGCTTTGCAGTCAAACAGATAGGTCCTAACATTTCCCTTTGCCTTTTCAGCCCTCCAAATTTAGTTTCTATGATGCAAATAAGCCAATGTACACATCAAGAAGAAATTTGCCACCAACAAAGATTGATAATAGCAAGGTTAGTAATTCTTAATGTGTTCAGGTTGTGTGTAAGCTTTGAGAGTGTTTGGTGTAGCTGAAGTTATGAACTTATAGATTATAATTGAAAACGTGTGATTATGCTTTCAAGCTGAAGTTACGGTTGTTTGTTAAAGTTGTAAACTTATAACTTCATGTAATTGAATTTGTGTTTGTTAATTTAAAATCATAGGCTACAAGCAAAAAGCTATAAACACGCGTTTGGATTTTCCTAACTTTTTAATGAAGTATAAGCTAAAAACTGAAAAATAAGCTAAAGCAAATGCCCTCTCCAAGAACTTCAATTCTCATGACATGACTTAGAAGTGATAATATCTTGGTGTATAAATATAATCATCTTGTTTTCATTTATGACAAAATAGTCATTAGGTTTTCTTTTAGTGGCAGCACCTCAAATGCCTTTATTTTTCTCTTTTGTTGTAATGTCATTGTATGTTTGCTGTTGCAAGGGAAAGGGAGTATAAATTACTAATTTAAAAGAATATAAGGGTAGCATTCAACATATTCCATTTAGAACAGTTTCTTGCACCTTCAAACCGCCACCCTTAAACAAAATATGACACATTCAACTTTATCTTGCTCAATGAAAACAGAAATTGGAGTGAAATGTATCTGAATCTTTTTTTTTAATTGAAATGTTGGTGTTCATTATCCTCAGGACAGGGATATATATCTACATTGTTTCATCTTCCTTTCAATATTTCTTGATTTTGTGGACCTTTCAATGCATACAGAAGTGTATACGGCCTTTGGTGTTGTCCATTTTGTATACGGGTAGCATTCTCTTTAAGCCTCTTTTATATAATTGTCTTACTTACCATGAAAAAAACAAGATCTTTGGAGTTTGGACTTGTAAAAGAATCAGTATAAAATGTTCTGCTTTTGTATCTTCTATTTCTTCCTAGTCCATTAATTCTTGAAAACTAACATTCTTCCTTTCCAATATTCTGTTGCAGATTGTCGATTCCATCATATCACATGGTAGTTTTTTGACCAATTGCTTCATAGAGCATAGCGTTGTTGGCATTCGATCTCGGATAAACTCCAATGTGCACTTAAAGGTTTGGTTGTGGTTGTAGATAATATATTCTTCACCTCATAATTGCAGAATTACACACACTTAAATGTCTAGTTTGAAAAATCATGACAGAAACCTTAACCTCCTCCTTAAATTTGAAATAGTTTTGCTTGTAGTTTTTGTGCACAATATAAGGTTTTCTCATTACATCTTTTGAAATGAGTTTGATTTCCTTATTTCTAGTGTTAATATCATCTTTCCAAATTGATAATGACTTTCTCAATTGCATTCTATTTCTTTTTCTTGTCCTTTCAAATTACTTGGAACTTGAAAAAACCCAACACTCATGCAGGACACAGTGATGCTTGGTGCTGACTATTATGAAACTGATATTGAAATCGCATCGCTTCTAGCTGAGGGAAGAGTTCCTATTGGAATAGGAGAAAATACAAAAATCAAGTACAAAAAAACCTTAAAACCCCATTCACTTTTGTTCTTTTTCGAAAACCAAATCGTTTTCTTCAACTCTTTCAGTCTCTCATGGTCCATTTTATGATGTTATGCAGAGACTGCATCATTGACAAAAATGCTAGAATCGGGAAGAATGTTGTTATTGCAAACTCGGAGGTATGTTTCTCCACATAATTTGTTGTGCAAAATGTGGATGGTTTTGAAAAGATTAATTGATTATGCACAGTGAGTTGCTATGTTACATGAACTCTTTTAAATTTATAAAGCACCCGTGTAGCATAGGCGGCTAGTCATCCAATTGCAATGTTACCTCCTCTAACCACTCACTTGAATTGAGATATGAAAGTATTCAACAGGGTTATGATCATTAACTTTGATAAAATTGCCATATGTTTACACCAAAGAAAAAGAGGAGGCAAAAATGGTGGTTAAGGCCTAGGAAACTCTCACTTTTACTTTGCTTCAAATATGGAAGAGAAGAAGAAAAACAACTTTTGGGATTTCACATAAACTATTGTGGGGCCTTTAGCAAAGTTACTGATAGTAGTTTTTAGTTTCTTGTTACTAACTTTAGTTATAAGTTATAAAATTTTCTATACACTCACAAATTTTACTATAAATTATAATTTTTTTTAATTTCAACTACAAATTACAATATTTACCAAACATAACTTTTAATTCAAGTTACAATTTATAAATTACTAATTTCAATAATGACAAACACCACCAATTGTTTCTTTGAATGAATTTGCAGGGCATTCAGGAAGCTGATAGATCTTCCGAAGGGTTTTATATCCGTTCGGGCATCACGGTCATACTGAAAAACTCAACAATCAGTGACGGACTTGTGATATGATGCTAAGAGTATAGCCATCACTTCCTTTTTTTTTTTTCCCCGCAGGTTGTAAAGAGCTTGAAATACTATCAAGTTTACTAATATATTTATGTTACATGTTGTAACGATTTAAGTGTATTATTGATCTATTAACTTAAATAAAAAATCAAATAATGCGATTTAAAAGATTTTAGCCCAAGTTTTATATGTATATATATATATAGATATATATAGACTTAATTTATGTTTCCCACAAATGCAGGATTAGGTGCTTATAGGGGTGCACGGTCCGGATTGGACCGATTTTTCAAAACATTAAAAACTAGACCGTTCATAACGATTTTAGATTTTTTGAAATTGTGTTCGAATCGTTCAAGTAACGGAATCGAATCGGAACTGATTTGTGACAACGGTTCGGTTAACGGTTTTAATCAAAATTCAACAAAATACATTTATAAGCAAAATACATTTTCAACCAAAATAAATAAATTTTGATGATCTAAATTATTTATTTTATTGTTCGTAATTTATATATTATTATTGTAAAAAATCAAAATAATCAGATATCTTTAACAATTAAAACAAATCACATTTTTGATGATAAAATAAATAATAAAATAAATATCATAGTTTATTTTTAATAACACAAATGTAATTTGTTAAGACAGTTAATGATATCCGATCAATTTAAATTTTTATGGTAACAATATATAAACTAAGAACAATAAAATAAACGGTTCAGATCATTAATATATATATATATTAAGTAAGACTGGTCCGGTTCAGTTTGAAACCGTAAAATTAAATCAGAACCGAGAACGGAACCGTTTAAAATGGTTTTCAAAAATCTTAATTTAGAAGACTAGAATCGAACCATGACAAATACAAATCGGACCGGACCATACAGATCGGATCGGATTGGACCATACCAAATTATCGATTTTTTCAATATTTTGTCAAGTCCTAGTGTTATAATATCTCTCACTTAAATATGCTATATCATTTTCGCGTAACTTAGGTTCTTTCACTTAGGTGTGAGATGTAGATGTTAACTAATTAGCAAATACAGAGCAATCTATTAGCGTGCACAAATTATATAACCTCTTGAGTTTCTATTTTTCTTCGAAGCCTCTACTCCTTTATCTACTTCGATACAGGGCTCTTGATGGGATTATAATTGGCTCTAATATAATTTGTAATGACCTAAAAGACTATCCACCCAATAACATGATTTAAGAGTCTAACAGTTTGACCCAAAATATTTAAGCTCAAATTTTTAATAGTAGCCTATAAAATTTTCATTAATGTGAGATAAAGTATCACATATATTGTGTCTTATTAATGCTAATTTTCCTATTATATCCACATGAAAAATGTGATTCTATTTCTTAAAATCGAAGCAACGATGGAGCTCTTGCATATTATATCTAATTGCTCATGTAATGATTTCGTAATAAACTATAAGGACTCGTTTGATAGTCGGTATAAGTTTGATAAGATTAACAATGAGGTGTGATTAATGTATGAGTTGTTAATGAGCTGTGGTTAATAATGAGGTGTTAATGAATTTTTTTTTTATGTTTGATTTAGGTACGATTAGATACTGGACTAGATAAACTAATATTTAATTTAGGTATAATTGAATAACGTGAAATAAGATTATATTTATTAATTTTCAAAATTATCCTTCTCTTTCTGCTAAGGCTAATCTCCACAACAAATAGGCTCCCTCCCACCAGTTCCTCATCAAGGACTTCATATTCTCCATCTCCACTGTCAAACACCGCGCTACCCCCCCCTCCATCAGCAATTGGTGGCGCACTGTCTCTCTTTATACCGACTAGACCGACGCCTACATCTCTCAATCCGTCGTCATTGCTGGCGACTATACCGACTGCGATTACTCTTATGGGACCGACCTCGCCAGTGCTCTTCGATCTTCACCTTTCCTTGTCGATCACAACAATGGAATCTACCTCATCCTGACCTGTGTGAACAGAATTTTTGTTGGAATCTGTGAATTTCATTGGCCATGGAAATTCAGATTTCAATAGCAGATTCAATTACAATTGGATTGGCCAT
>JAOTRH010000027.1:3155092-3167424 GCA_034768845.1 Heliamphora exappendiculata
TCAATAAACGAGCTTCGGCTCCTTTTTCTTTGGTTCATTCAAATGTTTGGGGGCCGTGTCCAGTAGAGTCTGTTTCTAGTTTTCGTTATTATATCATATTTGTGGATGATTATTCTCGTGTGACTTTTTTGTATCTTATGCGACATAAATCTGAAGTAACATCTATTTTTTCTTCATTTTGTATGGAAGTGAAAACCCAGTTTCAGGCTCAGGTTAAATGTTTGCGCAGTGATAATGGTGGCAAGTATCACTCCACCCAGCTGAAGACTTTTCTATCCACTAATGGTATTGTTCATCAGACTTCTTACCCCGCTATCCCACAGCAGAATGGTGTCGCTGAGCGCAAGAACCGCCATATAATGGAGACTGCTCGTGCTCTTTTGTTTCAAATGCACGTGCCTAAGCAATTCTGGGGACATGCCGTGTTAACGGCTTGCTACTTAATTAACCGTCTCCCCTCTCAGGTTCTTGGTGGTAAAATTCCGATGGCGGTCCTCTCTCCTGCAACGAGCCTTTTCTCTCTACCCTTGAGAATTTTTGGCTGCCCTTGTTATGTTCGTGACACTCATCCTCAGCAAACAAAGTTGAATGCTCGGGCTGTCAAATGCATCTTTCTTGGTTATTCGAAGACTCAGAAGGGGTATCGCTATTTTTGTCCATCTCTCCATATGTTTTTTGTGTCCCGGGATGTTACCTTTGTGGAGTCTACTCCTTTCTTTTCTGCATCAGATTCAGCCGTATCGGGGAGTAGGCAGTCTGCTCTTGAACAACTTGATTTTTTAGTGTCTTGCTTGCCTTTGTCCTCTTCTGCAGGTGTTCCTCCTACTGAGGGGTCCTCTCTACCTTCTCCTTCCACTCCTTCAACTTCCTTGGGACTTTCCTCTACTGAGCCAATCTCCTCGTCTGCGGATCCTCTTCCCATGGTAAGTGTTTCTTCCCCTGCTCGTGATACTACTATTGCTATTCGAAAATCTTATCGCACTTGCAAGGATCGTTCTCTTTATACTACCTCCTACAAGGGCCTCTCAGTCTCTTTACAGACTTGTATCGCCACACTCGATCAGGCCACTATTCCTCGTACTGTTCCCGAAACCTTAGCTGACCCTGGCTGGCGGGGCACTATGTTGGAGGAAATGCACTCCCTTGAATCCACTTCTACCTAGTCCCTCGTTTCTCTTCAAGAAGACAAACAGGCTATTGGTTGCAAATGGGTCTTTACGGTCAAGGTCAATCATGATGGTTCTCTTGCCCGGTTGAAGGCCCGTCTCGTTGCTAAGGGATATGCTCAGACATATGGGGTTGACTATTTTGAGACCTTCTCTCCCGTCGCCAAAATGGCCTCTGTTCGCCTATTTATGTCTTTGGCTGCTACTCAACATTGGCCTCTGTACCAGCTTGACGTGAAAAATACTTTTTTTCATGGCGATTTGCAAGAGGAAGTTTATATGGAGCAACCTCCCAATTTTGTTGCTCAGGGGGGGTCGCAGCTGGTCTGTCGTCTCCATCGATCTCTTTATGGCTTGAGACAGTCTCCACGTGCGTGGTTTGGTCGCTTTAGTATAGTTATGCACCAGTTTGATCTTCTACAGTCCGGCAAAGATCATACGGTGTTCTATAGACGCTCATCTGCTGGTTGTATTCTATTGATTGTTTACGTTGATATTATTATCACCAGTGATGATGCAGTGGACATTTCTGCGTTGAAGCAATTTTTAAAATTTCAGTTCCAAACTAAAGACTTAGGAGAATTGAAATACTTTATTGGAGTCGAGGTGGCACGAGGTAAGAAGAGTATCTTTATCTCCCAGAGAAAGTATGCACTGGATATTCTTGCTGACACAGGGTTTGTTGCACACAAAGGGGGTCGAGTCACCTATGGACCCGAGTGTTAAACTTCTCTCTGATGAAGGTGAGATTTTTCCTCATCCCAACAGATATAAAAGAATTGTTGAAAAATTGAATTATCTGACAACAATGACAAAACCGAGTATAGCCTTTCCTGTGAGTGTGGTGAGCCAATTCATGGCGGCACCTCGGATCCCACATTGGAATGTCATGGTTAGAATTCTACGCTATATCCACAGTAATCCCGGTAAGGGGTTGCATTTTAGTGATCACAGCCATTCTGTGATAGAATGGTATTCTGATACTGACTGGGCGGGATGCCCCATTGATCGGCGGTCCACTTCTGGATTCTCTATATTTATTGGTGGCAATCTTATCTCTTAGAAGAGCAAGAAGCAGAACGTGGTTTCAAGGTCGAGTACAGAAGCAGAATACCGAGCCATGGCCTTGGCCACATCTGAGATTTTGTGGCTTCGTCAATTGCTTAGTGAGTTGGGCGATCCCTGTAATGGCCCAACAAAGCTTTGGTGTGATAATAAATCTGCAGTGTATATTGCCACGAATCTGGTGTTCCACGAGCGTACTAAACATATCGAGGTGAACTGCCATTTTATTCAGCATGGGTATCAAAATGATGTGATTGTGTTCGGTGCGGTTCGTACTGGAGAACAGTTGGCGGATATCTTTACCAAGTCTGTTCCAGGTCCTCGGGTTTGATACATATATAACAAACTGGGCATGTTAGATATATATGCGCCAAATTGAGGGGGGTGTTAGTTTTATTATGATTATAACTTTATTATTATTATTATTATCCGGTGTGGTTGGGCACACCATATCTTATTATGTGGTCTCGTTGTTCTATAAATAAAACGGTTGTGTGCCCTATTGGTGTTTACGCCTTTATTGAGTTTAATGTTATTCTATTAACATGAACGACCTAAAGGCAGATTCTAAACATACTCTAAATTATGATCTAGAAGATCCCGATGTGCAAGAAGAGCATGTTATTGGTGGCCAGGGACAATAGTTAGTAGTTCAGCGAGCTTGTTTTGCTCCATGAGAGGTTGAAGGAGATGTGTGGTTGAAGGAGATGTGTGGCTTCGCAACAATATCTTTCAGCCGACGTGCACCATTGGCAGCAAGGTGTGCCATTTCGTTGTCAACTCTTGGCAGTTGTGAGAATGTATTATACAAAGAGGCAATCTAAAAGTTAAGCTTGAAGACAGAGCAACACACGAATCCCTACAAGCTAGCGTGGTTGAAGAAGGGCAGTGAGGTAAAAGTGACCAAAAGATGCCTTCGGTCCTTTTATGTTGGTCCAAAGTATAAAAATAAGGCTTGATGTGACGTGGTTGCTATAGAGGTGTGTCATCCACTTTTGGGACGACCATGGCATTTTGACCAATAGGTGAAACACGATGGGTGTGCAAATACCTACAGTTTTATATTTAGTGACATGTAGATTGTGCTCCTACCTACTAAGGAGGCTATTTGCAAACCACGAGCTGTGGAGGGTATAAATTTCCTATCAAGGGCAAAGTTCGAAGAAGAGCTGGCAGAGACAAAATTGGTACTTGTGCTGATTGGCAAGGAAGAATCTGAGATTTTTGAATCTATTCTCGAGTTGGTTAAACCTCTGTTAACAGAGTTCAGTGATGTGTTTGTTCCCGGAAGAGCTTCCCACTGGGCTACTACCACTACAAGATATTTAGCACCAAATTGAATCGGTGCCTAATTCAAATCTGCCCAATAGAACCCATTACTGAATGAGTCGGAATTGAGAAGACAGGTGGGGGAACTGTTATCCAATGGTTCGTGGTGGATGCACGTGGACAGTAGGGCAATCAACAAAATAACAGTAAAATACATATTTCAAATTCCTAGATTGGATGATTTGTTAGACCAATTGGCTGCTGGATCACAAGTGTTCACAAATATGAATTTGAAAAGCGACTACCCCCGGATACGAATCAGACCTGGTGATGAATGGAAGACTGCCTTTAAAACTAAGGCGGGACTATACGAGTGGTTGGTTATGCATTTTGAATTATCTAGCGTGCCAAACACGTTTATGTGGGTGATGAATCAAGCCTTCCGACAATTTATTGATAAGTTTGTCGTGGTTTATTTCGATGATATTATGATATATAGTGCTACACCAGAGTTGCACATGCAACATTTACAGGAAATCCTTATGGTACTGAGAAAACATAAGTTGTTCGGAGCAATTAAGAAGTGTTGTTTTTTTACAGACAAGGTGTTGTTCCTTGGCTAAGTCGTGTCTGAGGACGGAATTTCAATGAATAAATCCAAAGCCGAGCCAATCATACAGTGGCCTCAACCTGAGACCTTATTCGGTGTGCAAAGTTTTCATGGATTGGAAGCATTTTATCGGAGGTTTATACCTCATTTCAGCAGTATCATGGCTCATATCACAGATTACATGAAAAAGCAAAAATTCATGTAGATAGATGAAGCGGTAATGGCCTTTGGATTGATCAAGCAACAATTGACATCTGCACTTGCTCTAATATTGCCAGATTTTTCACAGCCACTCAAGTTACATTGTGATGCATCTAAGGTAGGGATTGGGGTTGTCCTTAACCAAAATTCCAAACCTGTGGCGTTCTTTAGCGAAAAACTAAATGGTTCCAAGTTGCCATACAGTACTTATGATGTAGAATTCTAAGCGGTTGTTCAGTCTTTGAAGCATTAGTTCATTATCTTATTCACAGTGAGTTTATTCTGTATTCGGATCATGAGGCGTTAAAACATTTCAACAATCAAGATAAGATGCTTATATCCAGCGATTATCTTTAGTCATCAAGCAAAAATCTAAAGCATTGAATCGTGTGGCAGATGCACTTAGTTAGCGATTCTCCTTAACCATGATGCGTAACAAGGTACTTGGCTTTGATACGTTTCGTGAATTATTAGCATCTTATCCGTTTTTTCCTAGTGTACTTGATAAGACAATGGCAGAACAATGTACATTGTTCCATATCCCTTGTGGGTTTTTGTTCAAAGGAAATCAGTTATGCATTCCTGAGTCTAGCTTCATATAAAGATTATCAAAGAAATGCACAATGAAGGCCACGTAGGGAGAGTTAACAACTTTTTATTTTTGGCCTTCCACGCGGCGAGAATATACACATTTGTGAAAGGAAGTCATATATGTCAAGTGTCCAAGGAAACTGCTACAAATGCCAGACTGTATACCCCGCTACCCATCTCATCTCGACCGTAGACAGATGTCAGCATGGACTTTGGGCTGGGGTTGCCACGTACTCAACGAGGAAGTGACTCTATTAACATGGTGGTGGATAGATTCTCGAAGATAGAGTACTTTATCCCATGCAAGAAGACTACAAATGATGTGAAGGTGGCACAATTGTACTTTAAAGAGGTTTATCGTTTACAAGGGTTGCCTTCTTCTATCGTGTCAGACAACGACGCGCTTTTTGGCCACTTTTGGCGCTGTATGTGGAAATTAGCAGACAATAAACTGGATTTTAGTACTGCATACGCCTGCAGACGGATGAACAAACCGAGGTGATGAACCGCTCCTTGGGAAATCTTCTTCGTAATCTTGTCAGTGATCAAGTGAAGACATGGGATCAAAAGTTAAGTCAAGCAGAGTCTGCTTTCACCCACTGAGTCAACCGTAGTACTGGATTTTTGCCTTTCCAGATTGTTTATGGTTTTGTGCCGAGATCCTTGCTTGACCTTGCCCCAATTCTAGATTTGAAGAGGCTTTATGGCAAGGCTAAGGATTTCATTTAACAATTGCAACAAATTCACAAGTTCACTTAACAGAGTTTTCAGAACTTCACAATCAAGTACAAGAAAGCGACAGACAGGAAGTGACAATTCGTAGAATTTGATGTGGATGATTCTGTATATGCTGGTCATACCAAGGATAGACATCTAGTTGGGGAGTATAACAATCTACCAGCAAGAAAGATTGGCCCCGCCAAGATCATTCAAAAAATTAATCCAAATGCTTGTCGCATGCAGCTTCCGGGTTATATACGTACCTCAGACGTTTTTAAGTGCAAGCGTTTGATTCTATATCGTGGAGATAGCACTTCGAATGAGGATGCAAATTCGAGGGCAAATTCTTTCGAAATTGGGGAGAATGATGCAGAGTTACTCGCCTTTTCATTCATGAGGGTCTGTGACCACCCAAAAACCCAATATTGATAATAGAGGCGCGGCCTGACAGTAGTATATTAGCCTCAGAAGGCCCATCTTTCATAAAAAAACAGCACAAGGGGCAATACTCATCACTACGCCATGACTGATGATAGATTTTGGCCAAAGTCCTTCATTTAGCCTTTAGAAACGTCAAATTTATTGTTTTAGAAAAAATTGGACTTACCAACTCCGAGAGATTCCCAAATCCGTTTAAGCCTAGATCTTTCCCAACAATTTTATATTGTATTCTAGTTTCTAAATTTGAGCCTAACCAAAATCTTTCCGCTTTTTGTAATTTTTCTATTTTCTTTTTTTTTTATCTTGATGGTCAAGTGTTGCCTTTTCTTTGCTTATTTCCTAGTACGGGTAGGTTGCCTTTGACTATAAATTGGTGATGTACGTCTTAGGGCAAATCGGTTTTTAATTAATAAAAATTTGCAAAGAGTTTTTTTTTATTCGTGTTTGTTACTAGAGAAAATATCTCTAATTTGAGCAGGATTGTGGATTTCGGTGCTATTGTCCTTCTAACCAATACGCTTTCCTGCATCAATGTTACACTCTCAAATGGGAGATGAGTGGTTCAAGCCTTATTAAGAGCAAGGTATGTGGGTGGGTGCATGCATATTTGATAATAAAAAAATAAAAAATAAAAAAACAAAGGACCCAAAATAGGAGTCTTTACAGGCAGAAAACTTGAATAAATTTTACTGTCCGATCACTGAAAAGCACAATGCTTTCACAACCCCATGATTACAAGTGTCAAGCATGAAATCACATCATCAATGGTAAACAGTGTCATCTAATATTGCTATGTTCCGATTAACTTCACTTTGGTTAGCTCAAAGAAGTGCCAAAAAAATTGTGAAAAGAATCCAATAGGTTGCTTGTGGGGTCAGAATTTCCACTTTTTATTATTTTCTCCTGGTGCTCAGCCACCTAATCAAATCATGGACAGAACTTGTTAGAAGTTAGGGATTAGTCCACGTGTCAAGTTGATTCAAGGAGGTACCAACCTAGATTTAAACAACAGACCAAAAGAAACCATAAAACATCCAGCAACTGAACAAATCCTGAGTCAGTTCTCTCAAGTGTCAACCTAAGTCATCCACGATCAGGTTACATCCTACTGCTAACTCAAAATGAAAGATAACCCAGAAATGAATAAGGAAAACATATAAAAGAAGTGATAAGGGTCATGAGGAATTAAAGAAACCTTTCGTAAAGCAACCGAAGTGTCCAGCTCAATAGGAACGCCAGGACCACATACAAGACAGTCTCTGTCCTTCACAAACTCAGTCATTTTTGTGTGGAGACCTTCAACACCATTATATCTGCAACAGATTCAGATTGGTAAGCACATAACTACATATAATTGATGCAAGAAATTAAGTGGGAGATAGAGCAACAAGAGATTTAGTGAGAATTCATGATTTCTAGAGATTTTCTAGAGATTTATTAAGTCACACTGATTTCCATTGCAAATCTAACCATATCCACTCAATTTACAATCGAAGATATGGGTCCCCGAGATTTATAAAACTGACCAAAAAAAAACATAGCTTTCAAAAATCACGATGGTTGGAGCGCTTGTAAAGAAACAACTGCAGGAGCTGCATATGTTTTTCAGTTGCATGGTGAAGCTGAGGCAATAAAAGTGGCCAATTAGACAAGCACATCCATTTCCTTCAAGAAGCTTGAATTATTATAGAAGAGCTTAAGACGTAGCTAAACTGCTGTCTTGGTGGGATAGTGGTATTCAATGGAAGAGTAAAAGCGAGGGTTCCAACATCGTTACCTATCCAATAATTGAGGTAACAACTAGATAATAGGGAAAATATCCAGATTACCATTCCAAAAGGTCACAAAAGAGACTGACAATTACTCTTGACTATTTATTATTTGTCAGACTCCTTTTTCCCATTTTGCTCATTTGCCAAGCTTCGCATAATTAGTTATTGTAAGAACTGTATCTCTTCAAGTATTGTAAAGTTAAACCAATATAGGTTCCCCACAAATTCACAATGACTGTACCAAGGCCTTCTCAATTAACTATGTTCCTGATCAACCATTTGGATTCTTAGGGATGCAGCTATTAAACTTGTTAACATTTATCACATCAAAAGACATGTAATAATATGGTCACTTCATCTAAGGCAAGATTTTAAATTTACACATTATAGAGGAATCAGGGCGCACGTTAAATAATTGGACAATGTCTTGCTGCACCCAGAGACAATCTTCAAGGTTTCCAATGCACATGCAGCTGATATAATTGCATTGGTGGAAGCTATAGCAGGTATGATATTTTTCACAACACCCTGCAAACAAAAGACAATATCTTCTTCCATTATCACGGAGAAGAAATATCAAGGAGGCAATGTTATCAAAGAGCTGAATATCAAGGACAAGAAATACTGAGGCGGCCATGATATCAAAGGACTGAAGCCACTATAGCATTAATGTAAAAACACAACGATATACTACAACAAAAATTATGTATAACATTAATGTGTATCAATAGGAGTATAATAGTTGAACCAGCAAAATGATGCCATAGCTATGAAAAAGGTCCAGACATACTAAAGAAATTTGAAAAGATTTACCTCCTAGTTTAAGGGATAAATGCAACTAGTTAAGCACTCAACTGATACAAACCAAGAATCCAGCTTAAGACCACTATTATTTTAGCATTAATTCCTGATGTACAATCAGGAATGACATCAGAGACTAACTGCATAATCAATTAGAAAAGAAATTCAGAGCCTAACTGCGTATGTCATCAAGCAGTCAATTTAAAGGAGAAACTCTTTGAAAGAACTGAAAATACCGGAGCATGTTCACCTGAGTCAGGGAATATGTAACTCCTGGAATGCCAAAAAGCTCTGCTCTTTTGACAGCCTGTGGAGTAGGAGTACGGGTAGGATAAGTAAAAGGAGCAAAAGGAAGGGGAAAAGCAAATATATATATATGAAATGAAATTTTATTAACCTCTAAATAAACCCACTGCATATGCTCAGGGTCATCTGGATCAAAACGTTTCCCTCTATGTACCTGCAGGCAAAATGGAAAATGTCAAGATGACGAAATTGTCCACAAAACACCATTTTGGAAGAGAAACGGAAAAAGGTAATTAATGTGCTACCTCATCCCATTTTATTAAATGAGCATATTCGATGCAGTGGGCAGCAGTTCTAGGAGTTTCTGCAAGAGTGCATAAGGGGAACTTCACTTGAGGGGGAAAAAGCCAAATGGTACACTCAAAGCATGGGGTGACCCCAGGAATAATGACCCTAGCATGGCCCTTGAAGCCTTCAGTTCCACCATCTACCATAGGCTTGATTGTTTCTTCTCGTGGGTTGTCGTCAGTGTCATACTCTTATTCAATAAACCAAGAGAAATTACATAAGTTGAGACAGACTATGGGTAAGTTAATCACTTTGGCAACATCACATGTTAACCATAAAGTTGCATTAAAGAAAAGAACAGTTAAGAAATTTACTCTTATGTGCTGTACAAGATGAGTTTAAAAGGCAAAACTATAGCCAGATGGAACTCCACATATGTTGGCAGTCAAAATCAGTGTCTACAACCACCCATGACAGCTGCTCTCACAGAGAACTGTTCTCAAGGAATCTCTCATGACAAACCATAGCAACTTATATGACTAGAACAGTGAATTTCTCTCATCCAAGGGCCTAAAGGAGACTCATGACAAACCTTGACTCCCTATGACGCAAGCTTCAAGGGGGGTTGGATTCTGTTGTCTTTTCTTTTCTTCCTCTGTTTTTGGTTGGGGAGAATTTTGGGGGGCAGGGGGGAGAGGAATTCGAGGCTACCAATTTAGTTGAAATCAAAATATGCCATGAATCGTTAAAAAATTAAATTAAAAAAAAACATTAATAAAAATCACAAGTTACTTTTAGACTTCCCCTTCAGAAGATACAAACAAAACATAAACGATATACCTAAAAAACCACAGGCCACAGAATTTATGTAGCTCCGAGCCTCAATAGAGTCAAGCCCAAGAACAATAATACTGAAATCATTGTAAAAGTCAAGCTCTTTATCCTCAATACGGCAAAAATGTGGTATAATTTTCACACCAGCAACTCTTTCCATGACACATTTTGCTGCCACCTCAGCCTTGGGCTTTCCAACATCTTCAAGCCTACAAAGGGAAGATCCTTAATAAGAACCAGTTTCTTAGAAGAAATAGAATACATCATGAAACTTAAATCACGGACAAGTTTAACCTAATAAAATTTAAAATTTAGATGGATACATAACATCATTGAATGTCAAATGAGGTAAAACCTTGTAGAGAGTTTATAGATATGGTACAATGTTTAGTTAGTTATCTGCGTCTTTCCAGCATTCAACGAGGCAGGAAAAAGAGAAGGCAAATGATTTATCAAAAAAATTGCCTGAATCAATATGCACTTAGTGCCAACCATCTCCAAGATGTCATTGCAATTAATATTATGATAATTACGAATAATATAAGTAGATTTCTCTCAAACATATCCCTATGCCTGTTAAATGGATTTACTTCTACTATGTGTTAGCAAACTAGATGAACTAACCCGCTCCACAATTCCGCATGCTTCATTGATGTTGCTTTGATGCCAAACAACTTGTACATTGTCCTCATCAGTCATCACAAACCATATCCATCCATGTTGTCTGTTTTGGATCAGCCCCCCCATGGTTTTAAAACACATCATCACTAGAAAGGAAAGTGAACTCACATTTACAGCCTAGGAACTTTTTACATCTAACCAACATGAGACAGGATGTTGCCTTCTCCCCCAATCAAGACCACACATTCTCATGTGGTGCACAATGTAACGCTTTCTGCACAACACTTTGTTCCCACTTATGGGAATCGAGGTGTGGCTCATACAGACTCAAGAAGTGACTCCCACCATGTGCATAGCCCACACATTGCAAGGCAGATTCTGCTGTGATATCAATTGTAATATCCCTATTCTAAACCCTAAAGACATTGTCAGCCTTGGCTAGTCGCTCGCAGTTTTAAAATGCGTCATCAATATGAAGGGATGTGAACTCACTCATCTAGCCGAAGAACACTACCTACTTATCCAATATGCAAGGGGATGCTACAAAATCAGGAATCCTCTCACAATCCCAAGTCCCAACATCCTTCACTTTTCCTTTTAGACTTACCTGTCACAACAACCTACCCTAAAACTGGAAAATCTCCAGAAAACAAGAAGTGTGAACTGTGAAGTCTACAAAAACAATGTCTTCAACCAAAAGTCTGCATATCTACTTACACAAATTACAAAAGTACATCTATTTCTCAAACACAGTGCATAAGCCATGGCGACCCCTGCCAATCATCCTGCATTATCTCCTATGGATGCAACCTTCAGCTCAACAGTACCAAAAATCCACCGCAAACTGACTGCAGCATACCCTGGTGGACTCGAAAAACATTAAAGAGCGTGCCCCAAAGATTAGTAGCAAGACCAATGGTGTAAAGAGAAAATAACTAACAGTTTATTCTGCCCTCTTCTGCATACAAATACTGTTGGGACACATTTCCTGTCATGCTTCAGATCAGCAGTGCAAGGGGAAAAAAAGACATCTTTGAAGGCACCTAAACATGCAGAATGCCTTTCCAAAGGAAGTTTGAAGTCTCTCCACACAACCCCATAAAATGATCACATCCCACACCTGCCATTATTATTTGCCCTCATCTGAAGAATATCCTTTCACTCTCTGTATTCTGGGGGCATCGCAAGTGGTAGTTTTCAACCTGCCATTTCTCCGGCATTTTATAGTTTTACATCTAGCTTCCATACAATCACACTGAAAGTTGAAACCATAATTATCCAAAATTCTAAAATGCACCACCAGAAGGACCAGAACCATCGTCAGTGTTATGCTTCAGTGAATAACCATCAGATTTTATATTTAAAGAAAAGCAAGAATACTCAAAAAGTTGGTAAAAAAATTGTTCTCCCTTGAGCTCAACATACAGGTTGACGTTTGATGCAATCTGTGGAATCTCCAATCCCATACATGGTTGCCCTGCTTTTAGCTTTCTGGGTCCCATAGGATCTTATTAAATATTAAGCATATGAAGAATGTGTAAAGCAGTAAGGCATGGTGGACTACCACAGTAACTAATAAACCAGGTCCTATTAAATTTAATAAATTGGTTGTTTTTTTCTTTTTCTTTTTTATAAGTATGATGTATACAAAGGCATTGAGGGAATGCCACCCAAAGAAAGGAGAAAACGCCAACCACAAATATTGAC
>JAOTRH010000027.1:3174550-3187724 GCA_034768845.1 Heliamphora exappendiculata
TTAGCCATGTAATCAGCCCCGCGATGGTTATATAATGAGAAGAAATCCTCACTTTGAGGCATTGAATAAAATTGATAGGTAATGGTGGGGTGTTTTCAAGATTCTCAGTCGACGAAACAGCGTTGCTAACTAACCAAGTCATCGTCGTCGTGGTCTAATCTTCGGCGGTAACTGGGGAACGATTTTGTGGCGGCGGAGGCCGAGTTGGTTCTGAAGCTGGGGTTATCAGCTTTCTCTCTAATCGAGATTAAGCGCCTTCTAGCGACTGATTTTGGCATGCCCTTTTGAGCTTTAGAACAGTGGGAGTGCTCTTTGTTTTCTCACACTCTAATTGAAGTTCATCTCTCCAAGAGAGATTTATTTAGAGAGGTATTATTTGCTTTAACTTTTCTTAATTGTTTTATTTTGTGAGAAAAAAAATAAAAAATATAAGTGGTTCATCTACAAAACTTATTTTAAAGAAATTTCACGCAGTATTAGTTCAGAATTGTTTTGAATAGGAGGATTTTAGTCATGAAAAATATGAAAAAAACTTTATAGATAATAGATCTTATGGAGTAGAGTTGATTCTGCTTTTGACGAAAATAATTTATGTGCTTGTGAAGAAATTTGTATTTGTGGTTGTCTTAACACTCTTGAAGCTCATGGGACTCTTGATGGTGTGGCATCAGGATTTGGAGTTTTGTTTCAAAAATAAAAAAATTCAAGAAATGTTTAAAAAATATTTTAACACTTTGAAAATCAAATTTTGAAAATCACTTTTGTTGAAAATAGAATCGCCACTTGATTTTTTAGAAAAATCAAGAAAAAAAAAGTTACTGATCTTTAAACCGTTAACCAGAAAAAACAAGAGTTCGGAGGTTAATGTACAAATCGAGAAAGGTATTAGGCATCTCGTTCGCCCAACTATAAGGTAGACCTCTACTAATTATTATTGATTTTTAATTAGATTTCTTAAATGTATGCAAATACAGAAGATGTGGACAAAAAATAATCTAAAATTAAATAAGAAAAATACATAGATATGTATATAAAATGTCAAAATAAAACAAATAAGAAAAAAAATTCTAAATCCTGCGGCATGTAATTTCTAACTAAAAAATACATGTAGCCAACCCGCATACAATATCACCTAAATTAGTATGATCACCTAAATTAGTATGATTCAAATAAAAGAACAAAAATATGCCAAAAGTCATTAAATTCAAACTATACTAAAAATAAACATAAATTTGCTAACAATGTCATCAAATAGTTAAGATAACCTAAAATATTTTAAACATGATTTTAAATGAAATAAACAAAACATATTTTACAATTATTTTACCAAATAATTTTAAATTACATCAACATGCTACTAGAGAGAAAATATGAACTAAAATAAAAAAGGGTTTATGAGAATCTATATTAAAAGGTTAAAAAAATAATGAAAGATTTATAACAAGAATTTGTATACTAATATAACAAAAGAAAACTCAAAGATTTAATCAAAAAAGAAGAAAACAAAAAAAATTTACAAAAAAAATTAAACCAAAATTAAAGGGTTTCAAAAGAAAAAGTTATTAAACTAATTAGATTTATGACTTAAAGAAAAAAAGAAGAAGGAATCGGACTATTTATCAGGAATTTTATAAGTTTTACATGAAAATTGAACAAAATAAAAAAAGGTAAAATAAATGCTATAAAAGAAGAAAACTAAACTAAAATTAAAAGATTTTGTGAATTTTGACGTTGAACAAAATAAAAGAAAAAAAATAAAAATAATACAATTAAAAATGATTTAAACAAAAGATAATATATTAAAATAAAAATTATTATTTAATAGCATAGCAACTATTTAATTAAAAAAATATACATTTAATATTGACAATTACAACCATATAAATATAAATGTATTGGTTATGACAACAACAACACCGTAGGTTGTAATTGTTAAATATATTAGCACTATTTTGATGAATTAACGTGTAAGGTGCAAATGTGCAATGTGGGTAAGATAAACATGAATTTAATAAATTTAACATAATCTAAACATATTTAGCATAAACAAATCAAAATTTATGATCTAATTGAATAAAGTAAGATAATTGAATCAGCTATGCAAGTGGTACTATCAAAGCATGCGAAATAAAATGTTGAAACTAACCAAGTCACTACAAGATAGAAGAAATAGAGACAGAAAAATCGAGAATCCAAACAGAATACCTAGATCGCAAGTAAATCTTCGAGTTGAGGAATGGTGATCGGTAGTCCAATCCTCAAGCGGTGGTCAAATCCAAATGTAGGTAAGTCAGGGTTTCAGTATTGGTGGTCAGTCTCTCGGTGCTTCGATAAAGTGTCGGTGTTAGAATTCTTCTGTCTTTCGACCTGTCAGAGCTCTGATATCATAATTGTCTTTTTAAATTCGTATAAGAAGTACGATATTTATAGAGTTCATCAACCAATTGGGTGCTAACATGTTTTGGGACACGTCGGGCCATTTGGAGTTGGCGATCGTCGGGTTTAGAGTTGGCGGTCGCAACAAAAAAAAAGTTTCCAGGAGTTTCTTATGACAGTTGCCACAATGAACTTGGCGATCCCACGGTTCAACTGTGGCGGTCGCCACTTTGACTAGAATTTTCAAGAGATTTTTGTGTGGGCCGCCACAATCAAAGTTGGCGGTTCCACAATTCAAGTTGGCAGCTCAAGGTTTTGAAGTTGGTGGCTCAAAGTTGGTTCACTAATTTGAAAGTTTTGATCATTTGATTCAAATCACTAAGTTTGGATCACTTTCGATGATCATTTCAAGAGCACCATTTCACTTGTTTTCATCATCGGATTCACCTGAATTAACCTAATATTGGTAAGGTCAAATTGGAGTGTCTACAGATATTGAGAGTTTTCCTTTAACTCCTAATATTATGGTTGATCAGGTTTGTGGTGACCTGTTGTACAAAAATCTAATTTTATTAATTTAAATGTCAGTAATCTCCAACCTGCTTTCATGAGCTCAATGTCGACGACTACCCTAGTTCAATCGAGTTCCTCTTCAAGGTTAGAACAGTCAGTTGATTCTACAACTCATTTAGAGGAGTGCCAAGCAACAATTAATATAGAATCGAGCAAGTTGAAGTCTTGGTATAACATTGTAAAGGAAAACTGTCACTTTGATAAGATAAGTAGTGATCTTAGCCTCTTTAATGTTTGGCTTGAGAATAATGAGCTAAAGGTTATTCTTGAAATTTCTAAAGATGGGTGTTCTCAATGGGATAATGTCTTGGTGGGGTTTTTCATTGACAAGAAATTATTTTTTTACAATGTTAAAAGTTGGGCAGAAAAAGTATGGAAGAAAAATCTCAATAATGTCATTACTTTTGATAATTGTTTTTTTATTTTCAAGATGAAGAGTAAAGAAACTCTTGAAACAATTCTTAAGAAGTGTCCATACGTCTTTGGGAGCAGGTTAATTATTGTCAATAAATGGTACCCGAGAATGCACTTATCTAAAGAAGTGTTTTCTAGTGTGCAAATTTGGGTGAAATTTTATAATGTGTCCTTTAAACTTTAGACTAATGTTGACTTAAGTTATGTGACAAGTGTTATTACAAAACCTTTGTACCTTGATGACTATACGAAATTCAAAGCAAGACTTACTTTCGCTAGGGTGTGTGTTGAAATTCAAGCAAATACGAATATCCTAGTTTTTTTCATGCTAAATTTGGGTTATGGGTCTTTTTATGAAATTAGAGCGAAAGTGTTGTGAAAACCCCTAAAGTGTAACAAGTGTATGATCTTTAGTCACTCTAATAATTCTTGCTCTAACAAGTTTAAGGTTATGAGTTCTACTTTCTTGCCCAAATAAAAATGTAAAGTAAAAGAAGACAAAAGAATTGGCTCAAGTCAAGAACCTAGTGAATGGGAAGAAATAAAAAAGAAAAAAGAAAAAGGTATTTCTAATGCTTCTCCAATTTATAAGGCTCATTTCTTCTCAAATCTATTTAATGTGCTTGAATCTTGTTTGCTAGAAAAAATAGACTCATGTATGAAGGTGATAGATGGAAAATGGTTATGATAATGTGTGCTCTCCAAACGTGGACATGTCGGGGTGTGTTAGTGGGAAAGATTTGAATAATCCCTTGGTAGATGTGGTTGCTAATCATTCCAATACGAATCTTGAGAAATTGTTAGAGCACCAAGTAGACTTCTCTTGCAAAGGAGAGGAGAATTTTGTCACCTCTTCTGAAAGTTTCTCTCACCTTACAGTTCATCGATTCACACGTTTGAAAATTTCTCCAAAAATCCTTTCAGATGGGAACTTTGTTGGGCCTTAGATAACTTCGACTTCAAATGACGAGAATAAGAAGAAGTTGCTAGAGAAAATTGAGAATTTTAAGCTTACTCGAGAAAAAAATTAGTCAATTTGAACAAGCTCAAAAAATCGTGCTTAAGTAAGAAGAAGTAGGTTGATTTTCTTAACTCTCAGTCTGTGAGAGTTTCTAGGATTACTTTGGTTTTTTTTTTTGGTAATTTGCTCTATCATCATTTTGTTGGTCCTTAAAAGGTGTGTATCGAGCTCATTTGTATATCTTTAATTTTGGTTAATATATATATTTAATTATACAAAAAAATAGTATTATGTATCTTCTAATTTATCTATGAATAATCAAGCAAACCTTAAGGATTGAACTAATCCCATGGCATCTTTCTTGGTTAGATGTTTCTTAGGATTGCTGTGTGGTTGATTTGATGGCATTTAAGATCTCGTTCGATAACCGTTGTAAATTTAGTGAAATTAATAGGGAGGTAGAATAATAAACAAGGTGGAATTAATTTTTTGTGTTTGATTTGGATAAGATTAAGTGATAAACTATACAAACTCATATTTAATTTGAGTGTGATTAAATAATGTGAGATTGAATTAAATTTATGGACTTTCAATATTACCCTTGTAATAAAAAATTACTAAATATATTTTAGTTTTTTTATATTAGCTACTAAGTTAATTTATTTTAAAATTAACTTAAATAAGCTAATAAGTTAAATATTACATTATTTATTTTAACATTTTTTTTATTTTCTATTAATTTTTTAATTTTTCAAATTCACTTTTTGGATTAAATAAATTAGAACTAGTAAGTTAATAAGTTAATTTTTTAATATTAATTTTAATATTTAAATTAAAAAAATATTAATTTTAAAAATACTTAATATTAATATTAATATTAATATAAAATATAATAAATTAATTATGGCTCGTTTGGTAACGTTTACAATTTTTTATTTTTTGTTTACGAAAAACAAAAACATATTTGGTAACATAAATGTTTAAAAAGTGCTAATTGGAGGTTACGAATGAATCCGATTAAAATTAATTTACAAAACAAGTTAAAACACATTTTTTTTGTTTTTTAAAATTTTGTAAATTTTGAAAACTGTTTACAATTTTTTGAAAATAAAAATAATTAACCAAACATGTTTTCGTTTACAGTTTATAAAAAATTTAAAAATAAAAATAAAAACTAAAAAATATAAACATTACCAAACGATATCTTACCAAACGGCACCTTAATATTTAGAATGTTAACATTTTAACAAGTTAATGGCTTTTTACTCATTTTTGTTTTTATAATTTTTTTTTATAAAAAGATATTTTAAAATTACACTATTTTACATAATAAAAATATTTATCTACTTTTATTGACAAAAAAGTTATTAACATTAAAAGTAAATTATTATTTTTATTATACGAAATAATAGTACTACTGTCAGTAAAAAAATAATTTTCTCAACCATTCTATGAAATTCTATGCATTTAACACCCGAATTGAATTGATTTACAGTAATGCACTTAACATCTTCTCTCAACCATTCACAGTAATGCAACATTTAGGGGGGTAATCTAGTAATTTTTTATCCAATCCCCTTGGACTGGATTCCCAATACTATACTCAGGCTGGGTTTCCCAATCCCCCAATTGAGTGGGAATGATGGGAATAACAATCCAACTATGAAATGGTAAATCAAACATGAGTTAAGTGATACCCACGGACTAATTAACAGTCCAATCCATTAGTTTAGAATGACTACCAAACATGGCCTAAGAGATTTAAGCTTACGAGGTCAATTTAACATTGGATACAGATTGGTAAAGAGATTGATGTTTGACATTTGTCTAGTTGATTTATTTTTTTCTCAAGAAAAATCAATTTTTTAGATACCCACGCATTAGTGCTAAAACGCCTTTGGAGCCTTTATATATATAGAGAGTGAGAGAGTAAAACAAATGTATTCATTTTATCTTTTCTTTATAAAATAAATTTTTTTTTTCTCTTATTTGTATCGATAGTTTAGTGATTGATATCTCACAGAGTCTAAGTTACTAAGTCATACCTTGTAAAGTTTTTGATCTTGCTTTTGGCGTTTTTATTCGTGGATCGTCGAATATCACCCTTACACGTGAAATTTTTATTTTTTTTCTCACTTGAGTGAATTGATTTTGAGAGTATTTTGTCAATTTTTAACGACTTTCAATTTCAATCCAATTCACCATCTATGTGTCTTTTACGCTCAGTAATTTCAAAGAACATTTGCTCTCGTCTTAATTTACTGCTTAAGTGCTATTTATCCTCAATCATTTTGAAAAACACTTTCCTTATTCTTATCGAGAAAGAAAGTCACCAAAAATTGAGAGAATACTTTCGAAACCAATTTACTTGAGTAAGATAGAAGAGACTAGAATATTGCGTGTAGGAGTGAAATTTGAAATTCGAAAATCTTCGATGGAACAATAAAAGCAAGATTAAAAACTTCATAGGGACGACTTCCGAGCTTAGACTCTCTAAAATATCATTCACCAAACTATCGGCAAAAGTGAAAGGAAAATTCTTTTTCAAAAAAAGAATGTAATCAATACATTTCTCTTTTTTCAATGGAACTAATGACGAGAATAGGAAACAAGTTGACGGGGGTGCTTTAAAATTAATTGTTTCTTCACGAACTGATTTGGGCTAAAAAATGGCCTATTCATAATTCTAGCAGTTTATTTTACTATTTTTGTGCAAAAAATAAAATTAATTGAATATTATTAAGTGTTTAAATAAATCACATTTTATTTATATAAAAAGAAAGGAATGGCAAATATACTTCACAATTATTTTTTTTTTTTTTGCAAATGTGTTTTGTTTAGATATTTAATGATACCGACAAACCTGATTTTTTTGAACAATAAAATGAATGGCTCGAATCATCGAAATGACCCAAAATAGGTCCAATTGGACCGGTTCAACCCATTTATGGATTGGAGACCAGCTGACCCTATCTTTGAGACAACTACATGAGCCCCTCAATGCTTCCAAACAGAAAGCATAATTATTGTAGCACTATGAACTGATCTTTGTTTAGATCTTTAGTTCTGTTCCCATAAAAGCCTCATCTGTTCTCAAAAGCAAATGAACAACAAGATACATTTAGAATTGCACTGTAAAATTGTAATTTTATCTTAAATTGTGGGTATTGTGGGGCCTCTAAATAAAGAGGCTCTCGGGATTTCATATATATATATATATATTAGGGGGGTGATTGTTGACCAATGGAGAAGTATATCTACCATATACTAAGGAAAACTCATACATAGGTAATTAAGCTTCCCTATGTGCTTAGAAGAAATGGACATTTTGATAACAAAATTCACAAAGCTCGAGGGAGACAAACTTGCAAATATGGTATTGGGTTGAACTAATGTAAATAAGGTTGATGCATTCTAACCGCCATCCAAGAGACTCATGCCGAGAGAAAAAGGTGAAAATGAGAAGTATACATAAGAATGCAACCAAGATACATGGCAACTTCCTACTATGATTTTTTGGGCGTGTTGTGAAGTTTCAATGCGGGTTGTTGTGGATGATCTCAAGCGCAACTCGTCATAGTTGATATTAGAGCAAAACTCCGATCTACGTAGCAAATGAGCTCTGGCCACTGGAGAGTGTTCGTGGACTATGTGAACTGGGGAGGAACAACACAAACGTTGTTGCCTAAGTGGGGGGAGATTGTAACACCTAGCCAATAGTCCCATATCGAGAGAAGTGTAAAAATGTGAAGTATATATATGAACTCATCCGAGATATGTAAACTTACTACCATGGTTCTAGGGGCGATTTTTTAAGCTTCAATGGGATTTGTCGTGGACCATCTTAGGCACTAGTCATCACATGCATCGAGACAAAACAATAGGCTTGCATTCAACTGTTATTGCATTCAACTGTTCTAAGTATTATGAGGTTTGATTCATTTGAGTGAAAAAGTCTAAGACAGTTTGCAATGAAAAATGACTAAGATTCTCATTGGGTGAAGAGCAAGGCAAAATGAGATCACAATGAGACCGAAGGTGGAGCAGTTAGAGAGTAGCACTAGCCATTTGAGGTCATAATGGACTCGAAGTGATGTCTACTCGTTCCATTCTCTAACTGCTGTTAGTGGAAAATACCAACACCTCACCAAGATTAGATTACAATGAGAACAAGGGTGGCAATAAGAGAGTGATGCTAGACATGTGAGGTTATAATAGACTCCGAGCGATTTCTGTTCTTTCCATTCTTTTAACTCTAGTTAGTGGACAATACCAACGCAACACCACACTAATCCCTTAGCCCCAAAAGTGCATAATCCCCGTTGCCCCAATATGGACTTACCATAGTCGCGCATCAAGGTTCGGGGGGTGGGGGCATTTGTCTTGCCACCCAACTGAACTAGACGATGGTTTAGGCATATGAGTTAGAAGAATGAGATCTTAACTAGAGGGCATCACTCTTCCTATTTATATAATAAAACAGTTCATTATTTTTAAAATATTTACTCATAAATTATTTTTTAATGGTTAAAATTTACAACCACTCCAATTCAAAAGCTTAAATTATTTTAAAATCTGGCTTATTTTAAAATTCAACATATTTTGAATTTTAAATGTCAGTTCATTCTCTTCATTTTCTAATCTAATCTCTCTCTCACTATTCACTACCACGTCCCAACTTTCCCCATGTTCCCTGAGGGCACCAACCTTAGTGCTTCTCTCTTCATGTCTTCACTCGCTTCGCCTTCGTTGCCACAACGCCACCGACGTCGCCACACTGCCTCAGATATCGCCGCACCGCTGTCCCTGTAGATCAATGGAATGAAACTTCTCCGCCGTCCCCAAATTAGAACACTACAGATGCGTCTTCGATCTTCTAGGTCGTGCCGAAGAATTGCTCAAAGCTTACAATCTCATCCAGAGCATGCCGATGAAGCCTGATTACGTAGTTTGGGAATCTCTGCTCGAATCTTGCAGTTTCCATGGCCACGTCGATCTGGCTGAGAAAGCCATCGAGTCGCTCTTTGAGCTCGAGCCATGGAATCCCGAAAACTATGTAATCCTCTCCAATATTTACGCAGCGGCCAGCCGTTAATGAAGGCGATGGGGTATAGTTTCATCGAAGAGGGAGGCCGAATTCACAAGTTCATTGTCGAGGATCGATTGCATTCCAAATCTGTTGAGATATATGCGTTGTTGGATGAAGTTTCGACTAGGGATGCAATTTCTGCCGTTTCGTTTCTGTTCCATTTTATTGGATTTTTTTTATTTCAATAATAAACGGAGTGAGAACAGTATTTTTGTTTTTTTATTTAATTTTTAATTATATAAAATAAATATTTTTAAAATATTAATATATGTATGAAATATATATTTTATAAATATAATAAGTCTAAAATATTAAAATATTATATTTAATTTTTTTTATTTTGTATATTTAATTATATTAATTTTTTAATTATTATTTTTTATTTATTATATTATTTATAATTTTTATTAATATTACTTTTTTAAATTTTAAAAATTATATTAAAAATATTTTTATACTTATTTTATTTTTTAATATTTTTTTGATATTTTTTTTGTTTATATTCTGATCAAATAAAAAATAAAAATAAAAAAACTAATCATTGGTTTCGTGCCGTCCCATTTTCATTCCTAATTTCCAACTATGATTAGACTTATGAAAAATACAACTGATTTCGATTCTGTAATCAAAGGAAAATCGTGCGTGATGGAATAAATCTGCAAGTTTTCTTCGTGTCAACAAATTTGGTTTAGTCCACATTCATCAAACCATATGCATCCACAGCCGTTTCCAATGCTTTCTAAATTTTTTAGTACCATGCTTGTAATTATACTGGAATTAGCATTTTTATTAAACATAATTGTGAAATTAAGCATATGCTTCGGATTAAAACCCATTCCGTGTACTAGTTTTAGAATAAAAAAGATGCATAATTTGGCCGACTGACTTAGGTGTATTTAGTAAACTTTTTTATCATTTTGATCAAAATTTTATTTTTTTTGTTCAAATTTTCTTGCCGAGACAAAACCAAAAATATAAAAATGTTTGATAAGTCTTTTTTTTTTAAAGAAAAAATCCTAAATAAGTCAATAAATTGTTTTGATAACCTTGAACGTATATTTTAATGATAGTTAATTTCAGGACTTCATGTAATATAAACACATGCTAGACGGCTTGATGTGCTACCCACAACTATCCTTGCACACTTAACAATTTTTTACAAAACTCACGGGATTTATTTTGCTTCTAATTACGTGAACAAAAAATCACCTTTAATGAACTTAAAGTTTCTTTCTAATATTATTTGTGTTTTTTTTTAAATAATCTTCTCTTTTCTTAATCAAGTTGGTGGTTGAGATTGGAGATGGAGTGATTTTAGTTGATGTCAAATTGTATCAAGAGTGCTTTTAGGCACAGGTTATTCCTAATAATAGAATAATGAGACTCTTTAAAGAGAGCTTCATTCTTTTCAAAACCAAGACAAACGTGTCTATTTTGGCCTCACCATTCCTCTCTTGCAGCATAGCTCTAAAAGAAATTCAACCTTAGTCTTGAATAGGTTTCAAAATATTGGCCGATACGTAATAATTTTTGAAGGTACCGATATATGTACGTCCATTACGGATGCCCATTCCACAACAATAGCTCACTTGAAGAAACAAATCTATTGAGCACTCTCTTTTTTTTTTTACATTTTCTTACATTTTTTTCTTGATTTCTAATGTCAATTGTTAAGGTATTTGTATCGTTGCACCAAAAAGATATTACCTTTTATTTACTTTTTGTCTTGAGTTATTTATTTCAATAGCTTTTTTAGCATCCTAAATAATGATATTTTCATACTATGAAAACATGTCAATTATGTCTTCAAATAATATAAAATTCAATATTAGCTTACAAAACATGTTTTAAGTATCAAAATTTGATTAAAAACCTTATCAATACATTAAAAACTACAAATATTTTATCTATTACAAATAAGGTTAAAGTATTCTTATTAGCGGATCTCAATTCCCATTCTATATTGACCAATGTTGTCGATACCCATTACATGGGATCGTGGCCGTTGCATTAACCAATACTATGATTTAAATTCCTATCCCAAAGGATGACTACGGTGGAAGAATAGAGTTGAAAGCCTCGTAAGCAATGCATTGGAGAAGCTAGGATATCGACCATGGAATGCTTGGTTTATTTGAGGTACTTGAGAGATCAAGCTGATTAGGAGCATTGACAATAATATTATAGTCACACAGCCTTTGAAGGTTACCAGACCTATTCCTTAACTTTTGAGGGTATTATCTTGAGAAACCGAGAAAACATGTTAATGGTGGCAAAATAATCTGATTGTGGAGGTTTTGGCTTTTTCACATGAGGGACACACATTTGATGTTGACCACATTATCACAATACCAAGATAGGTCATGGATAGCCCTAGTATGGAGCTATCCTGTGCTATAGTGCCTCAGAGGCCACAGTCATTTGTGGGCGTCAATTCTGATGCCAGAAGCACCACCAGCACGAGAACTCCCCCAAAATGCCTGTCCAAGTGGCATCATTTGAGTACATTCTTCAAACTTATACCCAAGATTTCCATGCAAACTTTTGATGCAAAACTCAGGAAAAGCCAGTGCAGGTTGGGGTCATTACAAGTGGTACTAATAAAAGATTATAAAAGCGATTGTAGGGGGCAATAATAACGCACAAGGGTTGCAGTGGTTTTGTGGTAGACTGGTAGTAGTCAAACTAACAGCGGCAATGCTATGGTGTCCAAACTGATCCTGGTAGAGAGAGGACATCAAAGATGATGAAAAGTTAGTGTTGACAGTGCACCCATAGGCAGATGTTTAGTGAGGAATTGAGAAATCTATGGCCTTGGAAGTTGATTAGAAACCTACAAGGCTACAAGTAAGGCAATAGAGGTGAAAATTGAATGTCAGTTATGGAAGCAGGCAAAGCGGGTAACGAGCAGTTGAACGTTCAACATTGTGGAGTATATGTGCTGGCTGCGGCAGTAATAAGAGTGAAAATGACAGAATAACCCACGTGATATGATTTTACGAGTGTTTTCTCTCACCTTCTTTTCAGAATTCTCAAAACCCTTGCAATTCAAAATGAACTTTTCAATTGCTAATCGATCTCTTTCTCCCATCTAAATTTTGATTCAACAATTAAAAGTGTAATAAAATAGCGATAAAATCATGAGTAATGAAAATACTATGGGGAGAAATAAACTTAGACTGACATAGAATGCTGTATTAAAAAAAGATATGAACCTATTAAAATTAACTGAAAATATGACTCTTAACAGAGTAAAATGGCGTAAAGGAATTCATATAGCCGAGCTCAATTAATTAGGACAAAGACTTGGTTTAGTTTGATTTGGTTAATTAGGAGAGTCCCAATTGTACAAACAGCCCCCAAACACACAAGGCATGAAACTATTGACAAAATATATAGTTCCCCCATGTTGTACCATAAACCAAACACAAAAGAAACTATTGATGGGGGAAAATTCAAATGCTATGAAGTAAGAGTCCCAAACCTCTTTATGAATACTCTTTCTATATTATAGTGAGAATGGATGTTTTGCATTTGTTCTATACTTTTACTGATGCTTTACATTTGAATTGCTTTCTAGTTACTTTTGTTTTTTTATTTTCTGTATAGAATATGAACTTTATATCATGTACCACACAAAAAAAAAACAAAAGAAAACACAATTCTTCCAACGTTGAAAACAACACCCTTAATAAGTGAAAATTTCTTCTGCATTTAAGATTTACACATCAGCACAAATTTTTCTTTTGTTTTCAAGTTTG
>JAOTRH010000027.1:3187824-3203847 GCA_034768845.1 Heliamphora exappendiculata
CAATAGCCCGACAAGAGTTGGCTACTTTGCCCGCTCATGACTCATGAGGGATTGGCTCCACACAACCCCATCCACTCCCTTAATAAGGGTTCTACTTACTCAGGAGGGGTTGGCTCTAAATAACTCTCTCCGCTGACTCAAGAGGTGCTCGACTTACTTAGAAGAGGTTGGCTTCACATAACCACCTATGCTAGCTTAAGAGGCGCTCCACTTGCTCAGTAGGAGTTGCCTCCACACAACTCTCTCTGCCTCCTCAAGAGGGTTGGCTCCAAATCAACCGCATTCCACCATTTCATACTTAGCTAAATAAAGATGGCATGATGACAGCTAGGTTGGAAGCAGGATTTAAGATTTTTTGCTCAGGATCCTTAAAGGATTGTGACTTGTGGGCTAGAGTTGAGAGCTCTTCAGAATTGTTTATGTTGTCCTATCCTCGAAGTGGCTCCACTCTAACTAACCTTAAAGAGAGGGAGTCTTAACTCGAGAAAACAAAAAGTGCACTGACCATTCCCTAAAATGTAGCACTTTGAAGCCCGATAATAGGCGATACACGCTCTAAAACTCGACAATGGGTGGCACACGCTGTCAAACCCAACAATGGGCATAGCACGTGCCTCCTCGCTATGTTAGGTTTCATACGCCTCCGTCAATTGCTGGCTCGACCGGTACACTTGTAATGTTGCTCTAAGTAAAAAGATTTTGTCTTTTTAGTTCGTTTGTCTTTTTAGGATAGCGACCTCCTGGCTCCCCGTTTCCTCTATAAGGGAGCTCATGCTCCTCTTTCAAATGTTATTGTTCATTCGTCATTTCTTAGATGTAGAACTTCTCTCCACTTCCTCCCTCTCTCTTCCCTAAAGCTTTCTCCACTTTGTACTCCTTAGCCTCCAGTGGTCCGAGCCACCAAGTGTTTATTATGTTCTCAGACATTCCAGTCAACTCTCATCTACCCTGGACTAACTACCTACAAAGGTTAAATCAAGTAAGAGGGTTCCGTGCTCTTAAAACAAAGACATATGACTACAACAATGAGTTATTGGCAGCAAGTTTAAAGCACCACAAGCACAAGAAAATAATGCGGGCTAACCATATGACATAGGATATGGCGACCCATGTATTAGCAAAAGATGTCAAAGTACAGTAAAATAGTAGAAAATATTTGTGCTACGAATTGCAAGTAGGACAGATAAAAGCTAGAACTTCATCAAGTCAAATGGAGCTCATCATTTATTTGAGCAGAAACAGCAAAAAGTTGGATTAAAGACAATTTTCAGAAGCTAAAGAAAAAAATTAAATACTGCACAGCTGCATATGATTGCAAATCTGTCAATAGTCTCTTCAAACTTCAAAGACATACCGTAAACATATGTACCCAAGAAAACAATGCAAGAAATGCTGGAGATGATATTCAATGGCAACACAAATTGTAAGGTATGCCGTAACAACATATTGTGAAGTGTGTTTCTACAAATCACAACAATAATGGACTGTATCAGGAGAGGCTAATGTTCAACTCCATGTCTTCTGGATCACATATAATGTCGAGTCTCAGTGACCTAATCTTATGCAGCAAAAATAAACTTCTACCCTGTCAAGGTGTATTTAGTGACTACCAAAAGAATTAAGCTGTATCTTCAACTAAATTTAGTAGTATGTGCATACTACTTTATAGCACAAGGATTAGCCACTCCCGCCAAAGAATATAATACCACAAGAACCCTAAGGGGTAGGTCAACTAGTAAATGCCCTGTTTCTGTAGTCAAGGGGTCGCTAGTTCTGTTCTCTTGGGACCACTGGAGGTCTAACCGGTCATTAACTTCAGGGCCCCTAGAATTAGTTCTGTTCAGATGCGAGGTAACTGGGAACCAATTGAGCTGAGCTAAGCAAGAGACACCTGGGTTATTTAAAAAAAAGTACCAACATACCGGAGTCATGGAAAACCTTACAGAAACCTGCATCAACGATATGACTTGTTGACTGTACCCAATCCACAAGAATGATGTTTAAAGACTGGCTGATGCCTGCTTAGTTATCAGACCACTTTTAGGAAAGCTGAACCTTTAAACAAAACCAAATTGCCATTTGAATGTATGGAATGATAAACTCAAAACATTTTTCATCCTTATCACTTCACTTTATTTTGAGTAAATCAATTAAAGGAGTAAAAACTGCAACAACAACTAATATACCATACTAGATGTAATTCATTCATATCCTTCATCAAATCGTCTCACTAAAAATATCTGCTAGCAATCATTTGAGGAAGAATACACATCTATTCATTCTTCCAGGCATACAAAATTAATGAGAAATCAAGAACTGATAATTTAGACTCCCTCAAACTACGCGAGCAAGGCCAAGGAGGCATACAGGGATCAGAAAATGTTTGGCTTTCCCATGGTTTCCCAGCTGACAAACAAGCTCGAAACATGAAAACCGCATTCCCGAAAGCTGTACCAAATAACCAGTTATGTACATCCCAGAAAACTTCTACCGGGAGACCATCAACCCAAATGATCTGATTTCCCCGAAACTTCCACCGGAGGCGCTTCACTTGCATCACCATCTTACTATCCAGTCGAATCACAAGGCTCGGGTCATTAACACCAAGAGTGTCACACTCAATTGTGAGGCCATGAACCGGCCCATTATCACAGAACTGAGCCTTGGTACCATACACCTTCTTCCCAAAAATGTGTTCCCTTTTGGAAACAAGCATTGCATTGGGGAGGGCAGGGGTTAAATTTAACTTCTTCCTTGCTTCTTTTCTCAGATCCCCAATGAGCAGAACCATCTGTCCCTTACAAATCACTGCCAAGTAATAACCCCCCAATGGCTCGGGCCCGGATCCAAAATTTGCCGAAGAAAGATCCCAATATATGTCAATTTTACTAGAATTACTTACTTCAAAGCACCTAGACCCTTTTCTCTTTGAGAACAAAGAGGGTTTTACGTCAAATTTACACAGGCATTGGTTCGACAAGTTGTCGATTTCGACACTTAGGCACTGACCCATCAAATTCTTGCTCCATGTGATGGTGATGAAGCAAGACTGACCAAGCAACTTACACTTATAAACGCAAGTAACTACATTTTGGGAAGCTCTACTCACACTTGAACACGAAGCATCAGTAACTTGAATCCCATTTTCACCAAAACAAGAAGGGAAATCCCTCATTTTCGCCACAGAAATAAAGAAGAAAAACCACCCAAGATTTGCTCTGTGTTTTCGTATATTAGAACAATTGGGTTTTGGGGTTCTTTTGGGTGAAGATTGGCTTAATGAAAAAGAGGAAGAGCAGTGAGAATCGAACAAGAAAGTGCGAGTTCGTCATACCAGAACGGATCAAATGGAGATGAAATCAAAAACCCATTAGCCAGTTGGTCTGAAATCTGCTTGCCGCTTTTCAATTTCTTGGTGGAGCGCCCGTGGTTTTAAAATGCTTCAAGAATCTGACTGTTCTTAAAGGAAAGGAGAAGTGAGACAGCTAATTGGGGGCCAAATTTTGCAGAAAACGGCGTTTGTTGGGAATAAAATCTTGGGGAAAGAAGGACAAGAACCCAAAAAAATAAAATGTGTTTTTTTGTAGGATTTTGTGTAGAAGCGAGACAGCTAATTGGGGGGCAAATTTTGCGGAAAACGGCGTGAGTTGGGAATAAAATCTTAGGGAAAGAAGGACAAGCACCAATAATTTTTTTTTTCTGCGTTTTTGTAAGATTTTGTGTGGAATTGAAAATTTGAAATCCAGAAGAAAAGGAAGAAAATTGTGCTTATTTGGAAAATTTTAAAGAGTTTTCAAAAAAAGTGATTGTTTTGAAAAGAAATAGTTGCATTTGTAAAAATAAACAAATAAATAAACTTTATCAGATATTCAAATTGGTATTTAACCTATGTTTGGCCAAACTTTTTGTATGTTTTTTAAATTTTTTTTGGCTTTTTTGTATAAAAAATAAATATAAAAGGTATGAAAAAAGTCAATTGAGTATATTAAAAGATCAAATAAATAAACTTTTGAAATGCTTTTAAGCAGAAAAAAAAAAGAAGAAGCTAGACCAATCATAGACTAAAGACTTTATTTAGGATAATTAAAAATGAATTTCTTTTGTTTTTAGTGAATTTTACTTCAGATTTTGTCAAAAATCTTATTTTTTAATTTCACTTGTAATCTGAAATATAAAAATGTTGGGTAGTATTAAAATAAATTCACTAAAAAATAACTTAAATGTTTGCTTAAAAATTGCTCCGTCTTTATTTGATGTATTTGTTCAAATGTGATCAAAATTTTCTGCTTTTAACATGTCACTAGGCAAGAAGCACCTAAAAAATAATTCAAAAACATGACTTTTTTAACATTCCAAACAAAGAATCTTACACACTCCAAAGCACCTTTTTGACAAGCTCTATTCAATAAATCTGTTCATTAAAGATGTGTTCAAATCAATTTTCAAATCAGACAAAATTATTAAACTGATCATTTACAAGAGAAAAAAAGTGTTTTATGTATTTTGTGTTTGCTTTTTTGGGGACTATTAATATTACATAAACTCCATTAGCTTATAAATAATTATTCAATAGTTTAAGAGCACTCTATATAACATTGTCTACCGAGTGAAAGTTGTAAAATAATATTAGTTTACTTTTGTTAAATAGCTGAGAGATAAAAAGAGTGGTCCGGTACTTATGTAAATTGAATATTTTTATTTATTAAAAATAATGCATAAGAAATGTTACATGACTTTGATTAGCAAAAAAAAACTAAAAAATAAAAAAATTAAATCAAAATATTAATTCCTAAAATACTCTATACAAATTTTTATTTTATTATAAAATACATTGATACTCATGTTTGATAACTTATTTACAACTAATACCACATATTTGTAATTATTATAATCACTTATAGAAAAATAATACTATTTAATTTAAACAAAAAAAACTAAAAAAATAATTTTTTACCCAATCATCAATTTCAAATAAGTTATCTTTAAAAAGAATTTACCAAACAACCTTATATGCAAAAAAAAAAAAATTATTATTAAACTAAGTGCCAGTCATACCCATAATACTTTAAAAGTA
The DNA here is from genome assembly GCA_034768845.1 of Heliamphora exappendiculata. Lineage (NCBI taxonomy): Eukaryota > Viridiplantae > Streptophyta > Magnoliopsida > Ericales > Sarraceniaceae > Heliamphora > Heliamphora exappendiculata. The sequence continues at coordinate 3,192,899 of JAOTRH010000027.1, forward strand.
CCTAATATATTTTCTCAATTCATGGGTAACAAAAAGATTTTCTAAACATTTTTGTTTAAAAAAGAGATATTTGCGGAGATTTTTTCGCTTTTAGGTCTCAATTTTAAAAAAAAATTGTGCTATTAACTTTTTTAGTTTAATTCATATGAGATTTTATCTCGATTTTAATTGAGTCTCCCTTATTTATTGATCTTTTAATAATTAGTCAAGTTGCACGTAAAGTTGGTCCAGTATTCGGTTATATTAAAAAATTAAAAGAAGAAGAAGCAGTTGATAGCATTTTTAGCTTATGTTTGGATTAATATTTTTCAAAACAATAATTTTAACTTTTTAACTTTTTTTTATAAAAAATAAATATAGAAAAATATAAAGAAAGTCATTTGAAACCAAATCAGTGGAATTTTTTACAAACTTTTAAACAAAAAAATTTTAAAAAAAACTAAGATAAACATAAGTTTAATAAGCGGAGTTTGTTCAACTAAACTCTGCCATTATTAATCTTTTTCCATGAGTGTATGCAACACAAAACGAACGCGTGCCCACAACAAAATAATGGCAAAATTAACTTTTCCCCAAAGTGGGAAATCCCATAAGGATTTTGGCTTAGAAAACCTTTGAGTAAGATGGCAGCAATCAACTCAAAAATCAAAAACTCGGAAGCGTGCCGTGTATAAAAGGATAATACGCTCGTCTTGTGTTTTGTTTGACACATGTTTTAAATAAATATTTATGATCTAATTCGTTTATTACATAGAACTCGTTGAGTTTGTTTAGTATATAAAATTTTAGATACATCTTATACCTATAACTAAGCGATTGAATAAGATCTCATAATATTATTTTATAAATAAATAAATACATAAAAATTATAATTTTAAATAAATATTATTAAATAAATATTTCTCAATCACTTAATTATAAGTATCAAATAATTATAAAATTTTATACATTAAACAAACTCGACGAGTTCTACGTAATGAACAAATTAGATCATAAAATTTTGTTCGAAAAATATACCAAACAAGACACAGCACGAGTGTGCTACCTTTTTAGGCGCAGTATGCTTCTAGTATCCCAAAAATCTCGAATTAACTCGATACACGTAATTTAAAATTTATTATACATATTTAATTTTTTTATATAATTTTGTGTTTAAAATGACATATTTAATTAGTTGAATTTCTGGTCATAAAAAATAACAATAATATTAAATATGTACTAACGGTTTGTACATATTAGAATTAATTGTACGTATTGAATTTCTTGTCATAAAGCCCTGAACTTATTTTAGGATTTTAAAATTAATGACCGGATAAATTTTTACTGGTATTGAGATGATTCGAGCTGAGACCAGTTGAGGTAGCTGAAGGTAGCAAAAGAAAAAAAATAATAATGGCTTTATTTGAGATTTTTAAAACTAAATCTTTGTATATTCTTTTTGTTTATTTGTAGTGATTTTTTTAATTAAAAAATTATAATTCTTTAGTTAATAGAAATTAGAATAGTAAAAGAATTGACAAAATGTGAAGAAAAAAAAACATATTAAAGGCAAAAAAAAGTATATTTTTTGGTATAGCGTAAGTTATTTGGTAAAAAAAATATAACATAGGTTATTTGGTAAAAAAAATTAAAAGATTAAAAAATTAAAAACTAAAAAACTAAAAAAATTAAATCAAAATAGTAATCCCAGCTACTCTATTCAAACTCCAAATTTATTATAAAAGACAATAATATTAATATTTGATAACTTATTTATTATTAATGTAAACTATATATATAACTGTTATAATCATCTATATAAAAGTATAAAATTATCTAATTTAAACAAAAATTTTAAAAATTGACTTTTTATGTACTCAATTAATTTTGAAAAAGCTTATTTAAAAGTTAATTTAACAAGCAATTACTTTAAATTTAATTTAATTTTCTGATTAAAAATACAACAAAAAACTTTAAAAAATAATTCTTAAACTAATTGCCAGTGGCGCTCTTATTTTGGTGAAGAGCAAAATACTTTTTAGATTGTTTTAACTATGAAAAAGTGAAAAGCTGATTGTTTTAAAAAATCAAAGTACAAAAAGATAAAAATTCTTATAAAAAACTTATTTTAGTGAAACCAAATAGGTACTGACTCCAATGTTGATTTTAAGACCGTTTAATTGACGTTTTCTACTAGAAAAAAATGCTATTGGGAGAATTAAGTTTGGCAGCTTTAAAAGTTGTCTAAGCAGCCAAAGTCACAAAAAATTAATGGCCCTGTTTGGCTAATTTTCTTGTTTTTTCTTATTTTTATTTTTTCTGAATTTTTTCATTTGCCAATTAAGATTTTTTACTTTTTCAAATCGTCTCAATGAAATAAATTGAAAAAGTCAAAAAATTTGATCAAAAGATCTAATAACGAAAATAAACAATATAAAATTTGACTTATTAATTTATTTTGACTTATTTTTGTCTTTTCTAATTTTGTTTTATATTTTGATCACGAAAATTTACTTTTCTGGTTCATCTCGATGGAAGGAGTCGAAAAAATTATAATAATTTAATTAAACAATAAATTTTTTTATTAAAAATAAAAATAAGTCAAGTAAAATACGAAAATAAGTAATTAACCCAAACATGGCTATGTTTTCTTTAAAAAAAAGTTACATATTCAGGAGAGCAATGAAACATGCACAGATTCAATCACATGCATCTCTAAAAAAATGCATGTGAGATTCATCTCTTGAGAGGTGTGCCGTTGAATTTGTGCACTTTTTTATATTTAGAAAAAGGGATATTAATGTTATAAAAATATGCTAAGTTTATAGATTCGAACACATAATCAAATATATTTATTTTATATAAAGTGAATCTATTATAAATAAATACTAAATTTACAAATTTGAACATAAAATTAAACACAATTCTCTCATATAAAGTGAATCTAACGTGAAACTCACCCGCAATACATTATAATTTTGTACTCAAATTTGTGAACTTAGCATTTTTTATAACATTAATATTCCATGCATTGAGAAAAAAACCCTACATAAAAAGAAAATCAAAGCGTCACATAGAGAGAATTGTCAACCTCTACGCATGAAGATATTACTAGATTAGACTCAAAAAATCTAAAATAAAGGATAAAAATCTATTAGGAGTGTGCGTGAGTCGACGCAGTACGAATTGAGTGAAAATTTATTAATTAAATTATTTATGGCGATATAAAAAATTTTAATTCACTGCCGAACTACTCGTTTTATAAAATCGACAGATTAGTTATATTTTTGGACGAATTTACAATGACGGATTGGACGGATTAACGATTTAAAAATTAAATAAATATTTTATTAAAATGTTAATTAATCTAATATTAAAATAGAGATTACGTCAATTTAAACAAAATATTCATGTAAAAATTCAAAAAATATTCTAACAATACATTTGAGTACTAATAAAAACAAATATCCTACATTCATGATATAAGATAATAAACACCAAATAAAATATAAAAATAAATAAATAAACATTGATTAGTGGCTCACGAAACCATTGACTCACTGTTATAGAAAATTAGAAATCAAAAATATTTTGAGATTAAAAAAATTATAAAGATATTTTGGTATGAAATACTGATATCTAAAATTTTTAATTTTTACATTTCTATTTATGTTTTACGAATTAATAATTAGGTTAGAAGTTATGAGTTACAAATTAACAATAAAATAAAAATAATTAAGTGATAAGTATTATATGCGGATAGGTCGGTTGAATAGCGAGTGGAAGTAATTGAAACCGTCACCATCAACCGACCCGTGTGGTCTATTTCTCAACCGTTCAATTTGTTTTGCCCTTTGTTTTTAATTTACTTGAGTCGGTGTGATGTAAACAAGTACGGAACGGTTGAACAGATTGAGCAAATTTTTAAACAACCCTAAAATCTATCACCATGAGCCATAAATTACTATCTTGCTTTCACATATAGCTATATATGTCATAGTAGTTTTTGCGCAATTATAGTAAAAAATGCTTACTAAGGATCAACTGCGGTCGCCAATCCTTAATTTTGGAACTATCACTGTTGATTCGATAGACGTTCAGAATTGAGCTAAATAAAAAGATTGGGTAGTAAAAAATAGATTATACAAAAATAAGACAAAAACACACTAAAAATAAAATGAAATGAAAACAACATGCAAAATAAGCAATGGAGAAAAAATAAAAAAGGGAGATCTTAATCAAGAACAGAAAAATGGAAGAAGAGAAATAGGAGATCGATCTTAAGAGAAGAAGACTAAACAGGGATTACTATCACTACGTCCCTCTCCCAAGCCCTAAAACCCTAATTTTTACCCAGACTAGAGGTAGAAAGAAAGGTAGAGAAACCACAAAATGGAAGCATTCAATCTAATAATGATGATGCTTGTTGAGGTTTATTTTGTCAAAATTTACATTTAATAATTTTTTATCAAGAAAGGTCAATAGACTTAAGTATATTATAAATCTAACATAAAATTAAATAAGGAGGGACATTGAACGTAGTATAATTCTTTAGATGAAAAGAGAAAAACCTCCTGGTTGGGAAAAAAAAACTCCATACAAGATAAAAATCAAATCTCTATGTACATAGGCATTATAAAATACGCTAAACTTTTTGAAGTAATTGTTTAGCTTCAACTTTAGTGTTACCGCTGTTAATTTACTTGTGCCGATTTAGCAGACGTCTAAAATTAAAAATACTATCACAAAAAAATGCTAGTCAAGAACGATGAAGAAAAGAGAAAAAAAATACAAATAAAAATAAAAATAAAACTGCATGTAGAATAGAACAAAAGAAAAACCAATGAATAAGACAAAAAAAAAAACGAAGGAAAAAAGATAAAAAGGAAGAGGGTGGCATGGATTCAGAGATAAGGTGGTGATGGTATGCCTCCTCACTCAAACAAAATATCTTAATTTTTTACTCATTAGTGGGGTGTAAATTTAGCTCAGGACCTTGGGGGCAGTCCAAGGCCCGATACTATGCAGGCCAGGCCAGACTTAATTCAGTAAAAACTTGGGCAGCTCAAGGCTCGGTACTTAATCCAGTAAAAGCTTGGGCAGCCCAAAGTCCGGTACTATGCGGGCCAGACTTAATATAGTAAAAGCTCGAATTTGCCTGAGCTCGTATATATGTCCTATAAGTCTAGGTCTCCCCTTGAGCTCGTGAGCTGGGTTAGCTTAAGACCCGCGCGGTCCTTTGACCCGCCAGTTTGGCCTGAGCCTGAGCCCTCCGCTCCAACTACTATATTGGTCCGGCCCGAGACCCAACGATCATCTGACATGCGTCAACGGCCACGATCTTCTTAATTTGAAATGGATGGTTGTGCTGATAGTGCCACTGGGGCCGGGTCGGCCCGACCCAAGCCCAAGCCTTGCCTATTGGCTAGTTTTTTATTTTAAAAAAATCAAAATTTATTTTTCTATAAACAAGGGCACCTCTCTTTTCAAAAAATTCACACCAATTCTCTAATATCTCTACTCTCAGTCTCTTTTAATTCGGTTATTTAGTTTTTCTTTGATGAATGTTCAAAAATTTCGATTTCAGTTCTACTATAACTACAAGAGTACAATTGTTAGCGAATCAAAGAGTGAAAATTAAGTATCAAGATCAAGATCAAAAGTTCTTATCGTTCGAGATCAAGATTAAATATCGAAATTCCTTAATTTAGTTTGGTTTTTTTTTTCATTTTGGTTTTACAGTATTAAATCTATTTTGGTATACCTTTCTTAATTATAATTTATTTCAAAAAAATTATAACTGTTATTATTAAAAAAATATTAACTTTATACTTTTTTTAACTTCAATTTAATTTTATTTTAATTTTAAAAATTATAATATTTTACTTTATTTATGGATCCAAATATATTTAATATTGATGAAGAAAAAAATATTTTTGTATTTTTACCAAGTGATTCTAATCTTACTTCTCCTACTCCTAATTCACCGATTGTTTCATCCTCATGCATCTGTAGCAACATCTACTACTAAAACAAACCTCAAACGTGTACAAATTTTTTTAAAAATATTTTGAAAAATTTTCTAATGGCACCGTAACAATTAAAGTAAAATATAAAATTTGTAATAATTTTTTTTTAAGTAACACATCGATTGGCACTAGTCACTTACATAGACATTCAAAAAGTCATCTTTAAAATACACATTTTAATTTAAACATACAAATACAAATAGGTATGAGTTCAACTAGCAATGTTGCTAATTTTTTTTATGATTCTACACGCGCACAAAATATGTTAGTTGATTATATAGTAGAAAAATAATGTTATTTTTCAATGAGTGAAGAACGTGAATTTAAATATTTAGTACAAGGGGCATTTTCGCCTAAATTTTAACATTTTTCTAGAAATACTACTAGAAACAAAATTTTACAAAAAATTAAATAAATTAAAGTCGAATTGAGTGATTTATTTAAAAATATAAAAGATAAAATTTGTTTAATTTCTGATTTATAAAAAGTTAAAAATAGTATAGAATATTAATGTATTACTATACATTTTATAGACAATAATTAGAATTTATATAAAATAAAATTTTCATTTAAACTTATAGATTTTTCGACACCGGTCATACTTTAGGTATATGTATTAGACAAGAAATATGTTTATAGGGTATTTCTCAAATAATATTTATTATTATTTTAAATAATATTTCTTATAATAATGAATGTGTTAACTAGAGTTTCTATTATCTGATTTTTTTATTTATATTTGTTGTTTCGCACATATTTTAAATTTAATTATTAAAAAATAGTTTCAATATTACAATGAATCTATTAATGGAGTTAGGTTAGCCGTAAAAATATGTAATGAAAAAATAGATTTCATAGATTACTTTTTTTAAATTTTAATAGATTCATTGCAGTGCAAAAAAAATTGATATTTATAAGAAAATATGTAATGAAAAAATATAAAATTTAAAAAATTATAATATGATATAGAAATTAGATGGAATGCTACATATAATAGGTTACCGGTAGCAATAAAATAAAAGAAAACAATTGATTTATTTTTAAAAATTAATATTATAAATAATTTTACTCTAACAAATTCATCATATTGGCAAAATGTAAATATCTATGCAAAAAAAAAATTAAATTTTTTTTTATTAATCAACAAAATTATTTTCTTATATTTACACTCCTATTACTTTACTTGTTTTACTGCAATTAAAAATAATAATGCTCCTATTTATTGAATATTTACAACATGATTAATATTTTCAGATGAAATAGCTTTAAAAATGAAAGATAAATTTGATAAATATTATGAAAAAATAATACATATTTTTTAAATAGTTTTAATACTAAATCCTAGGAGTAAAAATATTAGTTTAGCATAATTTTTAAAAATAATTTATAGTAATACAGATCACCTTGAGCCAATAGTTGATACACTTAAAAAATCATATGATGAATATAAAATTAATATAATATCTCAATCAATACAAACATCTTTCAAGATTTCATCTCAGAGTCGTATGGATGATTGATCTATAATAAAAGTAGAAGATTTTCAGAAGATCGTGAGAGATTTATAATAGAACTCCAACGTTATTTTGACACAGTAGAGAATATAAATAAGAATAATTTTAATATTTTAGAGTATTGAAAATAACGCGAACTGTCGTGACTAATTTTATCCGCGATAGTTGATGATATTTTTGTAGTTTCTGCCTCTACAGTTACTTCGGAGACAATTTTTAATACAAGTGGCCGAGTCTTGAACGAATAGAGATCCAAGCTGATTTCGGAGATGATGCAAGTTTTGATAATCACATGCATCACACTCTACATATAAAAAAAGATATAAGAAATTGACGAGAAAGAAAGACTAAAAATGAATTTGTAGACTATAACCATTGCAATGTTTGAATAATTGTCAGGCTCAGACTAATTTTTATATTTTGAATCTATAAATTTCATTTTCTTACATTTATAATTTTATATTTTATTTCTAATTTTAAATATAAATTTATTTTAAGTAAAAAATAATACAAATGATTCTTAAACTTATATGTACTAATCTAGTTGGGATGTACTTGACCTATAGTGATACTGTTTTTTTTTAAGTATAGAATATACTTATAAAGTGTAAAATATAATGTTTATGTAATTATTCAAATTTAAGTTTTAAATAATAAAATTTATATTATATTTAATTATTTCAAGTGTTCAAGCTTATTGCATTTAATAATAAACTTATAATAAACTAATAAACTTATAATAATATAAATTATAAACTTATAAAGTAATAATAATCATATAATGAACTAACAAACTTATAATAATATAAACTATAAACTAATAAAGTAATAATAAATTTAAAAACTATAAACTTAAAAACTAATACACAAATAAAGTCTAAACTTATATAATAAACTAATAAGTTAATAACTAATAATAAATTATAAACTACAAAAACTAATAAAGTTATAATAAATAATAAACTAACACATAAACTAATAAATTAATAATAAATTATAAACTTATAAACTAATAAAATATAAACTTCTAATAAAATAATAAACTAATAAACTAATAATAATAAGTAATAATAAACTATAAACTTATATGTTATAATTTATAAACTTATAAAAATTAATAAACATATAATAAATAATAAATTAACTTATGAAGTTATGAACTAATAAGTTAATAATAAATTAATAATATCAAATAATAAAATACTACTAATAAAGTAGTAAACTAACTTTATATTATAAATTTATAAGCTAAGTAACTATCAAAATAATAAAACTATAAACTTATACAACAACTAAAATAAAAAATAAAATAAAATAATTATAAAAAAAAAGACACCCAATCCTAGCCCAAAAATGGCCCGCCCAAGAGCCGAGGCTCAAGGCCTGAACTCGAGTATTAATGCCAAGTCCTATACCACTGGGTCTTAACCTATTTTTTTTCTCAAAAAGTTTAGCCTGACTAGGCTCAAAATTTTAGTATAAGCCTATTATGTTGGCTCACTTAAATTACGATCGGACTAAGTTAAATTGGACTGGATTAAAATTACATGCCTACTCGCTAGCCTGACAAGCCAAAATTAGCATTTAATTAAGATGATTTCCAATGTTAAAAGGAGTTATGAGTGAAAAAAAAAAGTGGAAATGGTAATTACCCAAATAAGTAAGTGTGAATGGGAAGGGAATAAAAGCACTTATGAGAGCATGTAGCTTCATTGGCTTTTACCTCTAGCCTACAGGCATAGGTCAATCCATCATTAAAGCATTTTTAATTTTATATACTTTTAGTTGGCTAGATTGGATTATATTGTTAAAAAAAAAAAAAAAAAGGCTACTAGAACTCAAATTTATGATTGGCTCAATTTAAGATAGTTTGAAATTAATTTGAATGATAAATATATCGATTTAAAAATATTTTGTAAGTATTTATAGTAGCTAAACTTACTATAAAAATTAATCATTACAAAGTGTAAGTTAACATTACCAAATGAGTTTTCTCAAAAATCAGTTTTTTAAACTTTATTTTTACCCAAAAGTAAAAAAACAAAAGCAAGCATAAAAGCTACAAATATTCAACTTTCAATACAAAAAAGCTAAAAACTGTTGCTAAAAGGTTATAGCAAACCCCAACAGCAATTGTCATAAATATGAAAGCATTCTGTTGGGTACTCATAATGAAGCAAAAGTAACGCTGACTCTAGAAAAAAAAAAAAAAATCCAAATGCCTGGTGTTCGGTTAAATTTTTGGTTTTTTTCTGAATTTTTTATTTTTTTGCTAAAGAAAAAAAACTGCATCTTTCGAGTTCCGACTAATGAAATTAAAAAATTAAGTTTTTATTTTATAAAAAGATGAAGAAAATTACAAAAAACAAAAATAAGCCAAAAAAATTGAATTATTGACTTATATTTATTTTTTCTAAATTTACTTTTATCATTTGGTCAATTTTTCCACTAATTCTTCCTAAAGAGAGATTTGGATGGTAAAATTCTTTGATTAAGAAATAAAAATAATTTATTAAAAATAATAATAAATAAAATAAAAAAAAGTCAATAAGCCATTTTCCCACTAGCAATAAAAAATTCCCTAGCTTTGCCCTTGAAATAACTAAAATCCACATTACTACTTAGAATATCAATTATGCCCGTAAATGGTTGAAATAGAGATTTGCTGGTTCTGTCATCGCTGGCCGATGAGTGTATAAGTGATGTTCACATGTGCCTACACAATATAGAGTTAGTGATATTCACTTGGTTGCTTAATCTTCGACAATCGAATTAAATTTTGGATGAAGAAATGAAATGGGCAGAGCTTTGGCTTAAAGATTAGTATATGTGTACCTTGATTATTATTGTTCTTCCTTTTATAATGAAAGTTTGACCTGACTCGACCTAAGTCAAGTTGTCATTTCTTCACCTGCCCCATCAGCTAAGGCTGAACCCTTATCAACAATTGAGTTAAGTGTTCTTTTTTTACTGCCAAGACATACCATTTTGCTTTTGGGCCTTGTATGAGATCTGACCCAACCCTTAGCATTCTGGTTTTGGGCTTGGTTAACCACTCCTAAAACGACAGTGGTGGTGTCAGGTTCAGGCATACGATCCCAAAGCTCAAGTATCTGTGCCCTGGGATTTGTACTAGTTGGCTCTAAGTAGTCGAGTTCTTTGAGCTTAGTCGGCCTCTAGGTAGCTGAGTTGTTCCCTAGTAGTTCTCTAGTAGCCGAGTAGTTCGAATCCAGGTGGCTCTAATGGCCACTTGCTTGTATTCTAGGCTAGCTATAATTAAGCAAGCGTGAATGTCGGATCATTTTCCAATCTCCTGTTGGAATTTGTGAATTTATCGGCTATTGAATTCTAGAATTTAATAGCAGAATTCAATTGCAATTGAATTGGCCATTCAATTGGCAATTGAATCCTGGAAATCAATAGCCAT
>JAOTRH010000027.1:3203947-3256402 GCA_034768845.1 Heliamphora exappendiculata
TATATATATATATATATATATATATAATTATGTATGCTAACACCCACATCGTACATCGTAGTGTGGCACTAATAAATTCTACGAGGATTAGAGGAGGGGACCCTTCATTATAATAAACATATTATGTTTATATATATTTTATAGCATTAATTAACATTAATTAGAGGTGGGGACCTAGTTCTTATAATAAGGATATTATGTATATATTATATAAAATAAATAGGATTAAAAAACATAACAACATTAAAAAGTCAAAAGTAAAAACAAAGTTGACAAAGTATTGTTTACATTATTATATTTTGCAAAATTTAAGGGCAGAGAGATAATAATAATTAAATAATACCATGTTGAGCGAAATAAGAATGTTATAAATTTTAATCTCTCTCGATATGGGTCTGCGCATTAGCTTTGTCGAGTAAAAGTCTTATTAACCAATTAGGTCTCGTTTGGCAATTAGTTTTAAGTTAAATTTTTTGACTTTAAGTCACTTTACCCAAAAAAAAGGCAAAAAATTCGTTCGGTAGAGGTATAAGATGACTTTTAAGCCAAAAACTTAAAAATAACTTTAAGTCAAAAGATAAAAAAATTTGCTTAAAGTTGTTATAATCTTTTTTAAATTTATTTTTAGATAATTTTATATTTAATATTAATATTATTTGATAGATTTTGACGAGTAAATTTTAAAAATATAATATTTACAAAAAATAAATGTGTATAATAAAAATTATGATATTTTAAAAAAATATAAAAAAAATTTACGTAACAATAAAAAAGACTAAAAGTTTTTTAGTTAAAAAACAAAAATTTTTGCTTTTTGGAGATTTTAACCAAAATAGATAAAAGTCATCTTAAAACCAATTTCCAAACGAGACCTTATCAAACAAAGAGCAAGTGTACTCAAATGAAGACACTTAAAAACCAATCAGCAAAAATAGAAAAGTACAACTGCCCACTAAAATAAATAATTGCTATAATGCTTTCACTATCGGAGCGCTCTTACCACTAATAAGAGCAATTATTTTTTCACATTCATAAGGGGACAAATAGACTTGATCGTCAAGAATTTATCATCATCAATACTCGCAAAAGCTTCTTTATTTAGCATTAGTTCTAAATTTAAAATTTTGTTTTTTTTGCACCAAAAACTTTTCATTTTCTTAGCAATAAAAATCTTTTTTTCACTTTTGTTTAAGTTCTTGCACTCATGTTCAAGTCTCTTTTGAAAAAGTCATGAAACATGGTATCGAACCACAACACAATAGCTTGATAAAGAATTTTTTGTTAATCTCGATGAAAATTTTGTTTTATTGATTAAAAATTATTAATTAAAAAACAAAAGAAAAACTTTGAATTAAAATTTTTTCAAATCCCTAATCAAATTGGGGAAAACTATCTTGTTACTTGTTAGTTTGCACTCTCTTCAAATTCTCTCTCTTTGGTCTTCAATCCTTCTATTACATACAGCAAATCCCCTATTACATAGACCATCAGAAGGAAAAAAAAAACTCTCATATTAAGAGTGCGTTTGGTATAATTTTTTTATATGATTATTTTTCTCTTTTTACTAATTTTTTTTTAGTATTAGTCCATATGATTATATTTTTTAGATTTTCTCCTCAGGAGAACTGAAAAGTAAGAAATTTTGACCCAAAAATATAAAATGAGATGAAAAATGTCACTTAATAGGATTTTTTGGTTTTATGTACTTTATTTTCTTGAATAATTTTTTTTCAACTTTAGCATTTTTTCAACTTTAGTCAAAAAGTCCAATACTGACTTGAGCATTGGAAGAGCATTGGCCGAAACTTGGTCGGTACCACACGACACTTTTCTTGATGTTTCTTAGTATTGTAACTGGTAAATTATTCGAAAAGAAGCTCTTAAACGATAAAAAAAATAAGACACCATCAATTTTATTTATAAAATATGTTATCTAAAGAATTTGAATAAGAGAGTAACATCAAAAAAGAAAAGAGAGTATACAAATTAATTCACTATAAAAAAGAAGTGATCATTTTGATAAATATGTTATTATGAAACTTGAATATAAAATTTTAATTAGTAGTTTGCTTACTTATTTTGTGGTATGTATGTTTTGTGGTTTATATTTTCAAAAGTAACCGCACAAGTCTAAAAAGACCAAAAAGTAAATCTAAACAAAGGTATTGTTTGGCAACTTAGTTTTAAGTCAAATTTTTTGTTTAAAGTCGTTTTAAACTAAATAAGTAAAATAATTATTTGGTGAATCGTATGGGTGACTTTAAACTAAAAGACGATAGGCCAAAACGTTTAGCGTATAGTGATTTTAAGCCAAAAGAGTCTTAAGTTAGAAAAAAATTATTATTAATTTTAAAATTTTATTTTTACATAATTTTATATTTAATATAGATCTTATTTTTTAAAATCTGACGAGTAAATTTTAAAAATATAATTTTTATAAAAATAAATATGTATAATAAAAATTATAATATTTTTAAAAAATATATAAAACTATCTTATGTCAAAAAACAAAAGGGTTAAAAGCTTTTACGTTTTGAAATAAATTTTTTTAATTTTTTAAACTTTAAATTAGAAAAAGAAAAAAAAAAATGATCTCATCCTTTGCCAGACGAAGCCAAAATAATTTACAATATAAGTTAGGTGTAATATACTTTTTCAAAACCTCGATCCATGCAGTACAGCCGAATCGTAGATTTTGTGAGAGATTAATTATTATATATCTGTCTCGAATTTGTGTTTAATGAGCAATTAGGACTCGAATTAATATATGTAAAAAGCAAGTATACGTCGCTTATGGAAGAAAAAAGTTAGGGATTTGGGGGTTTGTTCAGTTTAAAATTGGGTAAATTTAACTATGTTTTTTTAGATCTGCAAAAATATCAATCACTTCCTTTGTGGTTTTTAAAATATTATTAATATTTTTTTTAGTTTAGTTTTTACATTAAATTAGTCTAATCGTCAAATTTGTATTACTATTTAATGAAAAAACTATTTTTCAATGTATATTTACTATAAAATAATATATTAAAACTGTTTTTCATATATTTTCATCAAAAACTGTATTTATTATTATATGAAAAAATAATATATTATTTTTTAATAAAAAAATATACATTAAAAAATAATTTTTTCCGTTAAGTAGTAACAGAAATTTGACGGTTATACTAATTTGATGCAAAAACTAAATCAGATGAGAGGTTAATGACATTTCAAAAATCACAAAGAAGGTGGTTGATGTTTTCGTGAATCTCATGGGAGGTCAGTGTAATTTACCATTTAAAATTTTATGTTCGAAATTTTTTAAGTGCTATTAATTTTTTGAGACCAAGTTTATAAGAGGCAAAGTCTCAGTTTTAATTGAACGCCCGCAAGTAGATGGTAGAATTGATTTTTCAAAAATTAGTTAAGATGTTTTCTCAAAAATTAGTAAAGATGCACGTAAACTGACCGAACACCCTAAAACATTAAAAAAAACAAAAAAAAGGATTAAGGGGGGGTTGGCTTGCGTAACTGAGCAAAGGGAAGTTTAGGTTAATAATTAAATTGGGCTTCAAAAAGCAAAAAAATATGAAAGCTTTATCGTGATAATTAAAATACTATTATAAAATTAGAAGTTAGTGAAGGGCTTGTTTGGTTTGTCCTCATTCAAATGTGTTGCAGATTCTCTCTTGATCACCTTTTTCCTCGTCCACACACTTGCTCGTTGTTTACTTGCCCGACTCGCTGGGATTGAATTGTACTAAAATTTTTAGGATATGTTTGGATCAACGAATTGTTTCAAATTTAATTAGATTAAAAAATATATAAGACTTATATTTCAAATTTTATTTTATAAAATAATTAATTCCGTATTTATATCGTGAGATTAGGACTAATAATTCGATAATACCAAAACAATAATACATCATTCGTACTATTAATAATACCATGTCTCTCTTTATTATTATTAGTACTAAGTTTTGGATTATTTTCTCTAATTATTTAATGTTAACAAAAATATGTAAAACTCACAGTATTATTTATCTCTCCTATCCTATTCAAGCCCATTTGAAATACCAAATGAGCCCTTATTACTGTAAATACAGTCTTTTGTTTATTTTTATTTTTCAACTAAAATTTAGTATAATACAGACTCTTTGTTTATTGTTTTGTTTAAAATTTAGTGCAATGTAATCTCCTTATTTGTTTAGCTAATTTATTTTTTGTATGGGGACTATGGAATATTACAGTATGCAAAGTATTAAATGGTGGGTTACTAATACAATAGGAATTGTGGGATCATAGGGAATTAAGATTTTTAGACAATGTGCTACTATAAGTAATGGTTACAAATAATTGTATTTTATAATTTAATCATAAATAATACAATTTAATTCTATCATATAATTAATATAATTGAATCTGACTATATAATTAATACAATTTAATATCACCATATAAATAATACAATAAAAGACTATATAATTAATACAATTTAATATCACCATATAAATAATACAATAAAATCTCACTATATAATTAATACAATATAATACCACCGTCTATCTAATCCAATTCAAAAATTAAACGAGGCGGTAAGCTCTCTCTCATGAACTTTAGGTAATGTTTGATTGAAGACTTAAATTCACGAAATGAATAACGTATTCGGAGGATTCGAATTATTTGTACCTGAACTATTATAGATTAAATTAATAAAAAATTAGTGAACATTCTAATTTATAGGCTATTTATTATTTTTCATTTGGTATAAAATTTTTTAACGTGTAAGGTCTATACTCATAAAAATTTTACCGTGTAAGGTCCTTTTGGGATAAAATTTTTCTAAAATAGATAAATTTATCTGTACATTTTCAAAACACGTATAGAGAACATATATAAATTTATCTGTCTTTTATTGATAGCGCGTATAAAGAATACAAATAAATTTATCTGTGCCTTTTCAAAATATGTATAAAAAATACAGATAAATTCATTTATTTGTATTATCTGTGTTGATATGCAAACAGATAAATTTATCTGTTAGGTATAAATAAACTGACAAATAAATTTATCTGTTTGTATTATGTGTGTTAATATGAAAATAAATATGTATAAATAAGCAGGCAGATATATATAAAAATATGTAATATGAAAATATGAAAACAGATAGGTATAAATAAGCAGACAGATAGATAAATTTATCTGTTTATATTATGTGTGTTAATATGAAAATAGATAGGTATAAATAAGCAGACAGACAGAGAAACTTATATGTTTATTATGTAAAATAATAAATTTATCTATTTACATGATATTTTTGAAAGAAATAACACAATTGAACTTTGCACGTTAAAATTTTTATTGATGAATTTTGTGCATTAATGAAATTTATTTTTTAGACCTTTGGCTAAAATTTTCTTAAATTAATAGTATAAATTATTTTGTGTTGATATGTGTTTGCTTGAAAAAAAAAATAGAGAGGAATAAAGAGGAGGTCTATTATTTATAAGAGTAAATTGTCCAATTCTGCTCAAACCCACCCTCCTCTATACGTGAGTAGTCCCTATATATAGGACAAAATCGATTAAGAGTGTTTAAATTTTTTCTTTTAAATCACTAACCAAACATGAGACCATATAATACTATTCCTACAATGTCTAATCCCAACTTTTAAAACCCATGTCTAAAAATGGCTAGAAGTTTTCTTTTAATATTTGATTGGAGTGTTTGGCAAAATTTTTGTAATTAATTTTTAATTTTTTATTATTAATTTTAGTAATAAATTATAATATTTTCTAATCACTCATAATTTTTACTATATATTATAATTATTTTTTCTTCTATTTTAATTATAAATTAACATATTTATTAAATACTTATAACTTTTATTATAAATTATAATTTATAAATTATTAATTTTATTAATAATACCAAATAGCCTCGACATTTGGTGCCACATGTGTGAGTTTAACAAGTTGGGAATGGGATTATGACTTTGGGATATGATTTTATTATTTGATTAGTACATGCATATGTACCCTCCACGTGGCCCAAGTGTCCACTAAAGTAAATTTATCCTTTTACCTACCTAAATTGGCACATTCTTGCATTTCAAATTTTGAACACCACACTCCCTCCTTCCCTCTCTCTCACTCTCATAGTGGTGCTAGCAATTATCAACCCTCGGGCCCCAAGTCAAGTGCCATACATCTCACCCAACCACCTCTAAATATTTTATTATCTAAAATTATTTTTTTAATTAAATATTACGTGATATATATTTATAATAAATAAAAATATTTGATATATATTATGCGCAGTACAAACTATTTGGATTTGTTCGGTACAATCAAGACCAGGCAAACTAGCCTAATACTGATGATCCCGAACAGAATATGGGCCGAACTCCTTTTCGCCGAACTCACTGGACGCTACTTACTTCGCCGTCGAACTCCTGCAACCACCAAGAACACCGTTAGCGCCTACCGGCCGGTTATAATCGGGAGGCACTCCGACGCTCAAGTTAGATATCTCTCGGAGAGGTTTCTAAGCAAGAGTTTGGGCTTCAGAATTGTGTACCTGGTGATTTGGGGTGCCTCTCTTTATATAGGGGTTGGAACCCTCATGAGGCTGAATCCTCATAGGATTCTGTCTCTTGATTCTTTTGAGATTTGCTTCATATTCTCTGGATTTGATTATGATTTGTTTTCATTCTGCTCATCCGATCAAATCGTATCAAGGGTGGGAACTTATCTTCCCAGTTCAGGGGACAACATGGGCTTCATTGGTCCGGGCCGCCCTTTTTTGGGGTGGGCCGAACATGTGTGGCCTGAACGATTGGTTGTCCAGGCCTTGATGAGTCCTGGAGCAGCCTGCCTTGGGCTGACTCCCTTAGTGGGACTTTGGTCCCTATGTATTCGGGCTGGGCTTTAGGCCCATCACTTTTATCCGCCCTCAACTACCCCCAGCTCTGGTTCTTTGATCGGCCGGTCAATTCGGTGAAGGGCCAGAGTTTTGAATTTTTGTTTCAGTTGTCAGCCTATGTTTGCACGGTGTTAATGTGGTCGAGTTGTTCAGTCTATGTGCTAGCAATGGAATTTCAAGGGGTGATCCGTTTGTTCGGAGACCACTTATTTGTCTCTCCGGGTGATGGTTAGGCTGCCCTGATCCCTTGAGTTGCTCTCATGAATATTGACGGCTGGTCTTGAGCCTCGCACTGCTGATATGGCGTGTACTGATTGGCGCGTGAGGCGGCGACAAATGTCGAATCATTAATGATTCGCGTTGTTTCAAACGTACAGCGCATTAATCGCACCTGTCCTTTCAAACGATGGGTATAAAAAGCATGGGATGTCGCCATTTCCCTCTTTTTACCGTTTTAAGCCTTTCTTGCAATATAACCTCTGCGATTTCCGATGAAGACAAACCCAGATTTCGACGAGTATTTTCCAGATTCAGGCGAATCCCAGGACTTGTCCACTCTAAGTAAGCTTCTTTTTTGCTGTCATTTTCTTCTCTTTGAGGCGGGCTTGCTCCTTTTGCTTTGGCGTTTTGCCCCATTCTCTCCATCTACCTTTTTTCTTCATTATTATGGGCAAACTCCGGAAGTTAGTATCGACGCCGGTGGCCATGCATGAATTTTGGCGTCGATACAACATCCCAGATGATATTGGCATCACTCTGGCAGATCCTGGAGACTCCCGTGAAGGGAATTGGGAAAAACTCCCTCTCCCACTAGTTGCCATAGTAGAAGGGGGAGTTCGGTTCCCCATTCATCACCTTCTTTGGCGAGTTTTTTGGAATTTCAGGGTGAGTCTCATGCAAGTTTCCTCGAACGTTTTTCGAGTAATCATGGGAGTTGTAGAGTTGAACCGTATCCTGGGTACTAACCTCGGTATCTAGGATATAGTCTACTGTTATAACATGGTCAAACATTCTTCTGGTTCCTACTACCTCAAAGCAAATAGGGCAGCCGAGAAGCTTGTCATCGAGTTGCCGAACTCAGGCAAGGATATCGATGACGACTTCCTTTACATTACGGGAAATTTTGAGTTTGGCCCCGGGGACAAACAGGATATCTTTACCATTCCACGGAAGGATGGTCTGGGCCCTAGTAGTCCCCCTACTACTTGTTTGTTTTAATGCCTCCCTTACATTATCTTGCTTTGTAACGTTTTTGCTTCTTTGTTGTAGGTGAGATTGCCAATAGCCGTGCTCGTGGTCCTCTGCCCGGCGTCCACATAGATGACTTGAGGAAAGTCTGAAAGTATAAGGGCCTCCCCGAACAGAGAGGCCTTGGGAGGGCAGCACACATCCTCCTAAAGTACATCCCAACCTATAGGAGCTTTATCCGACCGAACACATCCGGTGTTCGGGTGGTAACCGAAGCGTCTGCAGCAACCGATCTTCCTGAGGCCATAATCCTTTCTTTTACCCGAGCAGAGAGGCAAGTCACAGTAGCCGAGCCCCTTCTTGCCATAGCCGAGGCTGGACCGTCGTCGCCCGGGTATACCATTTCCATTTCTTCTTCCTCTTCATCATCTGGGACTTCCTCGGATTTGGCCCGAACATGTCGAAGAGAAAGGCTCCAGCCGCTTACATCTTGGACTTCCTTACTCTTGGAGGTCCGAAGAAGAAGGTGTCAATGGCCTCAACTGCCCGGTCAAAAGCAACCGACCTAGCAGTCGAACTGTCTTCGCCAACACCCAGCCAAGAAGCTCCTTCCCAAGCCCCCAAGAGACTGAAGAGGGCTATCGAGGTTGCCGAGAAGGACAAAGGAATGAAGAAAGAGGAGGGGAAAGATAAGGAGAAGTCCAAGGGAAAAACGGTGACCGAACACGAAAAAGGGGCCAAACCGTGGATCCCAAGGCTGACGAAAAGGGACCGCCCCATAACCGTCGAAGACAAAGCCGCATCGCCGGACACTTCTTATGGGTTAACCAATGCCCTCCTTCTCCCTGCAGACATGGAGGAGGTTAGAAAGCTTTCGCATGAGAAGCTGGTGAAATCCACCATTCGTCACTCCATTCAGGTAGTGTTTTTAATTCTTTTTTTTCATCGCATTCTAATGGTATCCCATCCGAACTACTTATGAATTGTCTTCTTGTTTGTGCAGAGCCTTCAACGCCTAGCTGTCATGGTAGAGCGGGTGGAGGCCCAACAGGGCGAACTGACCAAGCTCTGCTAGGCCAACTTTAAGTACCTCCAGCAGATTGAAAAGCTGGAAGGTAGTCTTTGGGAGAAGGCTAAGATTGCAGATGCTGCCCGGGAGAGGGTCTCCGAGCTTAAAGTACAGGAGAGTGCCCTAAAGGGGCAGATCAAGGAAAAATAAGAGGCCTTAATCGCCTCTCAGGCTCAACTTGGGAAGGTCGAGGCTGAGCTGGCTGCTGTTCAGGAGAAGGCTTATGCTGAAGGCGTGGGAGAGGCCACCGAGGACTACAAAGCTCAGATCCCCGGGCTCCAAGACATCATCTTCGGATTCGCCTGGGAAGCTGCCCTCAAGCTGCCGGTGTGGAGGAGTATTCCCCTCTCTTTTTCGAGGTTCCCCTCCCGAGCAGACAAGTTGTAGATGAAGGTGATGGGGGAGCAGGGGAAGCCGAGACTGTAGCTGTGGGTCTTGGTGATGAAGTTCATGGTGAGGACGCTCTAGCCGCTCCTGTTGCTGCAGAGGTGGTGGGGACTCCAGTCGAAACCACGGAGGATTTCTTGGCTGCCCCTTGAGGGGTCCTCTCTCTTTTTCTTTTTCGTGTCTTGTATTGCCCTTTGAGGCTGGTGCCTGTAGCTTCGAGGGTTTCAGCCCCTCTTTTATCAATGAAAAGTACCTTTTATCTTATCCTGAAATTTATACTTGCCTTATCTTTGATGAACATCCATACTGAGAGCCCAAGTAATTCGGACATACTTCCATACTTAGCTTTTTAAGCTTAATGATCCCAAGTGTGAGACCAAACTTCCATACAAAGGCCTGAGTTAGTTCGGATAGACTTCAAACTTAGTTTTTTTTTTTAGGGCTAAACATCCAAAGTATGGGATTGTCATCCATACCGAGGGCCTAATGAGTTCGGATAAACATCGATCCTAGCCTTATTAGGCCTAAACATCCTAAGTATGGAATCAACATCCATACTAAAGGCTAAATTTTTTCGGATAAATCTCGAACTTAGCCTTTTAGGCCTAAACATCCTAAGTATGGGATCAAGATCCATATTAAGGGCTAAATTAGTTCGGTTAAATATCGAACTTAGTCTTTTTAGGCTCATTCATCCTAAGTATGGGATTAACATCCATACTGAGGGATAGATGAGTTCGAATGAACTTCGAACTTTGGCCTTTTTAGGCTTAAGCATCCTAAGTATGGGATTAACATCCATACTGAGGGATAGATGAGTTCGGATAAACTTCAAACTTGACCTTTTTAGGCTTAAGAGATTAACTGCGCTTGCCGTACTCAGGGTATGCCCCCCAAGTTTTTGTTAGGGATATCAAGTGACGAAAACTCAAAGGTAAAGGAAAAGAGTTCATGCCGAACAACGACGTTTTATTGACAGTAATAAAAAATTACAAGGAACTAGAAGATTCAAAAGTAAAACCTGCGGAGATTGTTTGTATTCCATGGCCTATGGACGGCTTTCCCATTCATGCCCTCAAGGTGATATGCTTCAGTGCGAGCCTTGGAGGTTACCCTTTACGGGCCTTCCCAGTTTGGACCTAGTTTTCCCTAGACAGGGTCCTTCATATGGCTGAGCACCTTTCTCAAGACCAAGTCTCCTATGCCGAACTCGCGGTGCTTAATCCTTTTGTTATATCCTTTGGCAAGGGATTGCTAATAGGCTGCCAATTTAATGGTGGCCATCATTCTTCGCTCTTCGGCTAAATTTAGGTCCAAGGCTAGTGCCTTATCATTTGCTCCGAGAGCGCTGACTTCTGTTCGGATTGTTGGCAATCCGACCTCCAGTGGTATAACTGCCTTTACCCCGTAGGCTAAAGAAAATGAGGCTTCACCCGTAGACCTCCTTGGAGTAGTTCGGTAAGTCCATAAAATCGAGGGGAGTTATTCGACCCATCGTTCTTTGGCTGTATCTAGTCTCTTCTTTAGTCCGTCGATGATAGTCATATTGGTAGACTCCGTATGTCCATTACTCTGTGGGTATGCCGGGGTAGAGAAGTAGTTCTTGATTCCCAGCTCTGAGCAAAAATTCTTGAATAGGGAGCTGCCAAACTGGGTATCGTTGTCAGAAACAATTGCTTGGGGAATGCTGAACCGGGTAATGATGCTCTTCCATGTGAACCTCTTTACATCGGCATCTCGGATGTTGGCCAAGGGCTCGGCTTCCACCCACTTGGTAAAGTAATCCGTGGCAACAATGAGGTATCTCCTATTACCTGTGGCCTTTGGGAAGTGGCCAACAATGTCATACCCCTACTGGGCAAGGGGCCAAGGACTTATGAGTGGGGACAGGTCTTTGCCTGAGATGTGTATGTTTGGGCTAAACCTCTGGCACTTCTCACCCTTTTGGACATACTGCTTTGCGTCCTTCTGCATGTAGGGCCACCATAGCCCTGAGAGATTGCTCGGTGAGCCAATGACCGCCCCCCAGTATGGCTGCCACAAGTTCCTTCGTGTATTTCGAATAAGAGGTCTTGGACTTTGTTCGGGTGCACACAGAAGGGGTAGGGCCCAGTAAAGGACTTCTTGTATAGATCCCCCGAACTGGAGACCCAGAACCTAGCCGACTTCCTTCTTACAGCCCGAGCTTCTTTCTGATCGACTGGTAGCTCGTCTTTCACCAGGTAGTCTTTCAAGTGGTCCATCCAGCTAGGACCCAGTTCCGAGCAGTAGACTGGCTCCTCTTTGTGGTTGACAATGCTCAGTCGTTAGAAGACTTCTATCGAAATCACTATTTTTTCTTCAGTACTAACAGCTGATGCCAGGCAGGCCAGAGAATCGGCATGGCTATTTTTTCGGGATGAGAGCTGGGTGATCCCAAAACATGGGATGCCTTTGGCCAGTTGCTGTGCTAATTGAACGTACGCTTGCATTCTGTCATCTCTAGCTATGTATTCTCCCTTGAATTGATTCACCACTAACTATGAATCACAAAATATTTTGACTTTTTTGGCCTTCAGCTCAATGATATCTCGGAGCCCAGCTAGCAAGGCTTCGTATTCAGCTTCATTGTTGGTGGCCTGAAAGTCCAGCCGAACAGCCCTCTCCATGAGGATTCTCTCAGGGCTATATAGTACTATTCCTGCTCCAGCCCCATTGTTGCATGAGGAGCCGTCCACGTAGAGCCACCAAGTATCAATTGAGTCCTCATTTTCAAGAGTTGTTGGCGTGGTAGTTTGCCCCCAATGTCCACCGAACTTCTTTCCTGGCTGAATTCGGCAATGAAGTTAGCCAAAACTTGGCCCTTTATGGCTGCCCTAGGGCAGAAGGTGATGTCGTGTTCCTCGAGCTCCACAGCCCACCTTGCTACTCTCCCTGAAAAGTCAGCTTTTCGAAGTAATGATTGAAGAGGGTGTTCGATAATTATCTTGATCGGATGTGCTCTGAAGTAGTGGATGAGTTTACGAGAGGCAACGATCAGGGCCAGTGGAAGCTTTTCCAAAGGCAGGTACCTTGTCTCAGGGTCAAGAAGGACTTTGCTCACATAGTAGATTGGCTTTTGGATCTTGTCTTCCACCCTCAGAAGGACCGCACTGACAGCTCGGCTAGACACAGCAAGGTACAAGAATAGAGTCTCTCCACTATTTAGCATCGTTAATAGTGGGGGAGACGAAAGGTACTGCTTCAGCTCGGCTAGGGCTCCATCACTTTCTTCATCCCACTTGAACTGGTTAGCCCTTTTCATTGCTTTGAAGAAAGGGTAACACCGGTCGGATGCTCGGGTAATGAATCGGTTGAGTGCAGCGGCCATTCCCGTGAGCTTCTGGACTTCCTTCAAACTCTGTGGGCTTTCAAATTCTGAATGGCTGAGATTTGTTCGGGGTTTACCTCTATTCCTCTGTGAGTGATAAGGAAACCTAGAAATTTTTCCGAACTGACTCCAAAAGCACACTTGGAGGCATTAAGCCTTAGCTGGTAATCCTTGAGGATCTCGAATGTCTTTCTCAGATCTTCGAGATGCTTGTTTGGGTGCTTGGTCTTCACCACCATGTCATCTATGTAGACTTCCATCATTTTCCCGATCAAGTCGCCGAATATCTTTGTTGCAAGCCTTCGGTAAGTGGCTCCAGCATTCTTTAATCCCAATGGCATTACTTTGTAGCAGTAAACTCCTCGAGGAATGATAAATGCTGTCTTCTCCATGTCTGGGGGTACATGGCAATCTGGTGGTATCCTCTATTGGCATCTAGAAAACTCATCCTCTCATGCCCCGCTGTTGAATCGACGAGCTGGTCTATTCGGGGCAAAGAAAAGCAGTCTTTAGGAGAGGCTTTATTGAGGTCGGTGAAGTCAACATAGACTTGCCACTTTCCATCCTTCTTCTTGACTACTACGGTGTTTGCCAACCAGGTTGGGTAGTGGATTTCTTTGATAGCCCCGGCCTCCTTCAGCTTCTAGACTTCCACGACCACTGCATCTGCATGGTGTCGAGCTGATTTCCTGGGCTTCTGTATCACTGGCTTTCTCTGGGGATCCATGTTTAGCTAGTGGCTGATCACTTCGGGATCTATCCCGGGCATTTCGTATGGTGTCCACGCAAAGACCTCCTCGTGTTCCTTCAAAAATTCAACCAGTTTGGTTTTCTCTTGTCCGGCCATGGTTGTTCCAAGCAAGAAGAACCGATCTGGATCCCCCGGGCTAATGATGACTTTCTTTAGGTCCTCCACTACCTTCTCCTCAGCAGTTCGGCTGTAGTCATAGATTGTTTGGCCCTCCTTCACTTCTACATTCTTCACTTTTGGATGCTGTTCGGGGCTCTTCATCGTTGCTAAGAAACACTGTCTCGCTGCGTGCTGGTCTCCTCTGATCTCAACTATCCCTTTGCCGACTTGGAACTTTAGGGATTGATGATAGGTTGGGGGTACTGCACCCAGGCTATGGATCCACGTCCTTCCTACAATAGCATTATAGGTAGATGGTTGGTTAACCACAACAAATTCAGTACTTACAGTTGCGAGGCCTGCCTTTACTGGTAGGGTGATCCTTCTAACCGGCCATACTGGGTCTGTACCAATGCCGATCAGGGGTGTTATGCACTTTTTGAGTGCTGAGTCTTTCAGTTCTAACTTCTGGATTAGGCTATAGTGCATGATGTCCACCGAACTCCCTTGGTCTACCAACACCCACATCACGTCACAGTTGGCAATGCGCAACGTTAGTACCAAGGCATCATTATGAGGTCGATGAATTCCTTCAAGGTCCTCTTTTAAGAAGCTGATCCCCTTAGGTTGGCATTGGCTAGAGTCTCCTTCCATTCTCCTTCGCTTTTCCTCATCCACCTTCATGGCATGTGCAACGGTCCTCGTATGGTGCCGAACTACCGATCTGGTGATCGGTTCAGCTGCGCCGTGGATCATCTTTACAACACCAAGTGGAGGATCTCCTTGTTCGGCTATTTGGTTTTGTTCACGGTTCCTTCCTTCTCGAGCGGTCTTCTCGACATCAACGAATTCAAGTAAATGCCTTGCTCGGACTAAGTCCTCAAAGTGTCTCTTCAGGGTTCTGTATTCCCTAGTCATGTGGTCGTGATCTCGGTGATAGTGGCACTTCTTCTTCTGATCTCTTCTACTCAGGTCTCTTATCAACTTCGGTGGCCACTAGAAATAGGGCTTGTCCTTAATTTGGTCTAGGAGCTTTTGTAGAGGTTATTTGAATATCGTTTTCACGTCCTGGTAAGCCTCCGACTCCTTCCTTTCCTGGGGTGGCTTCTTCGACTTTTGGTCTTTTCGTCCCTTGTACTTCTTCTCAGGCTGTTTTATCGAGGCCACACTTTGGTCGGCTTGGCTTATGTCTTCTTCCACCTTTGCGTGCTGCTCTATATTTACCATTAACTCGGACATTGTGGTAACAGCCTTCTTGGTGAGGGACTGTCTTAAGCGACTCTGGGGAGGTAGCCCGATCTTGAAAGATGCAACTGCGAGTTGCTCGCTATAGTCTTCAATCTCATTGTAAGCCTCCCAGTACCGTCGAGCATACTCCCGAATTGTTTCTTCGTCACTTTTTTGCAGGGCCAGTAGTGTATCAAAACTCTACGGCTGCCTGCTGTTGGTTATGAACCGAGCAGTGAAGGACTCAACCAATTGCTGCCAATTCAATATGGACCAAGGTGCCAACTTGTGGAACCAGCTGAGGGCTGTCTCCCCCAGGCTGGATGGGAACATGCAGCTCCGGAGCGCATCATTACCACTCCAGAGCGCCATTGTCTGTCTGTATTGTCGAACATGGCTTACTGGATCTGTCTTCCCGTCATACATCTCAAACTTGGGTGGAGAAAACTTGCGTGGTGGATCAGCATTCTCTATGACTTCAGCCAATGGTGACACCGAGATCTGTTCAATGGCCCTTCTTGCCACGTCTTGGGTTGTTCGGCCGCCACCATGCTGCAACCGAGAATCCATCCTCTGTTCCAACCATTGCCGTAGGTCTTGGTTTGGATCTAGTTCGATCTGGGCAACTCTTTCATGGCTTGGCCGAACTGACTCTATTTTGACGGTTTTTGGACTTCTTAGACATACCTCGGGTTCTTTGCACCTCCGCCTCTGAGAGTGGCTCAAACTGTAGGACTGTGGGCTCCGTTCAGTATCCTCTTGCTCGGGGCTTTCCCTTGGCCTTACACGTGGTTCCCTTCGAGCATCCTGCCCCTGGATCAGTTGCCGGAGTTCATCAATTTCTCGGTCATGCTACTCCATTCTTTTCTCTAGATCATTGATGATCCTATCGCGCTTGCCCAACCTCTCCTCTAATCTCCCTCTATCCCTTGAAGATGGGGGAGAAGGTCTTTCTCCTATGGAACTTGTGATTGAGTAGCGCAACTGCCTCCCATTGTGGGAGGCATCATCCCTTTGTCTTTGAACTTCTGAAGGAACTTTAGGGGCCCTTGGCCTATCTGGAACAACCGGTATAGATCTTTGGGGAATGTCATCCCTGGTGCGGCTTCCGGTGAATCCAGTCGGAGTCTGGCTCATGATTCCGTTGGTTCGAGATCGTCGTTCCCACACACGACGCCAATTTGTGCACGGTACAAACTGTTTGGGCTTGTTCGGCACAATCAAGACCAGTCAAACTGGCCAAATACTGATGACCCGAACAGGTATGGGCCGGACTCCTCTCTATCGAACTCACTGGACGCTCCTTGCTTCGCCGCCGAACTCCTACAACCACCAAGAACACCGTTAGCGCCTACCGGCCTCGTTATGACTGGGAGGCACTCCGACGCTCAAGTTAGATATCTCTCGGAGAGGTTTCTAAGCAAGAGTTTGGGTTTCAGAATTGTGTACCTGGTGATTTGAGGTGTCTCTCTTTATATAGGGGTTGGAACCCTCATGAGGTTGAATCCTCCTCGGATTCTGCCTCTTGATTCTTTTGAGATTTGCTTCATATCCTCTGGATTTGATTATGATTTGTTTCCATTCTGCTCATCCGATCAAGCCGTATCAAGGGTGGGAACTTATCTTTCCAGTTTAGGGGACAACATGGGCTTCATTGGTCCGAACTGCCCTTTTCTGGGGTAGGCCGAACTTGTGTGGCCCGAACGATTGGTTGCCCAGGCGTTGATGAGTCATGGAGCAGCCTGCCTTGGGCTGGCCCCTTAGTGGGACTTTGGTCCCTATGTATTCGGGCTGGGCTTTAAGCCCATTACTTTTATCCACCCTCATACACTATGTGAAATATCATTCTCTCTTATTTAATTAGTAAAAGTAAATTTAGTGTTATTTTATTCGTTACGTTATTAGGAGTGTTTTGTAAAACTACAGCCGGTAAATTGTAAGTTCTTATTATTAATTTTAGTTATAAGTTATAAAATTTTTAAATACTTATAACTTCTAATACATCTTATGGGTGATGTTTGGCATTACTAAAATTAGTAGTTTATATATTATAACTTATATTAGAAGTTGTGAATATTTGATAAAAATTATAATTTGTAACTGAAATAGAAAAAAATAATTATAAATTGTAACAAATATTGTGAATGCTTAAATTTTTTTATAATTTATAATTAAAATTAATAGCAATAAACCAAAAGTTACTAGCAGTAGATTTGGCAAACATTCTCATAACTAATTTTTTTTATTTCAGTTACAGGTTATGATTTTTACCAAACACTCACAACTTCTACTACAAGTTATAGTTTATAAGTTACTAATTTTAACAATGTCAAATACTATCATTATGTAGAAGCACGACGTATTGTACACATGACATATAATATATCGTGACTGCTGAATAATTGTCCATTATAGTATAGTCTCGTTTGAGATAATTGTTTATTTACTTATTTTATTTTAACTTATTTTTGTCTTTAATAAAAAAATTTTATTGTTGAATTAATTATTATACTTTTCAACTCCTCTTATTTAGACAATCCGAAAAAATAAAATTTTTTTAGCCAAATATAAAAAAAAAGTTTAGAAAGAAAAAAATAAATTAAAATAAGCTCATAAACTAAATTTTAAGTTATTTACCTTCGTCTTTAGTAATTTTTTTTTTATTTTCAATAACTATTTTTGTTTTTTTGGTTCACTTCATCTAAGCTATTAGAAATATCTAAAAAATGTTGTCAAAAGATTAAAAAAAAAGTAAGCAAAATTAATAAAATTTAGCCCAAACAGGGCGTTTGTCAGTAGTACTTTTCAAATTCAAAACACATGTGTTGCTTGCTCCACTGGCTAGTACTCTGTCTGCATATATCTGCTTTTTCTAAGTTATATATGCAAGGGTAAAAAGGGTAATAATGAGCTGCAGAAAATAAATGATGTTATATTGCTCTATGTATCCCATGATTAACAATGGGGCCCAATAAGGTGGAAATGGGCTTTAGGACTTTTTTGTTTGATGTTTTGTAAACTGGGTACAGCTCAGGGTGGGATCTTTCATATTTATCCATATGGAAGTGGGCAAACCAAAACTTCAATAATGTGTGAAACCAAGTTTCCATTTTTTTTTTTTTTTTTTTTGCTTTTGAGGTGAGATTTTTTTGGGTGGATTAGTGTACGGAATTTGTCTTTTACAGGTCATTTCATATAGGGAAAATCTAATATAATGAGTTCCCTCAAATGAATTATACAAGTATTTGGCAAAACTTAATTTTATACATTTAATTTTAGTTATAACTTATAAATTTTTTAAATATTTATAATTTTTGTTATACTTTATAATTTTTTTATTTCAATCGTAAGTTATAATATTTATCAAATATTCATAATTTTTACTATAAATTATAATTTACAAGTTACTAGTATTAATAATGTCAAACACCGCCTATCTAAAGCAGGCTAAATTGTGAAAATTTTATTTATATTTGTGTTTTTTTTAATCTTGTAAAAAAAACCTACATTTTCAGATTGTCTTCGTGACTGAACCGAAAAAATTAATCAAGAAATCTTTTTTTAAAAAATATTAAAAATAAAAATAAATAATATATAATTTAATTTATCAATTTATTTCACCTTATTTTGATATTCCGTCTTTGCCCATATAGATGTAGGCAAACCAAAACTTCAATAATGTGTGAAAACAATTTTCCTTTTTTTTAGGAGGGGTATTTTGGGTGGACTAGTGTGTACGGGATTTGTCTTTGAAATTTGCTACATAAGAGTTTTACAAATAATTTCATGGAGAAAAATTCTAATAGTGGCCTTTGGAATAATTATTTATTAACTTATTTGCTTGTTAAGAACTAAGTAATTTTTGTTTGGAATAATTAATATTTTGTTAAATTAATTGAATTGACGTTGTTTTGGGATAAAAATTAGTCATTTATTTGCTTATTTTAACAAAATTATTCAATTCACCACAATTAAATATATGCACCTTATTACAATTTGGGTATATTGGTAAGGACGAAATGGTCTTTCAATAGGATAATAAGTATCTAGGAATTTACGTATCAAAAAACTAATAAATCATTGAATACTAACTTAATTTAGTCCAAACAATACTAGCTTTTTATTGGCTTCTTAAGTCAAAGAGCCAAACAATATATTAGCCTAAACAGGGCATAGCGTTCAATCTATATTCTATTTGCTTGAAAAGACCACAAATATTAAAAATATTGTCTTCTCGTTATGCCTTAAATTTGTTTTTTGTTTTTTTTATTGTCTTCATTTTATTAAAAAAAACATATATCTTATTTTAAAATATAGAAGATTTTAAATAAAATCTTATTAGTTGAATATATAAAAAGAATAATTCTATCCAACATTTTTTTTAAATCAGATCCCATTTTATATTGTAATACATAATATGCTCATAATACTTATTTAAGCAACAATCAAAAATCAAACTCTAGCTCCCACAGCCAATTTCTTACTTCTTCTTCGGCGATCTCATCATTCTTTTTCGCAGCTGACCTCTTCCTTTTTCGACGTTGACATTTTCCTTCTTTTTTGACGATTTCTTACTTTTCCGGCAAAATTATTAAAGGATTAAGATTTTAAAAGGAGAAGAAATCAGTTCTTTCTCTTTTAATTGAGAAATTTTTCGATTTAAATTTATTAAAAAATTTTCTCATAACATTTAATTGAGAAAAGTCTCATTTTAATTTTCTTGAAAAATTTCTCGTAGTATTTAAATGAGATATAGCATTTAACATAAAAATTTCTCAATTTAATTTTCTGATGAGATTTCTCATACTATTTAACCGAGAAATTTTTCAATTTAAATTTTTGAAAAAAAATTTCATAACATTTAACTAAAAAATTTCTCGATTATAAAGAGGAGATAGAGGCGGCAACTCAGGGTGACAGGAGCAGCTGAAGAAGACGATAAGACAGAGGTGGTGACTGAAATTTTTTTTCATGGTGACAATTGAGGGAGACAGAGGTGGGGTGCTTGAGGGAGACAAAGGTAGTGGCGACCGAGGGATGCGTCGACGTTTCTATCGGCGGTGGTGGGACTGAGAAAGATGTCGGCATCTGTGACGAATGAGGGAGGCTTAGATCAACAGCGACGGAGGAGTCGACAGATTAATCGAATGATCCGAGACAAAGAACGAGCTGCCAGGAGCAAAGACAGCGTTGGACAGCACGGAGGAGGAAAGCAAGGGAGTGAAGGATGACAGTAGCGCTAGATTCGATCTTCGCCTTTACGAAGCGGTTGAGGAAAGCATGCTCAACGACATAGAAGAGGGAGAAAAAACTAGGGTTTTCAGCAAAAAAGTATATTAGTCATATAACAAAATATAATTTAAAAAATAAAATCTTATCTCAGAAAAACTTAATAATAGGATCAATACTTGTACAAGTCTTTTAAATAAGACTAATAATTAATTAATTTTAAAATATTTCCTTCTCGTTATGCTTCAAATGGTTTTTTTTATCGTCATTTTTAAAATATATTATATCCAATGTAAGAATTTAAACCACTAAATCCTATTTGATATCCCAATAACTAAAAAATAAATTGCACTAAAATTTTTAGTACAATCCAGTGCTTTGTTTATTTGCCCAACCTAAATTAGTGCAATTCAATACCCTTATTTATTAAGCTAGCTAATCTTTGGTATTAAACAAATGAATAAATTATATGGTAGGTAAGGTATTACATGAATAAAAACTAATACCACATGAATTGTGGTATTGTGAAGAAATAAAAAATTTAGACTATTATTAACTTTATACAATGGTTAAAAACAATTATAACTTATAATTCAATTATAATTAATACAATTCAATCTCACTATATAACTAATAAAATCCAATCTCACTATTTATCATAACCTACATCCCTCCACTTTTTTTTCTTTTTTTTTTAATTGAAAAGATTCATAGCAAGTTATTGACAAGAAAAATAATAACAATGTAATACTGAAAATTAACTCCATATTAGGAGAGATAATGGTCTTCATTCCAAGAGAAAAAACAAAAGATAAAATAACAGCAAAATAGATATTTGTTTTATTTTCATTTTTAACCCAACCACAAAATAATAATAATAAAGAGAGAAGAATCCTTTTCCATTTTTCTGTCCCTATCTTTTCCTTTTTTTTCTCTTTCCCTACCCAAATTTCTCCATAAATCTTTTTATGTTACCATCCAAAAAGCTCAAGCTTTTAAGAAGTGAACCCAATAATATATATTAAGTTATCCAACAATTCTCAATGTGATCTTGTCTTGCATGTGGAGAAACAAATAGAATTATACAGGTGCTTCAATAAAGACAAAACAATTGGCACAATAATAAACATAACAACGAAACAGACAAGATATGAACCCAAGTCATCATAGAACCAGAGCTCTAATATTCTGTTAAGTTATCATTTGTTTAAAAAGTTTGCGCTTTTAAAAAATGAGTCCAATAATGTATATCAAACTATCCATTAAAATCCAAGATCCAAACAAGCAGCTAAAAGAAAAGGAAGATTGTCTAACAGGGACCAAACTGATCTTCTAGCCAGAGATAGGAACATGAACATGTTCATAGAATTCACTATAGGGTGCTGTCCAGAAACAGCATCATAATTATTTGAGTTATTCAGAATTACCAGTAATTTGACAAATAATCACATAAATATTACAGGAATGTGTGTTTGTCACCTAATGAATTAAAAGGTTCATGATGCCTAATAAATGTTTTTCATGGAAAAACGGATGAAACAGCAAGACAACTCACAATTCAGTGAGCAGGGAGATGGTGCTGCCACATGCAAGAGGAATCCGAGGACCGGCTTTAACATAGTTTCGGTAGAAAAGCCCTTTGTCAGCTTAAATGCATAGATCCTGCAAAAGAGAGCATTCTCAGCCGCAAAAGAACAGTCAGATTATCAGAATTTTGAACTATCATGGAATAAAGGAGAAAACTTTTTGTAATTCTTAGTATTTGACCATTGAAACTAAATCAAAACAAAGTACTGAGAGGCTGCATAGCCCATCTTTCAATTGTCAAGTGGAGAACACAGTTATGAACAGTGTCACCAGATGAGCTTTTTTGAAATTTTCCTGCATAGTTGTTATGAATTATTAGTGGATTAGCAATACTTTTTTTACCCCCTTGATTGTTGGCATCTCGTTACTTTCAATAACCCTTGTATTCTTCTCAAAGTACCCTTTTGACAACAATTCCAGTAACTATCTGATCTTGGCTCACTTGCTTGAGATTTAAACCTCCCCCTTCTCGACTTCAATCTGTTGTTGCTATGCTTTTTGTGATTTCCCCTATTGTTATTTCAGCTTCTTCCTTCTACGCTTAGCATTGAACCAGAGGCAAAATCTTCGCCTGAAGTCCCCCTGCGAGCCTCTTCTCCCAAAATAAATTCAAGAATGTTTACCAGCTTTAACTTTGCTAATCTCTAGGAGTTGCTCATTGCCACAACTAGTCCGTTCCAACTGTTTGAAAAACAAGAGACGAATAATAAAGCCCATACCTCATCATCGAACTCAATACCCGTCGATTTCAATTGATTCGTGATTGCGTTGAATTCATTCAAATGTTCGGTCATGAGCGTCCACCATCTCTATGTTAAAAATTTATTCATCAAATGAATGTTATCTGCAAAGGGTTTTTCTTACATCTTCTCCAGAGCCGCCAACAGCCCTGCTGACGTCTTCTCCTTTGCGATATTCAAAGCAATCGACAATGTGAGACTCAATCGCACGGTTCCTAGAACTTTACGGTCCAATTTCGCTTGATCAACTTCTGACATCGTTTCCAATTTTTTCTCAATCAAAGAAACATATAGATTCATCTGGTATAAAACATATTCGTTCTGCATTTTCTAGAAAACAAAGTTCAAACTATTGAACTTCTCGATCTTGGCTTTCACTTCTTCTGCCACTGCGCAATCTCTGAGCTCCAAACTCAAACCTCAGCATGTAACTAAATGGAAGTGCCAACAATTTTATCATTAGTAAGTTGGGTACAGTGTATGACCTTATGAGCAGACTTAGTTTGTGATAAAAGATAGTCTTTAGGAGATGAAGCAACCTCAATACCGAAAAAATATCGAAAAGGGCCCAAATCTTCCATCTCAAATTCCTGAAACATATGTTGATTCACTTCGGAGATAGCAACATAATCAGAACCAGTGATGACCATGTTATCCACATATAATAGCAAGACGACGATACCATCAAAGGTATGACGGATAAAAAGTGTTGAATCATGAACGCTAGGATTAAAGCTAATTTGTGTAATAATAGACTAAAAACGTTCATACAATGCACGAGGAGATTACTTGAGATCGTAAAGGGCACAACAAAAGTGACAGACTAAGCTAGGGGATGAGAGAGACCTAAAGGAAGGCGCATATAAATTTTCTCATTAAGATGGCCGTTGAGAAAAACATTCTTGACATCAAATTAAAAGAGAGGCCATTAACGAATAGCAAGAACGGAGATGAGAGTATGGGAAAAGCTCTTAGCAACCAGGCGGGTGTTGTAGCACTCTAAAGAGCCACTAGAATAAGTTTTGACTTTGTATACCCACTTACAACCAATGAGATTTTAATCTGCTGGCAACGGAATAAACTCCCAAGTACTAATCTTTTGAAGAGAAGATAAGTGGTCAAACATTGCAATAACCCAATTAGGATCAGTACATGCTTCTTTATAAGACTGAGGCTCAAAATAAGCATTGAATAGAAGTCAAGAAAACACATTAAGAATGTGAGGAACAAGTATGAGAAAGAATAAGCCTTATCAGTGGAATATGTGTACGCAATGGGTAGCGACATTCAGGTAGATTGGGAGCTACAAAAGTAGAGGGAGCAAAGTCAAAGCTGATGGGTAAAGAATGAGAAGGAGCAATCTGCCGACGAGAATAAACTAACATGAGAGTTGAAATAGGAGATGAACAGGAAGTGGTAGGGAGGTCATGAACATCAAGGGTAGAAGTAAACACCTCAGAAGACACGTCAAGAGGAAAAAGGTCAATATGAACCAAATCGTCTTTGGAGATAGGAGCACATTTGGGGGGAAGAGTAAAATAAGAAGGATGCTCAAGAAACGCACCATGGCGAGAGACATATAATCGTCTAGAAACAGGATCATAGCGTCTATATTTTTTTTTCTAGAGACCATACCCTAAGAACACACAAAGCAGAATGTGAACTGAGTTTACTCCGCTCTCGTTTAGGAAGAAAGACAAAAAAAAAAAACAGAGCCTAAAACACAAAATAAGGAGTAATTAGTTGCGTTATTAAACAGCTTCTCCTAAGGTGAGATCCCAAAAGAAAGAGGAATGAGCATACGATTAAAAAGATACACTGTGGTAAGAGCAACTTCACACTAAAAGATAGCAAGAATAAATAAGGATAGGAAAAGAGATTGAGCTGTGTCAAGAATATGTCCAATGTTTTCTTCAGTTCTACCATTTTGTAATGAAGTATCAGAATAAGAAGATTCATAAATGGTGCCAGAGGAAGCTAAAAATTCGGTAAATTTAGTCAAAAAGTACTCCCCACCCAAGTCCAAACAAAGGATCTTTATAGTGGTAAAAAACTGTATTCAAACTATAGAATGAAAAGTGCGATAAATACAAAAGAAATCAGATTTGTGAGAGATAAGATACCCACAACAAAAGCGACTATAATCGGTTACGGTACTCAACTTTATTCACTACGATGTTATGTTAACTCCTCGTAATAGTAGTTCGTAAACATCTAAAGTCCTCGAGCGACGGGAAAGAGCGTAAAGTACAGAATGTCTATCTCGCTCTTATGATTGGCCATTCCCCTCCTTACCACGCTGGTATTTCTTTAAGCATTAATGCTTTTCCTATCCTTTTTCACTCATTTCGATTTTCATGAACTTTTTTCCACACATTATCTTTGTGCTTACTGGATCGTAACGAACATACATCTTTGGGTGTAGTGATTCAACAAGTTCACTCATGTGTTTTGAACTATTGATTCTTTTTCTTAATACATCACATCATATGAGTCTTTATGGTGCTCGAGATGGAGAACCCTCAAAGACACATAATATGCTGATCCACCTTTGGCGGCAATGAGGGAAGGACCCCACACGTCTGCATAAACAATAGAGAAAGAAAATGTAGAAATAGAAATGCTTTTATTAAAAGATAAAGCTAAGGGCCCGTTTGGTAACGTTTTCGTTTCCTATTTTTTGTTTATGTTTTCAGAATTATGTAAACAAAAAACAAAAACCCATTTGGTAATTTATTTATGTTTACAAAAATCCAAAAACTGTTTTCAAAATTTTGGAAATTTCAAAAACACATAATTTGTGTTTTGTCTGTTTACAAAATTTCCTCCTCCCATTTCACTGCTCTCTCTCTCTCTCTCTCACGCGGCAAACCACCACCAGCCACCACAGTGCCGTCGTGAGCCACCCCTACTAGCGTCGTCGGCCACCGCCGCCGCTGTCTCCCTCGTTGACGACCACCATCGACGCCGCCGGTAAGCTCCGGCGACCTCTTCCTCCTCCCATTTCATTGTTCTCTCTCTCTCATGCCGCTGTCTCCCTCTTCCTCATTTACATTTTTTTAAAATTTTACCAAACATGTTTTTGTTTTTTTATAAAAATAAACAAAAACATGTTTTTTGTTTTTTGTAAACAAAAAATAAAAAACTGCAAACGTTACCAAACGGGCCCTAACATTTTTGCAAGTTTATAACAACTGCACTCAGAGACGTCAGTATGTCACTAACGAACACTTTATCTAAACTACAAAACTGCACTCAGAGACGTCAATATGTCACTAACAAACATTTTGCCTTAACTACAAGACGGGACCAAAATTTTTAAACGTTCACTAGACAAATGACCTAGTCGAGAATGTCAAAAATAAAAAGAAAAGAATTTTGATCTAAGAAAAAAGAAAATAGAGCAACAGAAGTATCCACTGGAATGTACAAGCTTTCCAAAATATATAAATCACCAGCTCTACATAAGATCCCAATATGCTTTTTGGACGTCTGTTCCTGAACAACACAACCAAAGGAGAAAAAAAGAACATCAAAACTAAAATAAAAAAGCTGACTACTAGACAATAAACTAACAGATAATTATGGTACATAAAAAACATTAGGAATAGACAAGGATGATGAGAAAGAGGGGACAACCTAGTCAATAGAAACATACATAGGAGACCCATTTGCAATGCAAACAGTGATAGAAAAAGGAGAGGAAACACAATAGCTAAGAATGACAAATTTGATGTCATATGATGAGAAAAACCAGAATTTAAGATCCAAGTTGAGGTTAAAGCACCTGAGAAATAAGAGCTATGCAAATATGAATGTGAAGCGGTCATATAAGTATGTGACTCAGTCCTAGAGGATGCAAGCATAGCCTGAAATTGACGGAATTGCTCTATCAACGACTGGGATGGAAGAAACGTGGTGCCAATAGATGCAGGTCCTATAAGAGCAGCAGGAACGCAATAGGACTGAGCAGAGGGGCACGAGGAGGGCTGAAAGGAAGTGTGGCCCTTCTATGCTTAGGGCATGCAGTCTTTTATTGGCCCTTTTGTTGACAAAACTATACTCATTCATAGTAACACAAGATTTTGCCTATCCTGTAACCTAAATAAGATGAGCTAAGGGAGTAGGCAACAAAAGAGAACGAGAAGCCGCACACACTAATGGAGAAGGTACATTAAGCTGAGCAACCTTGAGTCATATCTCTTCTGCAATTAGTTTGCGAACAACACCATCAACAAAAGGCAAAGATGAACGGTGTAGGACAGTGCCACAAAAAGGCTCAAACTTATCACAAAGGGCCATAAGAAATTGTACTAGCCTTTGTTTCTCTCTATACTGCATAAAGCTATTCAACAATTGCAAATCAGAAGGTTCCAAAAGTGCCAAATGATCCCAATAATTCGTTATCTCATTATAAAATTTTTAGATTGATTTATCTTTC
This sequence comes from Heliamphora exappendiculata, assembly GCA_034768845.1. Taxonomy (NCBI): domain Eukaryota; kingdom Viridiplantae; phylum Streptophyta; class Magnoliopsida; order Ericales; family Sarraceniaceae; genus Heliamphora; species Heliamphora exappendiculata. The sequence goes on from JAOTRH010000027.1 coordinate 3,230,918, forward strand.
TGTGTGGCACTCCGAATCGCTACCTTTAACTCATATTACTTGGCAAAATTAGATGCAAGATGCATATTCTGCAAATAGTCACACACCTGCTTTGCTGAGTTATAATTAGAAAGTTTGGCTCCCCAAAATTGTGAAACCAAGTGAATACCTATGCATTTTCCATATCCCATAATGCAATGGGCGTAGAATAACTCTCAGCTTTAGTATTTGTAGGTTAAACTTTTGATCCTGTCACATAACTCCATCTCCCTTTACCTAGATGAAAATTGTTCATAACATTAAACCAATAAAAATTATTATCTTCATTCAGTCGAATACTAATAGGCTGAAGTTTATCCTCCAACGTGTTAAGTAGCATAAACAAGAACTCAAGAGCGAAAGCTCAATACCTAATATCAAAGTCTCAAACATATTACCATAATCTCATAACCCAATATCTCATCTCAAAATATCGTATCGAATATCCAATCTCTCTTCTTAAAGGACTGAACCAAGATAACCTAAGCACTCAGTGATTCTTCTCAATGCATTGGATCAAACTAACCCAAGCTGGTCTCAAAGAACTAATGTTATAAAGATGCAACTGATCTTGTGATGCTTCGACGCACGTTGTCGGTATCAAGCGAGTCATCGATGAGCTCGCCAATAGAAAAAGAAAGTCTACTGGAGACCGATTTAGCAGAAAAGCAATTGGGTTAGGTCATTATGAGTACCGAAACCCTAGATCTGTGGTCGCAGAGGGTGCTTCAGTAGTTGATGGTGGTCATTGGTCGACAGTAGGTCAATGTTGGTCGAGGAAGTAAGAAATCTACTGATTGGAGAAGAATGTTTGCTTAAGGTCGATTGGGCAAAAAGGCAGTCGGGTCGGGTCAGTGTGAGTGCCAAACTCTAGATCCATGGTCGCAGAGGGTGCTTCAGTACTCTACTGATTGGGGTGGTCGTCGTTGGTCGGTGGTAGGTCGGCGTTGGCTGGCAGTGGTAAAAATAGCAAGAGAAGTCAGGTCAGGTCACTATGTGAATGCCGCAACCCTAAATCTATAATGGCAGCGGTGACAGCGCGACTGGTGGTCGCGACCTAGGACGTCGTTGGCACTGGCAGCTAGTGGTGGGGTCGCCGGGATAGCGGCGATGAGTGAAAGTGACGACAAGTAAAGGCGGCGGTGGTAGCGCTAGGCAACAGAAGTGCAAGATGGCGGTGGAGGAGGTGGCAATGAACTGTGACTGGACCAAACCTGGCTCTCATAGTAATTGATGCCGGACCGCCAGCAATTAAAGCAATTAAAGAACTAAGCAATTAAAGAATCGAAAATAAATTTTAAGACTAATCATCTAAACTTAAAAATTTAATTTTTATTTATTTAAAATCTCTTAAATTTTATTACATAATGACTTATTTATTTATAGGCATTCAAAAAAATCCTAATTTAAACTTACTAAAAATAAAAGATCACGATCTTAAAAAATCTTAATTAATTAAGCTACTAAAAATAAAGAATCACGATTTTAGAAAATCTTAATTAAAGTTACTAAAAGTAAAAAATTACAAATGAAAAAAATTCTAATTGAATATACCAAATTTAAAAATTTTAATAAAATCAAAATATAAAATATTACTAAAATTATTAAATTTATAAATTTAAAATATTTTTCATTCGATGCGTTCTCATTCTCCATCATTGAATTCTCATCATTTGTAGTTAACACATTTTATGTTTGTAATTTATTTTATAACTATTTTTATTATATGAGCTGTTTGTAAGTATTTTTATAAAATAAGTAATACTGCGTGGGAACAAACACTAGTAATTATATAGTTCCATAAGGAACAAGAAACAAACTACACAATAGGCGTTTTTCCAGAAGTGGGAACTCACTCCATGACTAGGCTGAAGAAGAAAAGCATTCAGTGACTCCTGGCAGCCATTCTTTGAAGTATCCCTGGCAATCCATCTCCGCATGAGACAAGGCACCAAGGGGAGTGACAGTTATCTGAAAAGAAAGATAATCATCATGTTAATCATGCGCTGCCCAGTTCAAGTCAGTTTCTCCAAATGAAAAATATTACATACATATCCTTCTTGAAGGGAACAGTAATCTGTATCATCATCGCCAACATCGACTTCCCTGGTCTAAAATATCATAAAACATAGGAAATGGCATCAACATAATTTGGAATAGAAAGAGGAATTTAGAACCAAGGAAAACAGAAGATGGTATACTTCCATTCCAAGTAGGGTCTTCTTAAGACCCAACACCAATTCCTCGCTATGAACAAGTGTTTCTCCAATAGCAACAATGGAAATAACAAAACGAAAAATAAAATACACGCAGCTGGAAAAGAAAGAGACCCACTTCTCTCTTGAATAAAATATGTCCTCGCGGTATAGTTGAGGCATCCATTTCTGTGGTTGTTAATGAATTTGTCCCCATTGTCATTGTTGACAACATTTTTCCTCCTTGAGCATCGGAAGAAACTTGTCTCCACCCCATTTTGACAATACTTTGGCCCTGCTTGACCAACTTATATCCCTGCAACATTACAATTCCATCTCAAAATCCTGGATTCCAAAATTGACTCCATACTCATTTCTTGATTATGATTGCAAGTTGCATGCAAAAGGAGAAGAAGTGAAATCAACAGAAAGTTAGCATTCTCTATAGCATGGGCATGGCCGCAAATATGGACAAAGCAGATAATCAGCTGTCTATGTTTTTTTTTTTGAAAATTAGGACATACACATACCAAAGTCCAGCTACATATAAAAGACAGGCCCCCATTTTTCTGGAAGTTCTTCCTAAAAAATTGGTTCAATCCACAAAATCAGAGAGCTAATGCATTGCCTGATGATGAACATGCCAAAACTTTCCCTGAATTCTCATTCCAATTCTTAATCAGTTGATGCAAAAATGATATCCATAAGCTAGTCTGACATCTACCTTATGATTTGCAACATTTGTTGGCAGATTTACATTCAGAAAGCATTTTTTAGGATAAGTTTTATTCTTTATCTCTGCCAATATAGCATTTATGATGGGTAAGCAAGCCTCGGCAGCCAGTGTGAAATCATGGATATCGCTTGTACCTTCAACCCTGAAAGTCACTCACCCAAGCAGTTATTAGAATAGTAACATATTATGCATCCAAAAAAAAAATATCATCACTAAAAAACATTGATATATGACGACATCACATTTCAACATTTGTAAGTTACAGCAACAAACAAAAAAATTGCAATAAAAAAGCTGTCATTCTGATCTCCCTAACTTAAAAAAATATATAAAGCACTCTTTGAAAGCCCATGCATTTTGTTAAAAGACTCCTAGTTTCAAACTTGTATTCTTTTCGAACTCCATATTTCAGGAATTTGAGCTCCATCTCTCACCAATGCCATAAATAGCTATGTGCTCACTGCTGACATGATAATCTATTAGTATGGTTTTCCAGTTTCCTTCTCTTTCCCTTTTTATTTTCTTTGTTCTTCTTTTTTTAGGAAAATGGAAAAGGAAGGAAAAAGATTTGCTTCAAATTTTCATTTGTAGTTATTTGATCATGTCCCTAACCACAAGTATTCAGCTAGTATGAACGAATTCAAAAGTAATTCAACTCCTGACTTCACTTCTATGAAATACAAGAGGTCCAGGGGAATTATCTTGATCATCAGCTAATGCTGATTGTGGCAAATTCATATACAATTTAAGCAGACGCTAATTTTTTCTGCTATACAGTTATATTGGTTTAATGATCTTTTTCCCAAATGAAGCAGTATGAGTGTAGGAAAGATTCCAATCATACGATAAAGAGAGAGAAGGTACGCCATTAAAAAAGGCCTCTCGAGCACCAGCTACAGTCCCAGAGGTGACACTGCAATTCCAACAAGACCAAATCAGTGCAGTAACAGCCATGAACAATCAACCTCCCTGGTGCTTACAACAGATAGAAGTAGAACAAACAGAAAAAAAAAAAAAAGGTAGCTATAAAAAAGGGAAGTAAAAACAGAAACTTCAGAAGCTGCAATAGTGACAAAGAATTGAACAAAATCTTTTCCTTCAAATTGAACATTTTTGGACTTAATACAAAACTAAAATTGCACAACTTTGTTACCATAACCTTTGAAGGCAAAATGACAGAACCCAACTGTTTAACAACATTGTTTAGCGACAATGTAACGTCACTACAGTATGATAAAATTCTGAACTACATACATTCCATTCTACATAACTTTATACCTAGAAATTTCCCACCCCGAGGGTACCATTAAAAAACTGAACCTATGACATTCCAAACAGGCACTTTGAATTTTAGCAACAATGGTAGCAAAAAATCTGATCATAGAGGAGCCAACGCACTGTGGAGAAAAAGCAACTTACATGTGATAACCACAGTTGCTACCCATGTTAATGCCGCTGATTACCTGTAATCAGAGATTGGAAATAAGATAAAAGTGGCGAAGGAAAAATAATGACATCTGAAAACAATGAAATATAAACTCAGTGACAGTATTTATTTCAGTTCCATTTCATGACCAACGTACATCCGCGTACAGATGCTTCACAAGATAGAAAATGCTATAGAAGAGTAACTGGGTTATGTTAACACTAACAAGTTAGAGGACGCATGATTGGAAATATATAAATAAGGATTAAGTGAATAGCTTCTAGTAATAAAATCATTAACAATTTAATATTACAAAGACAAACAAAAAGAGAAACCAGATCAGGCATTGAAGGGAAGAGTGATCTGGATATTCCCAAAGAAGTACAATCCGCTGGGGTTCCTGCAAATATAGGACTAGCGTGACTAATTGAAACGAAGAAAATGGTTACTGGTATTTAGCATTAAGGAGCAGATTGGTAATTAAATGATTACTAATAAAAATTATAAACATATTTACTGAACAAAAATTGGTGGCAGATAGCAAACACATTAGCAAAACAAAAACCATCTCAGTCCAGATGGGCCAAAATGTTACATTGTTACATCACTAATGCATTTTGCTTATTAAGATAAATTGCCCATGGCCCATGGCCCAGCTCTCTGACACAACCTTAGCATCAATTACATAGATTAACAGAAGTCACCAAACTCATCAATTAAATACAGGTATGGTATAACAAGACAAAACTCCCACCACCACAGGGTTCTCACAGTCTAAACAGGAATTGAGTCTTCCATTTTTGTTTGTGTTGGGTTAATCTATTCACTTGCTACCCATAAATTTTGAACATACATTTATTCCTTTTCATCCCCTTAATACCAAAATGGTAGGTAGCAAATTTGGATTTACACCACATTACCAAAAATGCATATTTCTAAATTGGTATATACGTACTTTTTGTCCTATAAGAATTTTAACATCACCACTTGTATGGAAGGAAATAAAATGACAAAGCACGAGGAGGTATAGAGAAAGAAGAAGCATTTCCAACTTGGTCATATTGTACCATATTGTACTCTAAATTTTAACGAAGGGAAAACACAAATGCTCAAGTCAAATAGTTGCAAAAGAAGTGAAAATTGGAACTAACCAGAAACTGCAAAGGCCGTTGTTCCATTAATGTCTACTCGCGTGACAGAAACAGCATTACGCCAAGTAATTCCATGACTTAGAGCTGACTTTTCCCTGGAAAAAGCACGAGAAACAATGTGTAACTTGTCAATTAGGATATATTTAGCCATATATTTAGCCATAATTATGGCACAATTATAATTGTACAGATAGTCTTTCCCTTTTGGTTAGGTTAGATTGATTCTAATGGCTGAATTTTAACCTTGTATTTGGACAATATTTTTGTATATAAGCAGTGGAACCTCACAAAGAAGAACTGATTCAGAAAAGAAAATGATATCGTCAATTTGATGAATCATGATCCTCCTCCCTCTTTGGATGTATGCTTTGGGGAATTACATCGTAAAGAACAACGTCTTGCAACACAAGGTACTTTTCAGCAGAATCATATGATCTCTAATGACGTTGCTTATGCAACTCACAGGAAAAGCATGGGTAGAGATATGCGGAAGATTCAATACTTCAGCTGTAAGGAATATGGGCATATTGCTGCCCATTACGCCAAGAAATCTTGCAATTATTGCAAGAAGTCAGGACCCATTATCAAAGATTGTCCCACTCATCTCTAGAATCGCCAAACTAGTGCCTATCAAGCTGCGGTGGGTGCGGTTGCTTCTTCTACAGCTGGTAATCTTGCTATTTTTACTTCTAAAACCATTTAGCAAATGATTATGTCAGCATTTTCAGCCGTAGGTTTCAAGGTAACAATACACTATCATCTTCACCTTGGCTTGTTGATTCTGGTGCATCTAATCATATGACTAGTTCCTCCAACACGCTTTCCAATGTTCGGAATTATCATGGCTCTTCGTACATTCAGGCTGCTAATGGGAGTCAGCTTCCTATTCATGCTGTTGGGAATATTAATCCAGTAGTTAAAGAAGTTTTTGTATCTACTGAGCATTCTACTAGTCTTATTTCTGTTGGTCAATTGGTTGATAATAACTGTAATGTTGGGTTTTCTTGTGAAAGTTGTATTGTGCAAGATCAGGTGTCGGGGAAGATACTCGCGAAAGGGCCTAAAGTTGAACGTTTGTTTCCTCTCCATTTTACGATGCCTTCTTGCCTTTCTTTGTCTTGTACTATTGTTAAAAATAAGACTGATGTTTGGCACAAACGTTTGGGTGATTCTAATCCTACTGTTCTGTCTCATTTAATTAACTCTGATTCGTTGGATAATAAAGATTAATTTTTCTTTTCTTCTCGTATCTCGCTTGATTGCTCTACATGTAAATTGGGGAAGAGTAAATCTCTTTCCTTCCTTACACATGGTAGTCGTGCTGATACCTGTTTTGATTTGATCCACAGTAACGTATGGGGTATTACACCTGTTATATCTCATACAAATTATTAATATTTTGTCACATTCATTGATGATTATAGTCGGTATACTTGGATTTATTTCATTCATTTTAAATCTGAGGATTTTCTGTATTTCAACAATTTGTGGCATTTATTAAAACTCAATTCTCTTCAGGCTAAAGTGTTAAGATCTGACTTGGGTGGTGAATATATGTCTCATGAATTTCATACCTTCCTTAAACAGAAAGAAATTGTTTATGAGCGTTCTTGTCCTTATACACCTCAACAGAATGGCATTGCTGAACGTAAGAATCGCCACCTGTTGGATGCTATTCGCACTTTATTGCTTGAGTCATATGTTCCTGCTAAATTTTGGGTAAAAGCGTTATCCACAGCAATTTACTTAATTAATAGATTACTTGCAAGTGTCTTCTAATTTGAAACTCCCTATTATCGTCTGCATCATGAGCATCCCAACTATCTTGATATGCATACCTTTAGTTGTGTTTGCTTTGTTCATTTACCATCATATGAAAGACACAAACTTTCTGCTCAATCTGTAAAATGTGCCTTTATGGGATACAGTAACTCACACAAAGGGTTATGTTTGTTATGATCCAAGCTTTAACAGATTTCGTATTTCTCGTCGTGTTATTTTCTTTGAAAACCAGTCTTTCTTTTCTACTCATGTAGTATCTTTGCCTGAGATCACTATTCTTCCTCATTTTGATGATTTTTCTCCTATTCTTAAGCGATTTAAACCTGACTTTGTGTATGAACGTCGACGCTCAACGTTGCCTCTTCCTGCATCTGACCCGACACCTGAGCCTGAGCCAACTGATCTGCCAAATCCGGGTTCTGCCATTGTTCCTCGGCAGTCTACTAGAATCTCTCGCCCTCCTAATCGGTATGACTTCTCTCATACATCTCTTCATGCTACTTTGTCCTCTATTTCAATTCCCTCATGTTATTCTGAGGCTGTTAAGGATGAATGTAGGCGGGCTGCAATGGGCGAAAAACTTCAGTCTCTTTAGGACAATCATATCTGGGATGTTGTTCCCTGTCCGGGACAAGTTAAAGCAATTGGGTGTAAATGAGTTTACTCACTCAAGCTGCGTTCCAATGGTACTCTAGATAGCTATAAGACCAGGTTGGTTGCACTTCGTAACAGACAGGAATGTGAGGTGGACTATGAGGAGACATTTGCTCTTGTTGCCAAGATGACTACGGTCCGGTTGGCTATTTCTATTGCAACGTCCCAAGGGTGGACGCTTCATCAAATGGATGTTAAAAACGCATTTCTTCATGGTGATCTCAAAGAAGCTATTTACATGACTCTGCCCCTTGACTTGGCCTCCTCCTCCTTTTTTGATGTATGCAAATTGAAGCGATCTTTATATGAGTTGAAACAAGCTGCTCGAGCGTGATTTGATAAGTTCCGGTCTACCTTGATTCAGTTTTTCTTTGAGCAGAGTCAGTATGACTCCTCTCTGTTTCTTCGTAGGTCCTCGTTAATGATATTGTTATCACGGGGACGGATTTCGACTTCATCACTCGTCTACAATAGCATTTTCAGGCCTCCTTTTATATGAAGGATTTTGGTCCTCTTACATACTTCTTGCGGTTGGAAATTCACAGAGATCCCTCTGGCATCTTTCTGAATTAATACAAGTACACCCAGAATTTGATTGATTTAGCTGGTCTTCAGGACTTTTCTTCGGTAGATACTCCTTTAGAATTCAACACGAAGTATTATCGTGAGGAGGGTGATCTCCTCTCCGACCCTACACTATATCGACAGTTGGTCGGTAGTTTGAATTATTTAACTATTACTCGACCTGATATTTCCTTCGCTGTTCACCAGGCTAGCCAATTCATGCAAACTCCCCGCCATCTACATTTAGATGCTATTCGTCGTATCATCCGATATCTTTGCGGTTCCCCTCACCAATAGTTGTTCTTCCCAACCAGTTCTCCTCTACGTCGTGTTGCCCATAATGATGCGGACTGTGCCGAATGTCCTGATACTAGACGGTCTGTCACCGGGTGGTGCATGTTTATTGGTGATTCTTTGATCTCTTGGAAGAGTAAGAAACAACCTCGTGTTTCCAAATCATCTACTAAATCCGAATACCGTGCCATGTCTGCTGCATGTTTTGAGATTGTTTGGCTTCGTGGGCTTCTGGCTGAACTTGGTTTTTGCAAATCTAATGCCACCCCTCTTCATGCTGATATCACCAGTGCCATTCAGATTGTTGCTAATCCTGTTTTCCATGAACATACGAAGCACATTGAGGTTGACTGTCATTCTATTCGGGAGACCTTAGATGCTCATGTCATTTCTCTTCCCCATATTTCCACCGATCTTCAGTTTGCTGATCTGTTTACCAAGGCCATGACCCGACCGCGCCATCAGTTCCATGTGAAAAAATTGATATTTCTTGATCGACCAGCATCAATTTGAGAAAGGATGTCAATCAAGATATATTTAGCCAAATATTTAGTGATATATTTTGCCATAATTATGGCATAATTATAATTGTACAGATATTCTTTTCCTTTTGGTTAGGTTAGATTGATTCTAATGGCTGAATTTTAGTCTTGTATTTGGACAATATTTTTGTATATAAACAGTAGAACCTCACAAAGAAGAATTGATTCAGAAAATAAAATATTGTCATAACTATACCTGAAACAGCAATTCCTGAACACTACAACGGATGTTCATTTTTATTCAGCAAATGCATACACACTAACTCCCACACCTTCCTCTTCACAAGGCCTGAACCCCACACAATCCATTTAAAAGTAACACCGAGACCGTGGCCTCTTGGTACACAACAATGGATGTTTATGCACAACTAAGTTTCTTCTAAGCTTTACCGAAATAATAACAGGCCAAAACAAATATACGTATGTTCCTCCACCCTGCATTAACACATCCACTGAAAGCCAACACATTAGCCCTTTAGATTCTTGCTCTTCCTGTTTGTTTTGTCTTCCACAAGAAACAGCCAATTCCAATATTTTGTAGTGTGATTTTTCTTCTGCTTCTAAAAACCATGAATATTCCAAATTTTCTATTACCAGAACCCACAAGAAAATCATCCTTAGGCAGCACCATTCTTGGTTTCCTAGTGCTTCCCTACCTCACTCTTCAGGGAAAACAGTAATGATGCAAACCAACAAAAATCAACTAGCAAAGAATTGTGATTAACGGATGTTTTGGGTTGGTGTCTTAGATATTAACAGATGTTTTAGGTTGGTGTCAGATTTAACCTAGTTGCTCTTATAACTCATTTACGGCCCGTACAACCCGTTTATTGGGCAAATAAGTCTAACCTGATTCACCATGTTATGATTTCTTATGTATATTGGGCATTTCAATATCTAGAGCTTTTGTGTGAGAATTATGGAAACTGCCGGTTCATTATATTCTCCTTCTATTCTTCTCTTTCATAGTACATTCTTTGCCCATTTTTGCCGATGGATGTAGGCTCCACACTCAACCACATGCCCTGTAATAGAATTGATCAATGATCAGTTACACACATTCATACTTTCCCTTTTGGCCTCCTATTCTATAACCTTCGGCTACTCCCATTGCATTGATCAATTCCTATGTTTTTTGTGATTGCTTATGTGTTCTCATTTGATTTGGTTTAGTCATAAAAAATAGCAGATACAAAGAGTCCAATACAATATTATCTCAGCCACAGATGGACACAATGTCAGGGCGACTCCACACATATTCCAATGGGGTCAATTGACCCCACTAACAATTTTTTTCTTCTGTTATTATAGTAATTTTTTCTTTTATTGTCTATTATTGAGCCTAGTAAAAAAAATAATTGATCCCATAAAGAAGCTGTTGAATGCACATTTTTTTGTCAAAACAACATTATGAATATATTAAGATTTTATTTTACTCATTACTTAAGAAAATGTTAGTTTCTGTTACGTCAACCATAGATGATTAATTATTAATCAGTACAAGTGCAATTTAAGTTAGAGGACGACCCATCTATAAAAAATCTTGAAGGAGTCACCACTGACAACACACAACAGGAATGCAAATAACAAAAGTCCAAAAACCACTTAACATCAATAACTTCAACTCCAAACTGTTGGATAGTTTGATATACATTGTTAGATTCATTTTCTAGCAGCCTAAGTTTTTGTGATAATTAGTGACTTAACATGGTATCGGAGTTGGTTCAAGTTTCGTAATGTGTTTCCTAGTTATATTTGTCATTGTGCACTATGTATGTTGGTGCATCTGTTTAGTTCAGTTTGTTTATCTTTCACGTGCGAGATTGAAAAGGAGTATTGGATAGCTTGATGTGCATTATTAAATCAATTTTCTAACTTTTGGAACAATTAATGACTTGTAGGGTCCTTTAGAATAAACAATAATGGAGAGGCAAAATATGCGAAATAGTCAGAAACACAGAACAGAGAGAGATCAAGTTGGGTGAAGAAGAAGGCTAGCTTGAGTTTGGAATATTGGCAGCATGAACACAGGTACGATCATCTCAATCAGAATGCCCCAAGAGTATGATCGTCCCTCCTATTTATAACCCTCTTATAGAACTCTTAGGATTTGGAACGAGACTCTAAGAGTCATAATCAAATTAGGAGAGGTAACCTATAGGGATCATGAGATAAGATCCACAGATGACCCGTTTCTTTGAGAATTAATGTTCTACTCCAACTCAATTAGGTCGGCCAACAAGGGTCCCGATGATACCCGACCCATTCGGGTCAAGCACCCGACCCACTCGGGTAGAGTGATTAGGGGGTTACTCAAGTGACTCGAGTGGGTGGGTCCCGTAGCTCGACAAATCCTTTCCTTAGCCACCAAACCACATGTCTCCTAACGTCCCGTGCTCGATTGTACTGCCATTATCTTTGATTATCTTTGGGATGGTCTTTCAATTCTCAAAAGAATCTATGTTGATATATAATCCACACTATATACACTTGGCATTATTTAGTCTATACTAAGCCATATAGTTTGTGTTATTAGGTAATCAGAGCTACATTTACAGTTTGTGCTATCTTCACAATACTTGTTTGTTGTGGTAATAATACAGTTTGTGTTGTCTTCATGGTCTGTTTCATGACAATTAGTCAGAGCTATGTTTTATAGTCTGTTCTATAGAATGTCTTCATTTGTAGTCAAGGCTACACTCCATAGTCTGTGCTATGAGGTATTCATGCATCTTGAGACACAGGGCCATAATAATAGTAGTAGTTCGAACTACAAAAAAGACCTAATAACTCGAGCAACTCGAACAACTTTGAGTAACCTCCAGCTACTCAAGTAGTTCGAGCCAATTAAATTACCCTCTTGAGTATCACGTTTGAGCTGCATGCTTACCTGGACCCGAGTCACTGGAACCGTATTACAGAGGCAGGTAAACAGGCTATTTGATGACATCCCTTCCTCGGCTATACCGAACTCTTTTATATATACCTTAAGCAATCATATGCAGAGCTTGTGTGTTGGAGAATCAGTTAAACAAAACTTATTGGTCAATTCGAGCATGGGCAGATTGAGTAATTTGAGTGGCTCGAGTCAGTCGGCTTGCCCTCCCATTACTCGAATTTTATTTCAACCGGGTTGTTGAGTTGGTGATCGACTCGGCGCTTAAAGTAACTCGGGATTTTGGATTTGTCAAGATTTTAATATTCTTTTTGGTAGTACCCATCTACATTTTGCCCCCTACGCACACATGAGCTTCTCAAATATATATATTCTTTCGTGCGTGCACTCCACGCGACTTCTTCGTGCGCGTGCACCACAATGACCAGCTGTCACGTCGCCTCGATTTCACCACATTGGCGCATAAATGTCAGTCGACCTCTCGTCTTCTCTCTTTCCGTTTTAAATAATATTGGGCCCCTCATTTAGTTCCTACTCCTTTCAGAGCATTCCCTTCGGCTTTCTCTTCCTTCTCTTCTTCTCTTAAGTTCTTTACTTCCCGTTCTCATTTGCAAATGGCCTCTCGTTCTGCTCGTCCATCTGCTAATGTCAACATTGGTGATCGTGGGGCCCACTTGGAGACTCGACCAGCCATTCCCAAATTCGAGCGGCGTACTGCACCCTTTTTTGGTGGGAAGAACGACACTTTCTGGAGAGCGGTAGATGCCTTTATCCCTAGCCCTCTCAGAATCGCTCAACCATTACTTCTCTATCCCGATGTGGTCCCTGAGGAGATTGAGATGATTACTCCCTCTTCTGTGACTTGTTTTCATATCGAAAGGGGGGATTACCCTTTTTCATTTTTGCAATCCAAAACTCCGGCGGGCCCTGCTTCTGGTTGGGAAGAATAGGTCAATGACGTGATCCGAGAAGACAACCTTCGCATTATTCTGGACAATGCCGGCATCCTTCCATCCATCATGCTCTCCCGTACTCTACACATCCGTCGAAGCATTGGCAATCTAGAAGCACTTGTTAATCACTGGAGCTCTGATTCGCACACCTTTATTACCCCGTGGGGTGAGTGGACCCCCACCCTCGAAGACATATCAGTTCTGCTTCATTTAGATATTCGGGGACAGACCATTTTCGACCCCGACCATTTGTCTGTTTCTGATCGCGATGCTGTTGCTGAACTCTGAGCATACCTCACCCGTACTGCCAACTACGGCAGTCATTTCAAAAAAACGGATACCCCTTTGTCGAACCGCTCTTATTCCACTAAGTCTACATATACATCTTGGAATTACTATTTCTTTAAGGAGATCCAGCCTAAGGGTGCTGGTGATGACGAGAGAGTGGAGTTCCCAAGGGAGACTCATAGCACTGACATGTACCTCGTGGCCTTCATTTCATTCTTCTTATCTACATTTGTCATTCCCAAGAGTCCTCCTGATAGTGTATCCCCGCTCGTATTCCCCTTGGCCATCCAATTGGCTCGGAGCGAGCAAGTCTCATTGGGGCCTCTCTTCCTCGGTACTCTGTATCGACGCCTGGATCTCATCAAGATTGAAATGGAGAGATCCGTTGGTAAGTATGATATTGCGACATTCGCCACCGTAAGGTTTCTTCAGGTGGTGATGTACCAGAGGTTTCCCGGCTTCGCCCCTCGCCCTCTTTCTTTCCCTCGTAGAAGAAATGTCCGAACTACCAATTCAGAGAGTCGGGTTATTACTGAAGAGGTGCGGTGCGACTATCCTTTGATTCTTCGTTGGAAGGGCTTGAGTACATCAAAGGATATAATTTCCTATTTCAATAATCCCGCCGATTTTTCTTTTCGCCTCTACACCTCGGCGCCTTCTGGTGTCGTATTTCCGACTTGGTATTTTGACTTGCCCCAGCATCTCTAGCTTGAGACGGCTACCTCATTGGAGAGTTATCACTTAAACATTCTGTCCATGCTCTTCCCTAGCTACCGTCCATATTTCATCGAAGATGGTGTTGGTGTTATTTCGTATCATCCTGATCGGGTGTTGCGTCAGTTCGGTTTTGACCAGGGAGCCCCATCTCACTGTATTCAGGCCTGCTCACATATTGACAGCTATGCTCCGTTCATGACTGGGAGCCTTATGATCCCCCTGCACTTGCCGGTCATTGAATTTCCTTCTCGGGGTCGAGTAGGTCGATGCACACCCAACTATTCTGCTTAATGGAAGCGGAACCTTGACTCTTTCACTCGCTTCCCTTCGATTACTTCCACAGAAGCTCCCGCTCGTTCTCTGCTGAAGTTGCTTACCACTTGCCGTCTCCCAAATAAGAGAGACACTCGAGGCACTCGTAGCAGGCTTGTAGTTTCAGATACCGTTACTACAAATCTTCCCTCGTCAGATGTCGTTATTGCCGCTCCTCTTCAGGCAATTGAGGGGCGGGTTACCCGCTCCATGGCACAGGCGGTGCACAAGGCCAATGAGCCCACTCGAGTGGCTGTTGAATCCGCTTCTGTACTGAACCCAGATGAGGCGAGTGGCAGCCGCCCTCCGAAACGTTTGCTCCGGGTGTTGCTCTGAACTTTCATTGCACACTTAATCACATACATCTTTGTTTTCTTACCTCTCCCGCTTGTCTAAACAGGGTATACCTGAGGCTTCTCCCCTCCTCCACTCAGCCTGGAGAGTCAGAGAGTGGCTCCGACGATGATGCCGTTCCTATTGCTCGGCTAGCCACTGCTCGACAGAGGCACCTGGTGATCCCACCAGTCGAGCTGGTCGAAGAGCGAGTTGATTCAACGAGTTCTACAGGGAAAGGGAGCTATGCGCCTCCTTCGTCCCATCCCAAGAAGGTTCCTCTGCTCCTAGGATCAGGCTTTGATACTTCAGTTGATGGGGCACTTGCCAAACTAGCTCCTTAGCTCGGCACCAAGGAAGAGGTTAGGGAAGCTGCTCGGATGATTGCTCCCTCACACATGAATTCCCTGTTAATTTTTCACCTTCCCGAGACAGAGGGATCTTATTCAGAGGAACCATCCGTGAAGCAGTCGGGTACAAAAGAACTTGATCTGGGTGAAGAAAGCCTTGGCCCCGTAGCTATGAATTCCATGTCAGAGGTAGGAGTCACCGTGGGAGTTGACTTTCTGCCTGAGAAAGATCCCATAGTGAGGCCCGATCATACTGAGAAAACTTCTGTCCTCTTCCTTGGACCTGAGGTGCAACCTGAAGACCTCGAGATCTTAGAGACGATCCGCACCCTTCATCCTTCTACCTTTGCTAACTTTGGTACGAGGAGTGCTGTTCTTTTGAGTTTCAACCTTCATACTTTGAGTTCTTTAGTTCAGCAATTGTCAGATTTTACCGTGAAGGAGCTTGATCATGTCATATTGGATTCAGCCTTCGACACGCTTTTTGACTTGGAGCTCGTGAGACTGGACCTGTCCTGGATGCACACCAGGATCGAATTGGCCCGTCTTCATCTTCAGCGTTCTGAGTCTTTTGCTCGGGTTCACGAGAGGAAACATGCAGTGAGTCTGGTGGCTCAGCGAATTACAGATACCAGGCTCGCTTTGATAGCTGCGGAGTTTTGAGTTTGCTCGCATCCAGCAAGAGTTGGAAGCAGAACTAGCTCGGGTCCCTCCTAGTGATCCCAGCCTTTGGGTGATAGGCTTAGATGACTAGGCCCTAAGGGACTTAGTGTAGGCTTGTATAAAAAAAACTTTATCATGTTGCTCTCTTTGCCCCCTTCCTTTTTTTTATTGCATTGAATGCACAACAAAAAAACGAACGTACTTTATTGCTTGAATTTGTTGATGACGCTAAGCATGGTATTTTTTCACCTACTTAATATTAATAGCTTCAATTCTAAAACCCTCGCAGACTCTAATTAACTTGTAATATTTAATAGGATTAATTTGCACTACCTCATAAGGTCCATCCCACTTAGGAGTAAACTTGGGAACTAGCATCCCTCTCATGATGGGGTCTGCCAACTTCCAGACCAGGTTTCCTTCTTTGAATTTTCGTTTATGCACCCTTTTATTGTACCCTTTTATTGTACGCTTTAACCTTTACTTGCTGAGTCTTTTCTAACTTTTCCTTTGTTTTATCTCTTCTTTCCTCAATCGTTTCTAGGTCCATTAGTCGATGATGCGAATTCCACCCTATAGCCAGAGCCATCCTTGTTGAAGGCACCGCTAGCTCGACCAGCAGTACTGCCTCAGACCCATAGACTAATGAGTAGGGCGAGGCTGAGGTGGAGGGCCTTTGTGTTGATCGGTAAGCCCATAGTGCTGTTGGGAGGTGTTGTGGCCATGCTTTCCCGTTTTATTCCATCATCTTGCTTAACACTTTGATCAAAGTTTTGTTAGTCGTTTCAGCTTGTCCATTCCCCTTAAGGTAGTAGGGTGATAACTTGTGGTGCTTGATCTGGTAGGTGTCGAATAATTTCTGTACCTACTTATTGACAAAAGGCGTACCGTTGTCTGATAAAATAACTTGGGGAACCCCAAACCTACATATAATATGTTCTCTGATAAAATTGTCTACTGCGTCTGCCACAACTATCTTCATTGGTATTACTTCGACCCATTTGGTAAACACTTATATGGCTGCGAGAATCCTTTGATGCCTCCTTACCTACGGGTGTATTGGGCCATTGAGGTCCATTGCCCATGTGTGAAAAGGCCACGGGGTTCTCAAACTGTGTAGATCTACTATTGGGGGGTGTATCATGTCACCATGCTTCTGTAAAGCTTGACACCTCCTGACATGCCTTTTTGCATCTTCTTCCATAGTGAGCCAGTAATATCCTAGGTGGAGTAGTTGTTCGAATAATCGTGTTCCCCCTTGGTGTTCTCCTTGATGGGCTACCCTCAACAACTCGTATGTTTTCTCGTATGATACGCATCGTAATGGGCTCCCTTCTACGCTTCTTCAGAATAGCTGGTCTTGCTCAATGAAATATCTTGCTACCTGTTTCTTGACCCGAACTGCTATCATTGGGTCTAGTGGGAGTGCCCCACCTTGCAAGTATTCTAAGTATGGGACCCTCTAATCGTTTGTTACTTCGTTAAGTGAACATTCCTCCCCGAGAGTTGCAACTTGGCAACGCATACACTCTCCTTACAGTCAGGCAGTATCTCTTGACATTTTTGGCCAATAATAACCTTGCATCTGGACTCTCCTATATAGGCAAACATCGGCTTCTTCGCAAGTCTGCTCATGTATTTGGTGTAACTTTAGCTTGGCCTCCTCTTGGTCTATGCACCGGACTAACAGTCCTTCTGTTGTTCGGTGATATAGCTCCTATTCGATCAGTGTGAATCGGGCCAATTCGGTTATGGGTATTGCCCCTGGCCAGTATGTAGCTGAGTAACAATGGGGGAACACTAATCTTTCTCGGGTTGGCCAAGGTACAGTCCTAAGAGGGTGGTTGGCTGGTGTTTCCTTCTTACTGTGATAATTGTCACGTTATCTGATAGTGGCAGTTTTGCCCCTAGGGTAGCCAATGCGTTGGGCAACTGATTGGCTGACCTAAGTATATGGTCAAACCTTACCTTTTCGAACTTCTCAAGCTGCTTCTATACCATTGTCCTATATGTTGCCAATGCGGCTTTCTTCAAGACAAACTCTCATGTTGACTGCTTCACCACAAGGCTTGAATCCCTTAAGATTTTCAGTCATCTGACTCCCATTTGGTCCGCGACCAGCAGTCCTATGAAAAGTGCTTTGTACTCGGCCTCATTGTTCGAGCAATTGAACTGCAACTTATAGACTAACTCAATCCTCCTGCTAGATTCCTAGTGGGCCAGCACTGCTCCCGCGCCCCCTGCCACGACGCCGTCAAACTATAGGACCCACTATTTGTTCGATCTATCTGTGAAAACAGTAGTGCATATTTCCCCTGGTAGTTCCTCACCGACTGGATTGATAATTTGGTTCGGAAACTGTGCGAGCAGTTCGGCCAAAGCCAAACTCTGTGCATACGATGTCAAATTCGGCTATAGCCAACATCCACCTGACTACCCATCCAGTCAGCACCGGCTTGCTAAGCAGGTATCTGACCGAATCACACTTAGTTATCACCTCAACTCAATGAGCTAAGAAATAGTGTCTTAGCTTTTGCGCTGTGAATACCAACGCTAAACAGTGTCTCTCAAACGAGGTGTATCTTGCTTCTGGTCCTCTGATCTTTCTGCTGATATAGTATACAGGTCGCTCTATTCCTTTGACTTCTTGCACCAATAAGGCCCCAATAGACCTTGTCGTTGATGTAAGATATAGTATGAGTGGCTTACCAGGGTGTCGTGCGATCATGGTTTAAGGCAAAGTTAGAGCTTCCTTAACTCTTTCAAAAGCTCGATGGTGCCCTTCTTTTCATTCAAACATCATGATTCCTTTAAGTAGCTCAGCAAAGGGGAAAGTCATTTCTGCCAGTGCTAGAATAAAGCGCCGTAACTAGGAAATTTTTTCCAAAAAACTTTTTAAGGACTTCTGAGACCACGAAGGAGCATCCCTATTATGGATTTGATTTTTTCGCTATCTGCCTCTATTCTGTGCCGATGGATCAAAAACCTTAAATACTTTCACGTTGCTACCCCGAATACGCACTTAAGAGGGTTCATCCTCATTTTGAACTTTCTACATCTCTTGAATACTGTCTACAGGTCGGTTAGATGGTCCTGCTTCTTTTTTTATTTCACCACTAAGTCGTCCACATAATCTTCGATTGTTTGGTGCAACATATCATGGAATATTGCCATCATGGCCCGCTAATATGTTGCACCATCATTCTTTAATCCGAATGGCATGACGGTGTAGCAGAAGTTACCTACTGGTGTTTGGAATGCCGTTTTCTCTGCGTCACCTGGTGCCATCCGGATTTAGTTGTAGCCACTAAACCCGTCCATAAAGGAGAGAATTTCGTGATCTGAGGTGGCATCGACTAGCGTATCAATATGTGGGAGGGAAAACTCGTCTTTTTAGCATGCCTTGTTCAGATATCTGAAATCGATGCATATTTTGATTTGTCCATTCTTCTTCTTTACTAGAATTATATTAGCCAACCAGGTCGAGTACTGTATGGGTTTCATGAATTTGACTTTTTGTAGTTTCTCGATCTTTGCCTTGATTTTTCCTTCTAGTTCGGGATGGTACTTCCGAGTTGCTTACTTTATTGGGCGGGCATCTGGGAGTATATCTAGATAGTGCGTCATTAATTCTTCATCTAGCCTGGGCATCTCCTCATAGTTCCATGCAAACACATCGGAATACTGCCTTGGTAATGCGATCGGGCTCCCTTTGAACTCCTCTGCCAACCTCTTGTTGACGTACGCTGGTTTGGATGAACCCCTGTCTGTACTCAAGTTAACTTCTTCTAACGGTTCCTCCTGGGGACAAGGGCCATCCTGCATACAGTCGGGTGCTGGATATGGCTGGGTGATTTTGGTGGTGTCAGGGTTAGCTGTCTGAGAGATGGAGACTAATCATGCGCACCTTCACAAGTAATATACCAACTTTCCTCCTTCTTTGACTTTCACGAGCTTTGCCGGTGGCTCTGTATTGGGTTCTCTCGTCTTACTGGTCGATCCTGTCTCCCTTCTTCCTTTGTTCAAGTCTTCCCACTTCGGTATCCTGACTGATCCTGCCCTGTCGATGATTACCTTGCTTTCTGATAACTCATCGAAGAATATGGCATCAGCCGGATGGGCCTCCCACAGTGGAACGGTTTCGTGGTGGCCCCCATAGTAACTTCCTTTCCCTGCCAACAAAATTTCACACATTAATGATAACTTGAAGGTACGACGTCATACCTGTGCATCCAAGATCTCCCCAAGATGGCATGACAACTTGTGTCCGCGTCGATGATGTG
This sequence comes from Heliamphora exappendiculata, assembly GCA_034768845.1. Taxonomy (NCBI): domain Eukaryota; kingdom Viridiplantae; phylum Streptophyta; class Magnoliopsida; order Ericales; family Sarraceniaceae; genus Heliamphora; species Heliamphora exappendiculata. The sequence goes on from JAOTRH010000027.1 coordinate 3,251,075, forward strand.
AAACTTGACAGGCATATACATCCCATGTAGCTCGAGATTCACTGTGATATTGCCCTGGGTTTTCTTTCTCTCTCCTCCGAAACCGGTCACTGTTATCGGTTGGCTGACTATTTTGTCCTCTGAGATCCCTGTTCTTTCAAATGTTTTTCTTGGTATAATGTTGATAGAGGCCCCACTATCTAGAAATATATGCCTAAACAATACCCCATTTATAGCACCAGTAATATATAGAGGTTGATTATGAGAGAAGGGTACCTTCGGTTGCATTCGGTGAATACTATTGCGTTTGAGGAGTTGGTGGCTACTTTGCGAAGTACTCCCTCTGAAGCAATGCAACTCGAGTCATTGGCCTCTGCTACGCGCATGATTGCTTCAATCACTTCCTTTCGTGTCTTCGCCGTGAATCCGAGCTGATCATAAAACTGCTTGAATTTGGCTTATTGCTACAGGGCTTCAACTGGATCCTGCATGCCCCTGTAGTCTGCTACTTCGTGCGTCTCGCCATCTCGTCATCCCCTGTCATCATGTTAACTTCCCTGTCATGTTCAGGGAACGGTCTCTTTCTAACGCCGTTGTCCTCTTCATCTGTGAACCTTAACTGCTTCTCATCCATCTTCCTTCTGAAAATTTCTCAGAGTGTGAAGCATCTCTCTGTGGAATGCGAGGTGGTCTGGTGATAGACACAATAATTCGGCCTCTCTCTGTCCCTCTTGGATGGAAGAGTTTCCACTGGCGGGAGTTCAACTCCTTATCAGCTATTCATTCTTTGATCATCTTTTTTACCATCTCAATACTGTAAGGATACGGCGGTGCGTCGTTGTCTCGCCGTCATTCGTTTCGATCATCGCCTCTTCCCCTTTCTTTCTTTTGCCCACCAGAAGTTGTAGAGGCCTGGGCCCTGTCGTTGCAGAAGAAAACTGGTTTGGTAGGCGACTTAATTGTGTTACGGAGGTTCTGAGCTGCTTCGATCAATGCTGAGAAGGTGAGCAAATTTAAGTTGACGAGATGTGCTCTGTATTCCCGTAAAATTCCCAAAACACACATCTGTACTAGATGAGCTTCGCTGACCAGATCATGGCACTCGACTACTAGGTCTTGGAACCTCTTGACATACTCAAGTAGATCGTCCCCCAGCCTTTGTCTCTCTCACTAGGGTGAGTGTTGTTACCTTTTCATGAACTTGGAAGAATTTAGTGTGGAACTTGTTAACCATGTCTTCCCAAGTGATGACTAAGCCTGGTGGTAGATTGACATACCAGCTGTATGCCCTATCTATCAAGGATTTAGAAAACTCCCGCATACGTAGTGTATGATCTCCCCCATAAGCTCCTAATGTTTCCACGAACCTTACCACATGCTCCTTGGCGTTTTCCTTCCTCCCGTCGAACTTCATGAACTTTGGGGAGATATATATCCTTCGGGGTAAGGCACTCGTAACAGATACAGCGGATAAAGCGGCTGAATATCCAGATCTGGCAAGGATGGCTATTGTCTCTCCATTCTCTCCTGCTGAAACATCGCTTGGACGTCAACGATTATGGCAAACTGGGCTTGGGTTCCTGGTGGAAAAGGATTTAGGTTAGCAGAACCATGTATTGTTATCGGGGTTACTTGGGCTTGGGCCCTGGTTTGTTTTGTGGGCTATCGCTGACCCACCGGGGTCACCTGTGGATCTGCGGGTACCTCTTTCGCTGGTATCCTCTCAACCGGAGCTTCTGCCTGATTAGCCTTCAACACTGCAGTTAAGAGTGAGTTAGTTAGGCTTGCTATTGCGTTAAGAATGCTGGTTTGGCCGTCTTAGATAGCCTGTAGTGCATCTACGAATAACTCATCGTGGTTGTTATTGGGATTTGCTTGTTGTATTGCCTTAGGTGCATCATTGCGTTCGTCGCTGTGAGAATGACCCTCTGACATGGTTGTTCTTGGTATTGTGTGTAGCCCGCTCCGAGTACTGACCATTCACAAATTCATCCCTAGTGGAATCGCCAAAGAATGTAGGGTCCTTTAACCAAACACTAATAAACAATAATGGAGAGGCAAAATATACGAAATAGTCAAAAACACAGAACGAAGAGAGATCAGGTTGGATGAAGGAGAAGGCTAACTTGATTTTGGAATATTAGCAGCATGAATACAGATACGATCATCTCAATCAGAATGCCCTAAGAGTATGACGGTCCCTCCTATTTATAACCCTCTGATAGAACTCCTAGAATTTGGAACAGGACTCTAAGAGTTATAATTGAATTAAGAGAGGTAACCTATAGGGATCATGAGATAAGATCCACAGATTACCCGTTTCCTTGAGAATTAGTGTTATACTCCAACTCAACTAGGTCGTCCAACAGGGGTCCCGATGATACCCGACCCATTCAAGTCAAGCACCCGACCCACCCAGGTCGAGTAACTCGGGGGTCACTCCAGTGACTCGAGTGAGTGGGTCCCGTAGCTCGACAATTCCTTTCATTAGCCACCAAACCACATGTCTCCCAATGTCCCGTACTGGATTGTACTGCCATTGTCTTTAATTATCTTTAGGATGGTCTTTTGATTCTCAAAGGAGTCTATATTGATATATAGTATGCGCTATATACATTTGGCATTATTCAGTCTGTGTTGAGCCACATAGTTTGTGCTATTAGGTAGTCAAAGCTACATTTCTATGCTGTCTTCACAATACTCGTTGTGGTAATAATACAGTTTGTGCTATCTTCATGATTTGTGTCATGACAAGTAGTCAGAGCTATAGTAATCGAAACTATGATTCATAGTCTGTGCTATGAAATGTCTTTATTCGTAGTCAAGGCTACACTTCATAGCCTGTGCTATGAGGTATTCATGCATCTTGAGACACAAGGCCATACTAATAGTAGTAGTTCGAACTATAAAGAAGACCTAATAACTCGAGCAACTCGAACAACTTCGAGTAACCTCTAGCTACTCAAGTAGTTTGAGCCAATTAAATTACTCTCTCGTGGAGTATCACATTTGAGCTGCATGCTTGCTTGGACCCGAGTCATTGGAACCGTATTACAGAGGATGGTAAACAGGCCGTTTGATGACATCCATTCCTCAGCTAGGCCGAACTCTTTTATATATACCTTAAGCAATCATATGCGGAGCTTGTGTGTTGGAGAATCAGTTAAACAAAACTTATTGGTCAATTCGAGCACGAGCAGCTAGAGTGATTTGAGTGACTCGAGTCAATCGGCTTGGCCTCCCATTACTCAGATTTTATTTCAACCAGGTTGCTGAGCTGGTGATCGACTCGGCGTTTCGAGTAACTCGGGATTTTGGATTTGTCAGGATTTTAATATTCCTTGGGTAAATTACACTAACCTCCCCTGAAGTTTCGGTCAAATACAGTCAAACCCAAACGTTTGGAATAATTACACTAACCTCTCATGAGACTTAATTTTGTATTACACTTCATCCCACACCGTTAGTCTACTAACGGTTGACCAATAAAATTAAATTTTTTTTTTCATATTTACCCCTGTCCAAACTTAGCACACAGCAAATGGTTGATAAGGAGATACAAAGGTCCGTGCTTTGTATTATCTTTTATTTAATTTTTGAATATATTTTTGTAATTAGATCCGTTTATTACGTAGATTTCGTCGAGTTTGTTATTTAAAAAAAATTAAAATTATCCGATACTTGTAACTAAGTGATCGCATAATACTGATTTATAAATAAATAAATAAAAATTATAATTTTAAAAAAATTGTTAAATAAATATTATTTAATCACTTAGCTATAGATATCGAATCAATTTAAATTTTTATATGAACCACGCCACGCACCGTCGTCGATGCCTCTTCCGGTGACTTTCACCGTCGATCACTCTGCCTCCGTCTCTCTCTCTCTTTATCTTATTCGTAATAACCACCACCACCACCACACACAAAGCAACAAACACACACACACACAGTGCCGTCATCCAGAGAGAGAAAGAGAGTCGCTGTTGCCTTGCCTCGCGTCACCTCGCCGTCGTCTAGTGCCACCGTCGTCGTCAAGGAAGGGGTCGTTGGGCGGAGAAGAGAGAGAGGGGGGGGGGTTGGGGGTGTTAGAATATTAGATTGATTGTTAGAATATTAGATTGATTTCATTCTGATTTGATTTTATTCTCTATTTGTTGTATTTCTTTTCTTATTTATCCCTATTCGCCTATAAATAGGCCACATATTGTACAGTTTCAATACACAGAAAATATACAATTATTTTTCATTCTCAATTTTTTCATGGTATCAGAGCCACATTCTTGTGGCATGTAGTACTCTCCGCCGTCGTCTGTCGCTTTCGCCATCATCTGCGGTCTGATTGCTTCGGCCTCAACCAGACCTACCAGATCTGGCCTCTCACAGCGCCGCTGTCGCCACAGTCGCCGCCATCATCTACCGTCTCCCTCGTCGACCAAATCTGAGGTTCCAGAGCCGCGCCGTCACGGCACCACTGGCCACAACACCGCAACGACACAGGGTGTCGCCACCTCCACCATCGCCGTCAGTTGCACCGCCAGCCGCGCTTGCACCACCAGTCGCGCCGTCAACATCTGTCGTCTCCCTCGTCGACCAAATCTGAGGTTCCAGAGCCGCGCCGTCACGGCACCACCGGCCACATCACGCAACGACACAGGATGTCGCGGCCATCGACGGTGGTCCTTCCCTCGCGCCACATTCAGCGTCTCCACTAATCGCTGAAGTCGTCACAGTCGCCGCCGAAGTAGCCACCGCCGCACCAGGTCGTTTCCCCTGCCCTCTCGCGTCACGTCGCTGCCGTTCGCCTCCGTCGCCTCAGGCCGTCGCCAACACCATCGTGGGACACATCACCGTCGTTAGCTTGCTCTCGTAGTCGCCGCCGTCGCGTGACTTGCGTCGCCGCTGCTGCCGTCGCGTGACTCGCGTCACCATCGCCACTGCTTGCTCCCGTCCCGTCCGTTTCAAGCAATCTTTTATTAATTTTTTTTGAGTATTTAGATATTTATTTATTTTATTTAAAAAATGTCTCAATCAGCATCGACTCTCGATTCCATTGTCCGTCCTATTTATATTATATTGGATGGATCCAATTATAGTATCTGGGCTCAGAACATGGAGGTTTTCTTGAAAGGCATCGACTATGGCGCTATGTAACTGGAGTCATTCCTGAACCCATACAAACCAGCAGTGAGACGACAGAGGCATTTGCAACTCGTCTAGAAGACTGGGACAGTATTCACTACAAGATCCTGTCTTGGCTCATCAACACATCTGTTCCGTCTATCAACAGTCTTCTTCCAAAACTTGGGAATGCTACCCTTGCTTGGAATTTTTTGGCTCAACGATA
>JAOTRH010000027.1:3256502-3272609 GCA_034768845.1 Heliamphora exappendiculata
AAGCTTAAAATTTATTATATTGTATAAGTTTATAATTAATAATTTACTAGTTTAATATATTATAAACTAATGTATTAAACTTATAATAATAAGTTTTTAAGGTCAATTATAAATTAGCTACTAGTTTATTATATTATATAAGTTTATTAGTTTATTAATTATTAAACTATAAACTATAGACTTATTAGCTTATAATAAACTTATTAGTTTATAGTAAATTTACTAATTTATTAATTATTAAACTATAAACTTAATAACTAATAATTTACTAATTTATTATATTATATAAATTTATAATTTTTATAATAAACTAATAAAAAAATAAACTTATAAACTAATTATATAAGTTATAAATACATAGCTTATTATTACTTATTACTTATTAGTTTATTATTTATTTAGTATTATGATATTATATTTTATTAGTTTATAAGTTTATATTTTATTAATTTTTATAATTTATAATTTATTATTAATTATCAAGTTATTAACTTATTAGTTTATTATATAAATTTATATTTTATTTATTTATCAGTTTTTAAGTTTATTATTATTTTATAACCTTACAATTTATAACTTTATATTATTAATTTATTATAAGTTTTAGAGTTTACTTACTATAAGTATATTATTAATTTGTAAGTTTATAGTATATATTATTATAATTTTATAAGTTTATAATGTATTATTAATTTACTAGTTTATTATTTATTATAAGTTTATAGTAAATAAATTTATAATAAATTAATAATATATTAATTTACAAAACAACGAGCCAACGAGCTGGTCCTCGGGTCTCGAACTGGTCCACAGGTTTCGAGAGGTAGGCTTGGGTCTAAAAATTATATTTTCGAGCTCAGCCTGCACAGTGCCGAGCCTCAGGCAAGTCTCAACCCAAAATTACACTTCTAGTGACAGAAGTAATTATTTGGATGGTGGTATTTTTATTTAATAAAATTGAGTAAAAAATAGATAGAAAATGACTCACTTAATATGCATTGTGTTGAGTTGTGAAGAAAAATCAGCTTTCTGGGTTGATCACTCGAGCGATTTTTTCATAACTCAAGCGGTGATGCTCTGCAGGTGAAATGTCAAGAGTGCGTTTTGACCGCTTAATAGACCACTTGAGCGGTCTATGCGAGGGATACGAGTTATAGGCTGTTAGGATTCACGGCCGCCAATGAATTATGTAATTTTATGTGCTTTCTTTGTACTTTTCTTTCTAAGAATATTATTCTCTTGTATTCCTCTAAGTGTTATAGTGAAAGTGTCATCCCGTGAATGTATGCATGTCTTGTTGAACTACATAAGCATTGTGTGTGATCATGTGATTGTCAATTTTTTTTTTTTTTTCGTTATTATTCCGTAATTTGTACATTTATTGTTGATCTGAAACAAAAATAATAATCATGCTTTAATCCCAACACAATAAATATTTTTATTAGCAAAGATCATTTGCTATCCCTCGTATGATAATTCAAGAATATCTAATAATTTATCTATGTTGATGTTGTAATAACAACAATTTTTATTGCAAAATCACTTTATAAATTTATAAATACATGTCGGTATTAATTGAACACAATACAATACGTTTCATTTCGTTATCCACTTAATAACTCTTGTGACTCTATAGACTAGTCCTTAACCTTCAGAAATCTTATGCCTCGTTGTATCTGAATTGCCGGGAACACCTTCTTGTTCTTGTCCTTCCATGGAGTACTCCGCGAAGCGGCGAACCCTCTTTTTCTTTTTTCCACAAAAAGTAACACTTTTACACCTTACATCTTCACTCATCAATTTCTTCTATGAAATTCTTAAGAGGAGCTTCTGATCATCCATCTCTCGCTCTCTCTACTCTGCTTAAAAAACAAAGAAAAGGAAGGAAGGAATGAATGGTGTTTCTGGACATGAACCAGATTACTCTGAGTTTGTTGAAGTTGATCCCACTGGAAGATACGGAAGGGTATGCCTTCCTAAGCTTCCATCACTTTTTTGGTTCTTGCTTCATCTTTCTCTCATCCAATTTCTTTCTTTTCATGTTCAAGTGAGGTTTTGGGTCCTTTTCTTTTTTGCAGTACAATGAAATTCTTGGAAAAGGAGCTTCAAAGACAGTGTATGAACCTTCTTTTTTTTCTTCTTTTTTTTCTCTGCATACCCTTTTCAAATTTCTGCAAAATGTTGAGTTTGCCTCGAAGGCACGGGTTATTGCGTTTTTTAAGTTTTGTGTGTGTGTGTGTGTGTGTGGGTGGAGGATTATAACTGTAAGGCCCTATTATTTTCTAGGATTAAGGGAGAAACTTAATAGTCATTGAAAGAGGCTCAATGAACAAGAGAATATTGAGAGACTTGGTTTGAGGCCATAGAGTAAGAGAATTTGTAATCCTTATTATTGATAGGATTTGATGTTTTTCTTTTTTTTCTTATCCGTAGGCACAATTAAATCACGTATATTCCTATTCTTGTGTGCTTGTGATTATTCGTATTTTCTATTGCTTTGTGTGGATTAAAGCTGAGGGTGAATATTTGAATTTTCTACTGATGCTGATTCTTTTCCTCCTTTTGTTTTCCTGGTTTGGTTGTGAAGTTATAGAGCGTTTGATGAGTATGAAGGGATTGAAGTAGCCTGGAATCAGGTAAAGCTCTATGATTTCCTGCAAAGACCTGAAGATCTTGAGAGGTTGTACTGTGAGATTCATCTGCTCAAGAACTTAAAACACAACAACATCATGAAGTTCTACACTTCCTGGGTGGATTCTGCCAACAGGAACATAAACTTTGTCACTGAGATGTTCACGTCTGGCACTCTCAGACAGTAAGTAAAACTGTAGTCTCCACACCCTTCAAATCTGCAAGTTCTTTTGATCTGTCTTATCTGGATCTTTGTTTTTATGAATTTATGTGTATATATGTATTACTTTGATGTTGTGATGTGGGTGTTAGCTTGTGCTGGGCCTCGTTTGTTGGCTCGACCGTTTGAGAGGCGTTACAGTTTTAATGAGTATTTTTTTTTTTTTTTTGTAATACTTAATCCATACAATGGAGGATCGAGTAGGTAGGCCGGAGCGCTTTTGGTCCGCCTTTTTTCTTTAGGACCCAATTTGGGTATATATAAATTAGGATTTATGTAGTCTCTCTTCATAGTAAAATCGCCGAAACTTTGTAAATGTAGTCTTAATTTTTGTGAACCACATAAACCTTGTGTTTGTATTTTTTCTCTACGTTATTTATTGTTTTCGTTTTCTGCAATAGCAGTGATCAATTCTCATTTTCAATTATTTGGGTAGGTATAGGATCAGACACAAGAGAGTTAACATTAGAGCAGTAAAGCACTGGTGTAGACAGATCTTGAATGGCCTTCTCTATCTCCATAGCCATGACCCCCCTGTAATCCACAGAGATCTGAAGTGTGATAACATTTTCATCAATGGGCACCAAGGTGAAGTCAAGATTGGTGATCTCGGCCTCGCCGCAATCCTCTGTAAATCCAATGCTGCTCGTTGTGTTGGTGAGCTGGCACCATCCCCAAATGATAATATTCCTCAGATTTCATTGATGAGGTTTCAAATTTTAGGCATTCCTTTGTTTTAATCTCAGGAACACCAGAGTTCATGGCACCAGAGGTTTATGAAGAGGAATACAATGAATTAGTAGACATATATTCATTTGGGATGTGCATATTGGAAATGGTCACTTTTGAATATCCGTACAGTGAATGCACCCACCCTGCTCAGATCTACAAGAAAGTTATCTCTGTATGACCTCAAAAACTCTCAAGTTTTCCCTTTCGATATCCAATTTTCTGTCTTTCCAATCATCCGTTAACTTCGTATAATTTTTTCCATAGGGGAAAAAACCAGAGGCCTTGTACAAAGTTAACGACCCTGAAGTTCGACGATTTGTTGAGAAATGCTTAGCGACAGTGTCGTGCAGGTTACCCGCTAAGGAGCTTCTGATGGATCCTTTTCTCCAAACAGATGATTATGGGTCTGATTTGAGGCCGGTAGAGTATTGCAGAGGTTTTTCCGAGGCATTCCCACGTTTAAGACAACCGATCTCAAGAAATCATTGTAGAGACGTCTCTTCAATCCATGGTCACTTCAATTCTTATGGTTATGAACCTCGGACCAACTTGGAATTCTGTCCAGTTGAGTTTGAACCAAATGAAATTGATCTTTTCACTAGCCAAGATGATGAGCATTGGGCAGATGTTGAGATCACCATCGATGGGAGGAGGAGAGAAGATGATGGCATCTTTATTAGGCTCAGAATTGCAGACAAAGAAGGTTTGTTGGACATTAATTTCTCTCCACCGAGTTATTCAAATATCTTTAGTTTCACTGGCATTGAATTTTCTCTTTGCAGGCCGGGTTCGAAATATCTACTTCCATTTTGACACTGAGACTGACACAGCATTGAGTGTTGCCACTGAAATGGTAGCCGAGCTAGGTATTACTGACAAAGATGCGAACAAGATAGCAGATATGATAGATGGTGAGCTTGCTTCTTTGGTACCGGAGTGGAAGAGGGAACTCTGTGCAGAAGAAAGCCTCGGCTTCACAAATACGGGCTATTGTCACAATTGCGCTTCAAACGGTTCTCTTATGGACTACATGTCTTCAAAGGGTCTGGGCGCCAAGAACCTGCAAGTTCTTCAGTGTTCTGAGCGCGGATGTGCAGCTGTATATGGCCGATTTGAAGAGATCACGTACCAGTTTGAAGGGTCCGAGCAATGTGTTACAGAAGGTGCACCGGCAGCATCAAGCCAATCCGATGTGATGCAGTATACCGATATTTGGTGCACCGGGAGTGTCGTTCACTCTGATGATGAACCGGATGAGCAGTCAAACATAGGAAACGACGAGAGGGAGAAAATTATGGATGACAAGGGCAAGTCCAGTGCAAGAAACAGGTCTCAACCCGGGAATCGTTCATCAGACAAGGAGAACAATGAGAATGAGATAAAGCAAGAGTTGAGGTGGCTCAAGGCCAAGTACCAATTGCAGTTGAGAGTGCTAAGAGATCAACAGTTAGGACTCGTAACAAAAACTTCGAGTTTGAGTTGTTTAACTCCCAATTCGGATACTAAAGAACAGAAGAGCAACAACGGTTTTCCAATGTCAGCGGTATCAAACCCGTTGGAGGAATCAAGGAATGAAGTAATTTTGATGAAATGTGCAAACCAGAGGGCTCCTAACAGTGATGGAGCTTCTGGGTGTTGTAGTAGCCAAGAGCAAATGGTCAGTACCAAGAGTTTGTACACAGGTGCCTTGCTTCCACTCTCACTTCACAGGGCCACTTCTCTTCCAGTTGATGCTGTAGATTTATAGAATTTGGCAGTGTTCCCACTTCTATGTTTTTATCAGTTGACACCCATATCCTCAAGTTAACTAGCAGGTTGCCTCTCTCCATTGAGATGAAAATTGAATTACTTATTTTTCAAACTTTTAGTTTATAGCGCAATACAAAGTTTTTAAAAAATTGAAATAGGAGTACTTATAACTTTTTGCTTGTAATTTTTTATTTAAAATTAGGAAGACAAATTTACTGTTTTAAGATATAAGTTAACAATTATAACAAACGCACGTGGGTTTTGCTTATGTTTAATATTTGTAAATTTAGCTTGTGATTATAATCACAACATTTAAGTTATAATCTATAAGTTTATAATTTTAGTAATACCAAACACCTACCTATGGATCCACAAGACCCATTTGAAAGAAATATTTTGTTGAAAAAAATAAATTAAAGTTATTTTTTAATGTAAATAAAAATTAGTTGAAAATGATTATTTGTTAGTTACCATTCTAGGGTGTGTCATTTGGTAGCACCTATTTGGTATGAATGGGCATACCTCTTCGTTTCGTGACTATTATAAATAATTACGAGTACGTTTATATATTTGATGTTCCTCTTTTGGTTTTGATATAGAGTTTACATGGTTAATTGCATACAAAGTGTCAAAGTTTGTGTAAAAGGAGTACAAAACATAGTTTTGTTTGATAGGTCCACCGATTACTGTAGTTTTTTTATGGGATTCAAAATATTGTATTATGGGAGATAAACGTCCGTAACACCGTAAGCACCGCAGTGGGGATGAATCTATCTTAAGAACATAACGTCCAACGCTAGTTTTGATCTACTTTCGTCATTAAATACATTCGGTTTGTAAGTTTTATTTTACGATTTTATTTTATTTATCACAAATGACAAAAAGTACATAATTTTTCCAAACATATTTTACCCATGCAGGTGTCTCTGTAAATCAAGAATATTTTGTTAGCCAGAAGATAAAATAAAACTGTTTAATATTTGGTGAAAGCATAAAGCAGATACAAACCAACACAATAACAACACGAGAAATTTGAAAAAACTTACAGAAACTGTAATACTAAATCAGAAAGCAGTTCTTTTTTTTTAAATTGATCAATGTTAGTGTATCACGCTATGTTCTTAACACAGAATTCACCACTCGTAGTGGTGCATCGAGTTGCTTGAGCGTTGCCTCACAGGACACAATGGTCTAAGACACAAAAGAAGCACAACATCTATGTGCCTGTCAAACTATGAACAGTGCATGAACTCTCTTTCAAACTTATAAAAAGCAAGAAGTATGAAGAAGGAAAAAGGAAAAAGGCTCAAAAGATCTGATAGATAGAAATGATCCGAGGGGCTCAATTTATTGACATTAAGGTGCATTTTCAGTCATGCCTGAAGAGATGTCAACCCATTCAATTTGGAGCGGACGGATATATTATAAGTTGGCGCACTTGGTTTAGATATAATCCAAACCAATGCACCTAATTGAATATAATCTGAACTAACGCACCTGGTTGAATATAATGGTAACAATTCGGTTGGATTCGAAGAGGAACCATAACTATCCAGTAGGAATTCTATTTTAAAATAATTTTGTGTCAGCCCAGCCAACTCAACCGCACACATCCCCAATACATATAATTCTGGATTTGGTGGGTTTGCATTTGAATAAAGTCCATGAACCAGTCTGCTAGCTATGTGCTGTATGACTAGTGACAACTAACAAGGGACGTGCGGGCATGTCTGCCTTCGAAGAGATTTTTTCTTCAATTTTTGTGGACATTTTAGGGTAGTTTGGTCACTTTATATGCGCTTTGATTAATTTTATCATCTATTAACAATGGCAAATTAGAGTCTTTGGCAAAATTTCGGAAGAAATAATTTCATAAGAACATAGCAAAATTTTGAATTTAAGGGACTGTATGGAATGTTTAGAAAGCTTGGATTTTAAGATGTACGACTTTTTTAAAAAATAGATTGTTTGAGATGAATTTTTGTAATAATTTTTTTATTTTTTTGCTTTTTATTAAAATGTTTAAAATGTTCTTATTTTTTATTTTAAAATTATAGTATTTAAAATATTGACATGATTTTTTTTTGTTATTATGAAGAGAGTTAAAATTTTTAATTGAGAACATTATAATAATTTTATTTTAAAAAATTAGTGTATTTGGGATGTATATAAGTTTTTTTTGAGGGAGAAAAAAGTTACTTTTTGAAAAGGCCAAACATTGTAGCTTAAAAGTTAAATTTTTTTTTTAAAAAGTCAGCTTTTAAAAGAGCAAAAACATGGCCTAAGATTTTGCAGAATGCAAAACCCCAAGCTTTAACTATTGGTGATTGGGGTGTTTTGTCAAGTTTATAGTGCTAATTTTTAGTAATATGTTATAATATTTTCGAAGTACTTAAATTTTATGTTATAAATTAAAATTATTTTTTTTAATTTTAATTATAAATTAACATATTTACTAATTACAATTTTTATTACGAATTATAATTTATTAATTATTAATTTCAGCAATTAAACCACCCACCCAGTTACTATTCCAACGAGGAGTTCTCTATATATATGCATTCCCTCTCTCGTTCATTGGGAATGACTGGAGAGAAACTGAAGCACCATTTGCATTGCAGATAGCTTTTGAAAGTTGTAATTTGGCTGGTTCTGGAGATGAAGGGAAGGGCTATGGAGGCGTACACCGGCGTAGTTCCTTATGTCTGTGGCGTCCTTCACAGGGTTAGGCGTCGCTTGGGCTTCAGGCGGATCAAGGCGGAGGAACCACCTGCTCCGGTTAACCGGAGATTTCGGGTTGCGGGTTTCGTGATTTTGTTGTCCAGGATGTGCGGGAAGAAGGAAGGCATCAGATTTAGGAAAAAGCTATTCAGTGGATAAGAAATGCTTCGGGTGAAAAGCTTACAAAACTCCTAAATTTTGAGCAAAAAATAGAATTCCAAATTTTTACTTCCTTTTATTATTAAGTAAAAAGCCTATTACAACTAAAGGGCTCCTAAATTTCTAATACACTTTTATTTTTATTTATATAATGTATTATGTATTTAATTTATTTGTATATGTAAAGTTTGGTGTTTTTTAATTTGCACAATTACTATATGATTTGAGTTTTACTTGTGGCTATTCTTAATTTTTTCATATTGAATTAATTTTTTTATGATTTTCTTTTAACTTACAAAATTTTATAAAAACTGCTTTCTAAAAACTATTTGTCTAGATATGAAAAAAGAAAAAAAAAGTGAAAAGTGAAATAATTAAATCAATTTCACGTGGGAGTTCTTTGTAAGTTTTTTTTGTTGAGTAATAAAAAACAAATAAAGAATGCAAATTTTCTTGACGATTTTTAGTGTTTAAGTGATTATTTACTACCATTGGTTTAACTTTTTTTTTATGGTTTTGATATTAAAACTTTTGACTTTAATTGGTGCTTTTTTTTATTATAATTAGATATTGATGAAATATATATTATCAAGATGCTTTGTACTTTTTTAAATTATTGTAATTTTTTTCTTAAAAAATTGTAAGTGTAAAAATTTATAAGGGCCTATTTTCGATGAATACTTAGAGGCCCCAATTAGTCAAGGCCAACCTTAGCGTTAAATTGATATGATGTTGTATGTTTAATTATCATAGACACGTCATGTATCCTTAATTTTAGGAAATGATTTTATATTAAGAGAATTTATTGAGTGGGTAGAAAACGTTACGACAGTATATTAATATAGTGTGTTCAACTAATACATGCAAGCCATATATTTGTAATTTTAAAAAATAGTTCTATATTGGGGAACAACAGTTATAATAGATCAACATAACTTTAAATTAAAAAAACACGTGTTGCACATATATTGAATCAACAAACCACATCAGAATACTTACATAGTATTCCCTATCTATAGAATAATTTCTTCTATATTTGGGGCATCAATTATAACACACTAGTATAGCTTCACGTTAAAAGAACACCGCACATGTATTGAATGAATGTATCGCATAAGTATACTAACGTGGTATTTTTTACCAACATAATAATTTCTCCTATTTTGGAGAAACCCATAACAGTTTGCTAGGACTATGAGGTTTTGTAAGATTTCTTGAAAACTTTTTAGAGAATTATTGCTTTATGATTCATTTACTGCTTGAGGTGTCTTCATTACGTTTTAAAGATGACCTGGGTTATACATTTCTGTTAGAACAACAGGATTAATTGAGGTGAACTTGATTTGATTTTACTTTTATTTGTACAGCTTCTCGTAATGTCATCTTAGAATCAATGGAAGCTAAAGGTCTTTATTTTATTTTATTTTTATTTTTGGTAAAACTATTTATATAAAAAAATTAAATTAATCGAATAACAATAACCACGTAATTTGATTACAATCGTTTAAAAACTAATAGTGAATATGATTTTGAAGTAAAAACAAATAGTTAAGACAAATCTGAGATCGACATTCAATTAATTTTATCTTTTTGCATGAGTAATTAACTTAGCAAACATTACAAATGATTTAGTCATCCCCAAAAAAGTACAAGATTTGGAATCAAAGTTCTCTCCATTTTTTTTTTCTTTTTTTTTTCTTTTTTTTTTCAATGCATTAATCCAAGTGTTCATTGCATACAAGTTTTGTGCAATACATCAAGAACCCTTGGATTGCACAGACCATGCATTGAAGAGGATCCTAGTTCCAAGATTTGAGGTTGTGTGCAGACTTTAACACCCTCCGATTAGAAACACTTGTACACGATGTATATTAACACTTGCACATGGGTGTGTTCAAAGCAAAAAAGTGTGCATTTAGAATCACCCTCCTATTTAAAATCTCTGCCACAGATGCTCCTACATGAATCCCTCAAGTGAAATATCACATTATTTCCCTCTCCCAACATCCAATTAATGGAATACTAATAACAGAGAAACAGAGGATTAAGGGGCAAAACCTCGGAAAGACGGGAAGAGATAGGATGGCAAATTCTCCGGTATTTGAGATATTCTTACAGGAATTCTTCTGCGGCACTTAAATCGTTTAGAATTTCAGACTTAACCTCCTCCGGGAGTGGCGCAGAAGGACCTGCCTTTGAGTAGAAGCCTGCCAGAGATCTGATTGCTTTCTCAAGCACAACATATGACTCCTGCAAGCAGTAGAACCACAAAATCAACAATATGGAAGAAGTGGCAAACAGTGATAATATGGAAATTTTTCTTCTTCTTTTTTTCCATATTGGGTTTACAATAATATAGCCTAGAAAATGTGTGTATAATCATTCAAAAACAGAGAAGAAGAACACCCATGCTTTCACAGGATAATGCAATGGTCTTTTCTTTAAGATCTTCCACTTATACTTTCCCAAGAAAAGTATAAACTGAAACGGTTAGAGTGGAATGAGAGATATTTTGAGGGTATTGAGTCTCCGTTGAATAAAATGAAAGGAGTTCCTTTTTGTAACTTGTATAATTGAATATCAGAGCGCGAAACTCCTTCAGGCTTCAGTTGACGAAATGGTTAATTTTAGAGTCTTTGTCTTTGTGATTCTTCTATAGGGGTTTTTGTAACCTTCCCCTTATGGCGGGAGTGTTTTTGTCCAATTCTGCTTGTGTACAAGTTTTTCTCCTCATATGGCATTCCCTTAATGTCATTTATACAATTTCCTTTACTTACATAAAAAATACTTTGCAAGAAAATATTACTCTTCTAAAGGGCTACAGTGTTGTGTTTAGTTAAGAAGAATGCACTTTTCCTCAGTGACCAGATGGATTATACAATCACATAGTCTTAATTAAGAACTTAAGAGGCTAGGCCGTTAATTTAAGTGCAAAGCTCTTTGCATCCAATTTGAGTACCTCTAGAGAGGATAGATCTCAATAGAAAACTAAAGAGTAACAGCAGCAAGTGATTGAGTTTAATAGTTCCTCATATAAAATTATTGACTCTAAAGATATAGAAATATAGAGAAGACAAAATTGTTTGAAGCACCAACAGAACTGAAAGCGCCGTTGACATGCTCCTTTCCGCTTTGTCCACCACTGCTCGCACCCATTAAGGCAGAACACTCTTCTACCAATGTATTTTTGTATCCCATAGTTTTGGCAGATCACTTAGCCCTATTCATCTTCGGCGCGAGAGCGCTTGATCAGTGAGTTATTATGCACTATTTCAAGGATGGCTGCTTCTGCGCAAACCTCCTGGCTGTCTCTGCACCCTTACCTCCTTTATCATTGAGCGGTCATTTAGGGGCTTTAGCTAGTAATCCGGGCTATTTTCATCTCGACAATGAAGCTTATCCCCTATCGTCTCATTTGCCGACATTGACCCATGTTATTTTTATGTCATATCTAGTATTCAGAATTGTTCCCTTCCCAATGGCAGGTGCTTACGCGTTATTCACCAGTCCACCACTGAAAACACCACTTCCCATCCGATTTGCATGTGTTAAGTATGCCGTCAGCGTTCATCTTGAGCCAGGATCAAAATTTCCATAAAATTCATAGTTGCATTACTTATAGCTTCCTTGTTTGTAGACAAAGGAGCTTTGGAATTGTTTTTCATTCCAAAGCATAACATGTATCCATGCACTTTTTATTATTTTCAGCATCTATACAGAGAAGTGGATTGCAGATAATGAGGGTACCCAAACCAAACTAAAGCAAATTTTATCTCAATCAATTCGAATTAGTTGCATAATTTTTTATTTTTTATTGCCATCTTGTTCTATAAAGGGCCATGTCATTTTAAGTCTTCCATTCCTTTATTAAGCGTTTACATTGACAGCAATCCTATCAATCTTTTTTACTATCGCATCTAATAGTCTTCATTATATATGATTAAAATATCTTAATATATTCTCTTTCAACTTATCCTTGTCACTCATATCATTTTCCAAATACATTCATTTCCAATTCTTTTTCCTGGCCTCACCGCTTATTTATCTGAGCATTCTCATTTCAACTTCACACATGAATTAAACATATTGTTTCTTGGATGTCCAATATTCAATTCCATAAAGTATTGTTAGCCTCGTTGTAATTTTTTAAAGCTTTTCTTTTAGTTTTATTGGTATTGTGTAGTATGCCACAAGCACCCTTGCACTTAGCCAACCTATTTTGATTCTATGGATCAAATCATCTCTAACATTTCCATCCATATAAACAATTTAACCTAGATAACAAATTTGTTCATTCTTTGATATCTCTTGATTTTCAAACTTTACTTTCTGCTATTTTTACTTCTGTTAATAAATTACGTTTCATATACATGCTCGTCAAAGCAGTAATAATTTTGAAAGTGGATTGAGGCATTTGATTCAAAAGATGTTAAAATAAGTAAGAATAAAACTGAACATCTACAATGTGAATTTAGTAACAATTGAATTACAAATAACAAAGAATTAAAATGCATTGAGATACCAAAAAGTGAATAGTTTCTCTGTCTAGGTTTAATTATTAATAAGGTGGTGAAATTAGGAATGATGGAACCGATAGAACTAAAGTAGTTGGCTCAAGTGAGAGATGCTTCTAGCATATTATCTGATTGACGAATACCTATAACATTGAAAGGAAAATTTTATTAAACGGTAACGCCAATCATGCTCTTCGGGACAAAAATGTTGGACAACTAAAGAAATAACACATTGATAACATGAGTGTAACTAAGATGACGATGTTAAGATAAATGCATGGTAAGAATAAGAGTTACCGAATTAAGAACGAAATCGTTCATAAAATTACAAGAGCGCTGGGACCAACTGAAGATAAGTTGAGAAAAAGAAAACTGAAGTAATTTGGTCACAA
The DNA here is from genome assembly GCA_034768845.1 of Heliamphora exappendiculata. Lineage (NCBI taxonomy): Eukaryota > Viridiplantae > Streptophyta > Magnoliopsida > Ericales > Sarraceniaceae > Heliamphora > Heliamphora exappendiculata. The sequence goes on from JAOTRH010000027.1 coordinate 3,269,621, forward strand.
ACAACGAAAACTCCTAGATGGAATGGTAACTAATGGAAGTAGAATCATTGTTAATGAAAATACAAGAGAGATTGGAAGAACTAAATTGAGATTGGATATTGTGGCAAAAAATAATATGAACTCATTATTTAACTCAATATATAGAACTTGACGGTACAAAACGGAGAAAAATGATTCATATAATCGACATCAATCAATTGGAATACAAGACTTAATTTGTTTTTGGCTTGGTTTTTATAATAATAAAGCATGGCATTAGTCAAGCAATACATTAGCAGGATGTCACAAAGTGTAAATAGTGTTGGATGATGCGAATGTTCAGAGAAGGCAGCAAGCACCCATGCTCAAAGGGGTTTCACTACGTGATTTACCTTAACCAGACAAATTTAACATGAAACACCACATACCCTAGAGCTTTGGTGCAGTTCCTTAAGAATTTCACCATCTTTTCAATTTCCTGCTCATAACAAAAAAGGCGACTTCCACGATCTAATATGCCTACATGCATCAATTGATTTGATTTTGATCGTCCTATTTATTACATAGTCTTGAGTAGAACTCAACCCCAAAAACTAACTATTGATGTGAGGGTACCTTCACTTATATACTACACATTACTTTTGTACTCAAACAATGTGAGACTTCGCTTCACTATTATGTCACTTTTACCTTGCCAAACCAAAAGTCATGCTCAACAGCTAAGAAGCACGGACACTTTTATGATGGCGGCGTGTCGTATCGAATACCCGTGTCAAACACAACACTCTTTGGACATTCTTAAATTCATATTCAACATTTTTGAAACGTGTTTTAATTAAGGAATTAAATTTATAATACCATACACTTTTTCAAAACTTAACAAACACTTCAGTAGCATTTCTTGAACTGGTGAATTTTTTCATAGTAATAATATTTTGTATTTCTCATAACGCAAATTATGCACATTAAATATAGTTTGGAACATTTATAAGAAGAAATATAAGACTTTTTAATTTTATTAGTAATATGTTAAATATTTTTAATTACCATTAAATAAATTATTTACATATTTGACATATAATAAATATAAAAAATGTAAAATTTTAACGTGTCCTATAGACATGTCGTATCCTGTATTTTTGGAAAATTAACATATCGGTTTTTGGAAAATTAACATATCGGCGTATCCGTGTCATGTCTGTGTCGTATTGCGTGTCCATGTCCATGCTACATAGCTCAACAATTATCTCCAATAATTAGGGAAGTACAAGGAGCCCCCCCCCAATGGACCTATTCTCTAGATATCACAATCCAACTTATGGACTGGATTTATCATGTTAAGCCCCAAGATTTCAGGTACTGTCATATATATGTTGTTGCATCTCGGACTACTATTCTGCCAGCTGGCAGCTGTATTTGCTGATAAACCCACATTGGAAAAGGTACAGGAAGCCAATTCTGTCTTCTCAGCTACTTTGTGCCCATGAATTTGAGGATTCATATTATAAAGCCCATCCAAAATAGAAGAGCAAAATTCTGTATAAACTTGCGTATCTTTTTTGCTTTCAGCAAAAAAAAAATGGCGTGCGCACACTCGTGTCCGTAATGTAGTTCTCTAGTTAGAGCTTTTATAATACATTTTATGTTAATAAATTATAAGGTCAGATCTATTAAACTGAGCAATTTGAGTTTGATACAGGCCTCTAGTTTATGTCTTGGTGCAATATTAACAACACTTCTGGAATGATAAATTTTCTTTTTCAATAAACAGAAATCTCACTCTAAGTTTGCATTATCACAGTCGAGCCAATCAAATTACTCTAGTTGGTAGTTGCCACAAGAAAAAATTTTCCTCATATTTTAAACCAAAACCTCCAGGAACCAGATCAACAGGGGAGACTTCTTGTGCAAAAAAATAGACAGATAAGAACCAGAATTATGTTGCTGGATACACCCAACAGATTCAATCAAATTGTATAATGGCAAACTGGTCCAAAATTATTTGATGAACTTTGTAAGGCTTCAGTAATTAACTCTTCAAATGTGAGTTATGTCTGTTCTTTTTTTCAAATTATGTCATTGTTGCAGGCAGTGTGATTCATAATGCAGAATACCGGACCAAATCTCAAAATATGAGAATGTAATCCCTGAATCAATGATCCTTTAGTCATGAAAATTCATAACTACGGGAGTAACACAAATAACTTTGAGATGTCAATGAGGTTTGAGTTCACTTCAAACCGGTAAAGAAACTTACCTCGTTGACCACTGTCCGTTGTCCCTTCCAACTGATTAGATATTCCCGGATTGACTCCTTCGCTGCATCTGCAGTCCGTCTAAATTTGGCGACATCCTTGGGGTCTTCCTTCAGTGACTCCCGTAATGTCTTCACCACCTCTCTTGCTGATTTTAAGTAAGCCTTAGGCAACACCTTTCCGGACTTTGTTTTCTCATTAGGGTCAAACAACGATTTTACAGTCCCAACGACACCCCCGTCCTCGTTGTCTTCACCCTTTGCCTCATCTCCGGCCCGAGCAAATAAAGGTATCGGGCCAAAGTTGAAGGTTAGAGCGGTAACTAATGAAACATTACCACATACTAAAACATGTCGACGGCAGGATAGTGTCTCTTGAGAGGGTAACACAATATGAGAGCTGGATTGCAGTTTACCTGTTATGTTGAAAAAGTTAAGAAAAGAGAATCAAAATAGAAGAAGATGAGTGTGAATGGGAGGGAGGATCAATGAGGAATAAATACATAAACATCAAAATGGAAGTAGATAAGTGCAATTCAATAAACCTAATCAGCCCCTCAATCATTTTTATGGAAGAAAAATGAAGGAATACTAAAGTAATTAAACAAGGTGAGCTCCATGTAACATGGCAGATAAGCCAAAAATGAAAATGCAGGTAGTTTGATACAATTTTACATGCTTTTGAATGATTCTGACCAAATAGTAAACGAAAATGCCTTATAATTGTGTGTATGAGATAGATGGGGGGTGGTTTGG
>JAOTRH010000027.1:3272709-3289384 GCA_034768845.1 Heliamphora exappendiculata
TAGTATAAATTATAAATTTTTAATAAAAATTATAATTTATAATTAAAATAAAAAATAATTATAATTTATAATATAAATTGTGAGGGCTTGTAATAGATGTAATTTGTAGTTAAAATTAACTACAAACAGTTACAAACTAGTACCACTAGTTTTGCCAAACACCTTATTTTAGTAATATAATTATAATAATTTTAATTAAAAAATAATAATAGTTTTAACAAAAAATGTACTAATATATTAAATATTACAACTTAAAATTAAAAAATAAAGACATATTAAATATTTAACAAAAATAAAAAAATTATTCTAAAAAAAATATTCCACACACTTTAATATTTTTTTCTTATTTTGTTAAAAAAAAAAAACTGTAATTTTTTTAAAAGCGTAGGTTTTTAGATTAGCAAACGTGGGCCATCTCAAGAGCTATACCCTCGGAAGAGCCTGCCCCCACAAACCTCGAGTAGCTCCCTCTTCATCTTCCTTCTTCGCCGCACTCTCACTCTGCTCACCACCTCTCTCTCTCTCTGATTCTTTCCTGAATCTGATACACAATCACACACGCACGCACGAGCGCGCACACACACACATATATTTATATCATTTATTTATATCATTTCACTCTATCAAAGGTGCCATTTTTGAAACCCTAGCTTCCAACACAGTCCATACCAGAGGATGGCCGGAGGTAACCACCCCAAGGGTTCATCCCACAAGCCTTCTTCTTCATCTTCCAACCGAAAAACCCGGTGGGAATCAGGCAACAAACCTCCATCCGACAAAAAACCATCTTCCTCCTCCGCCGCTGCCACCGCCGGCGGCGGATCCAAGCCACCCACACCCAAACCCTTCTCAAACCCTAAGGAAAACTCCGCTCCAAAACCCGTCCCCACCCCTAGCCCTAACCAGCCAAAACCACCTACTGATTCGATCCCCCGCTCCGGATCCGGCCCGATGAATCCGGGAGCTTCGTTGCCCTTCCCGGACGGTCTTGGTCCGCCGCCGGCGCCGGCTTACGGGTTTCACATGCTGGAGCGGAGGACGATTGTTCTCGCCGATGGTAGTGTCAGATCGTACTTCGCGCTTCCGCCGGACTATCAGGATTTTACACCGCCGCCGCGGCCCATGTTGCCTCATGGTTCGGATTTGGCCGGTCCGGCATTAGGGTTTGATAGGCGATTCCCTCCACTGGGTCCCATGAGCCCCGAGTTTCGCGAGCCTGAAGATCCGTACATGCGAGATCGGAACCAGGATTACTGGAATTCGCTTCGCCTCGATGGGCATGGTGGTGGGCCGATGCCGCATCTGGAGAATTCGCTGAAGAGGAAAGGCGGCGATGAGAACGAGAGAGAAGGAAAAGATGGGAGGGACGAATTTGCGAGACAAAGGCAGTTTCTCTTACAGTATGGGAATGCGGGGGTAAATCCGAATAGATATCATATTGGGTCTGTGGAGAGGCCTGAATTTATGGCGGGAACTAGCAACCCTTATCCGAGGGATGCGACAGATATAGGCAGAAGTGACGAATTGAGGGCGTCGAAGTATATGAGAATTGGGGGAGGTTTTGAGAATCTGCAGGGTAGGCAAGCTGCTGTTGAGGGTGACAATGCGGGCCCTAAGCATAATGATGTTGATCAAAGTGCCTTGAAAAAGGCCTTTTTGCATTTTGTGAAGTTGATTAATGAGAATGCTAGCCAAAAGAAGAATTACTTGGAAAATGGGAAGCAGGCACCTCTTCAATGTGTCGCCTGCGGCAGGTTTGATAAAACTGGGCCAAACTTGCTTTTTTTTTTGTTATTGTAGAAATACGTTGCTTGGAGATGTTTATACACTAATTTTTGTAATTAGAATCTGTATTAGATGGACCAGTCACTTAGCCCGAGGGTTGTGAATGAACCCAACTGGGTTAGAACAAAGGGTCTAGGTAAGCATATAGAGAAAAGGGATTTTAGCCTTCGAGCAGGTATGCATTATGTGGTGTGATTTCAGGTATAGGTCTTAGGTTCAGGCAAAATTGTGGGAGCTACCCATTTTCGTTTCTTTGATTTTTTGAGGGCAAACTGCAATGCTCGTGAAATTAAACACACAAACACACACGCACACGCGCCGCCACCCCCCCCATCCCCTTCTCACCAAAAAAAAAAAACCTTAGGAAACTTAAGCTACCCCGTTTTGTTTCTTTTGTTGGATATTGATATTTGATATCGCCTTGTATTTATTTAGTATAACATTATTGAAGTTGTCATCTAACATAGGAATATTATAGGGAGTGAAGGTATTTGTTTAAGTTTGATCTGCTGAGAAGTATTATGCTCTTAGAGTCAGTTAATTTGTGGGAAGGGCTATGTTTCACTTATGGATGAATTTAGTGGGGGTATTTATCAAAGAGAGAAGAAAGTTGAGTGACCCGGAACTCAAGTTTAGATGTTGGGAGCTGCTGAGGGTTAGTTGGGATTTAGGATTTTATTTAGTAATTTGATCCTTTTGATGCGAGTAAATTTATATACTACTATTTCTTAAGTAGTATTTACCACCTAGCCAAGGTAGACTTTAGTTTCTGATTTTATCATGAAAAAGAAGCTAGTTTGTATTTTTCCGGTCAAAGGTGCTCACTTCACTGAGAAAAAGGGATGGAATTAAGTGGCATTTAGACTTACTTCCTATGCTCAATGGGACAATTATGTGTTGCAAGTATTGACTTTTGTAGATGTATGAGCTAGGAAGGTAGAATGTTTTGCTTTATCCAATGGTGGATAACTTTACAATTTTTAAAAATGGTAGTAATTGTTGAAAGATTGTTTTTGTTATGATCGGTGCATGCTGTCCGTGCACTTCATATTTCGTTTGTTGACTCGAATATTGTGATTTGTGGGTTATTAATTGAATCTCTATTATGTGAGCCGTCATTTTGTTTATTGAACGATATACCGAAATTGCATTCAAATAATAATGAGAGAGTCAAATCTCATCAATGACTCCAATTTATGCTGACATTGACCTAGTTTCCCCATATTTGAAATGTTTATGGGTTAAGTTTTGCGTTCTCTCTCTCTCTCTCTCTCTCTCTCACACACACACACACACGCACACACACACACACGCCCGAGCCTCTCTGCGCGCACACTCACAAAGAGAGAGAAAAAGAGTTCTACCACCAAAGCCACCATTTCCAAGTCTTTAATTTATTACTTTCTACTTTCTAGGCACGTGCAAATATTTAATTGAAAATCTATGCAGTTTATTACATTAAGTTTGAGCTAACTGATATTTTGATAATTTTCTCGTTAACACGTGATATATTTTCTGAGTGTTGCCACGCCATGTGGGGTATTTGGCTAGCTTGCAGAAAGAATTAGATAGCGTTAGCTTCTATTTATGAGCCATCCTCTTGTCATTATTCTTTTCTTTGTTAAGGGAGAAAGGGAGTTGTTATGAATGGCAAAGTAGGAGAAGATCAGAAGATTGCAGTAAGAATTTTGTTCATTCACTCTGATATAACTTTGTTTGACCTGATCATTGCCCGTTGATTATTATTCATTGGCAATAACTACTAGATTTCTAGCATGTGATCATTCCTTTGGTTTACCTTTGTTTTCCATATCTTTGTTAGTAGTTAAGGTCAATATAATTCTTACTATTGATAAATTCATCCGGAAGGGGCACATTCTGAACAACTGGGTAGAACAAATGGTCGTAGTTATGCGTACAAGGAAAAGGGATATAAGTCTTCGAGCAGGTATGCATTACGTGGCCTGATTTTGGGTATAGGTCTGAGGTTCAGGAAAAATTGTGGGAGTGGTCATCTAACGTAGAATTATTATAGGGAGCAAGCATATTTGTATAAGTTCGACCTGCTTAGTAGGTTTTGATTAATATTAATTTATGCTTTTCAAGTCAGTTACTTTGTGGGAAGGGCTATGTTTCACTTATGGGTGCATTTAGTGGGGTATTTATTAAAGAGAAAAGAAAGGTTGAATGACACGGAGTTCAAGATTTAGATGTTGGGAGCTGCTGAGGGTTAGTCAGGATTTAGGGTTTTATTTAGTAATTTGATCCTTTTGATGCGAGTAAAATTATATACTATTTCTTAAGTAGTATTTACCAGTTTAGCCACATTAGACTCTAGTTTCTGATTTTATCATAAAAAAAGAAGCTAGTTTGTATTTTTTCAGTCAAACGTGCTCACTTTACTGAGAAAAAAGGGTGGTTTATTGTTACTCACTAATATGCGATTAAGTGGCATTTAGGCTTACTTCCTATGCTCAATGGGGCAATTCTGTGTTGCAAGTATTGACTTTTGTAGATGTATGTAGTAGGAAGGTGGAATGCTATGCTTTATCCAATGGTGGATAACTTTACAATTTTTTAAAATGGTAGTAATTGTTGAAAGATTGTTTTTATTATGACCGGTGCATGCTGTCTGTGCAGTTCGTATTTTGTTTGCTGACTCTATTATTGTGATTTGTGGGTTATTAATTGAATCTCTATTATGTGAGCCGTCATTATGTTTATTGAATGAAATGCCAAAATTGCATTCAAATAATAATGAGAGAATCAAATCTCATTTATGATTCCAATTTATGCTGAAATTGATTAAGTTTCCCCATATTTGAAATGTTTGTGGGTTAAGTTTTACTCTCTCTCTCTCTCTCTCTCTCTCTCGCTCTCACTCACACACACACACACACATACACACGCACACAGTGATAGAGATAGACATGGAGAGAGTTCTACCATCAAAGCCACCGTTTCCAATTCTTTAATTTAGTACTTTATAGGCACATGCAAATATTTATTTGGAAATCTATGCAACTTATTACATCAATTTTAAGCTACATTATGTATTTTGATAATTTACTTGTTAACATTTGATTTTTTTGAGTGCTGCCACGTCATGTGGGTATCTGACTAGTTTGCAGAAAGAGTTAGATGGTGTTAACTTCCATTTATGAGCCATCCTCTTGCCATTAGACTATTATTATCTTTGTTAATAGAGAAAGGGAGTTGTTACGATTAGCAAAGTACGAGAAGATTAGAAGATTGCGTCAAGAATTTTGTTCATTTACCCAGATGTAACTTTATTTGACCTGATTATTTCATTGCCCAGTGGTCATTAGTCATTGGCAGTAACTACTAGACTTCTAGTATCTAATCATTCCTTTGGTTCCCCATTGTTTTCATATCTTTACCAGTAGTTAAAGTCAATATAATTCTTCTTATTGATCTCCTTATCCGGAAGGGGAACATTTTGATCAATTGGTGGTCTTTGTAAGGAGGGTGAATCCATCTCCCACATTGTTATGATTAACAAAGTAGGAGAAGATGAGAAGATTGCGGCAAGAATCTTGTTCAGATGTAAGTTTATCTGACCTGATTATTTCATTGCCCAGTGATCATTAGTTATTGGCAATCACTACTAAACTTCTAGCATGTAATCATTCTTTTGGTTCCCCTTTGTTTCCATATCTTTGCCAATAGTTAAGGTCAATATAATTCTTCTTATTGATCGCCTTATCTAGAAGGGGCACATTTTGATCAATTGGTGGTCTTTGTGAGGAGGGTGAATCCACCTCCCACGTCCTTGTCCATTATGATTTTACGAGGAAGTTGTTGGAATTTGTTTTGTTCATTTTTGGGGTTGATTGGATTTTTGAGAAAAATATGATCGGGGCTTGACGGGGTGGAAGGGATGGAGAGCGTCGGGGAGGACGAGAAGGGCTTGGCATTTGGTGCCTCTTGGCTGTGATGTGGTTAGTGTGGGCGAAATAGGAGGTCCTTTGACAAGGTCGAGTCTGCATTGTACAAATTGAAGGGACTTCTTCTCATAATTTGTACGGTTGGTTATTTGAGCGAGGACTGCAATCTATTTTTTATACGGTAGATTTCATAGAGTTTTTTGTTTTGAGGTGATTCCTTTTTGTAGAAGGATTGCTATCCCGTTTGGCATGTTTCATAAATGGGTGGCATTCCTTTTGTGCCTCCTTTATATTGTGTAATTTTACTTATCACAAAAAGGAAATATGATATCACTCCAGTGGAGGAGGAAGTTGTCGATATTAAATGGAATATCTTAATGCCAAGTGCCAACTAACACGCGTGCTTATGATTGAAAGTTAATGTGAAATTTTGGCTTGTTTAGACGGTGTATAGGTTGACTGCGCTTGGCAAAAGCTGTTGTGTGCATTTTGTCTTGTTTTGTCTATACAAGAAAATTGCACAGTGTTTGGAGTCCTTGTTTCTTTTTGAGAGATTTGAAATATATCTATTTACTTAGGAGTTCGAATGTGCGCTGCTGCCCGAATCTAGGGCTGTTGTCTTAAACTTCCATAGTGAATAATTTAATAGATCACTCATGGCACTAAGGTTGGTTAAAAACCATCGGTGAGGAGTGACATAGTCTCAAACAGTTGGCCTGTCTTTACCATTGGTGAGGAGTGAGCGAGAAATCTTACTTATCTTGATGTTGGATCATTGGGCAATTTTAATTTAGGTGTGATGCATAGCTCTTGTGGATGTATTGCAATTTTAATTTAGATGTATTGCACTTTTTTTTTTGGAGTGACATAATCTCAAACAGTTGACATATTTTTTTTTGGTGGATGTATTGCACTTTTTAATACGTATTCTTTGTTAATGATGAACATTTGGCTGTTGAACATGTATACTTGCAAGGGTTGGACGTGCTGACTACTTTATCTTGATGTTGGATCATTGGGCAATTTTAATTTAGGTGTGAGACTTAGCTCTTGTTTCTACTGGATTTAGTTGTCCGTATAATATGAGATTAAGTTATTCGTCATTTCTTTCCTATTTTGTTTGACCTCGAAGTGTCATGCAGTGCTGCCTTTTAATATCAACAATGAAATATTGGGCTGAAAAAAAAGGGAAAAGGCTTTATTGTGCCTACTAAAATTCGATGATGTCAAGTTGGGTAAATGTGTAGATTTTCATCCACATTGACATATTTGATGGTGAAAGTAAATTGTTGGTTGGCCAATTTCAGTTGTGAGCCGTGGATTATGATATATGCTTAAACTTAGTTTATTGTCATTCTGAATTGGTTTTCTGTGTTGTATGTTTTACTGCATTGGATGTGGTTGTCTTACCTAAACCTAAATAAAATATATTTTTTAATTTTAGTTGTTGGTTGTGAATTGGATTATGAAATATAATATATTTGTTGTATGGTGGCATTGGGTATTTGAATTAGTGATTTTTTTTTCAGTGAACACAATGTGCCAAACTCCAAAGTTTTATCTTTATTATTATTAAGTTGCAGGTGGTGACTTGGGATTTAGTCTGTAGGAGAACTATATCATTCTTGGTGGATCGGGTGCATAAGGTGTGGTGGTATCAGTCAGTTTGTCACCTGTGCTTTGGAGTTACTAGTGATCGTCCTAAGTTGCAGTTTTTGGAATATTTTGCTGATTGATTTTTCTGAAGTTCTCTAAGTTGATGATTGACTGCGAAAAGATGAAGGTTTTTATTTGGATTTGTTAATGATAAGGAGATTCTCATGTTTTGAGATGCGTCTCCTTTTTCTTCTTTTAGGATTATGTTTTGGATTTGGAAATCTGCTAGTGGAAGTGTCTCCTACCCTCCCTTTTTTATGAGCAAATTTTCTTGATTAAGACTTGGTGGGCAGCTTAGTGCACAAGATTTGCGTACTGGATTATTTTTGCCGGTTTTCGTAACTGTGGGATATATTTAGAAATTAGAAATGTCTACACATTTCTAAGGTTTCCTCTTGTTTTCTTGTCCTACTTCTCACATTATTAGTAAGCATGGTTCTAAATTTGTAAATATTGGTTTCTTAGCCTTGCTGGCTATTGGAAGGCGCCTATAGGATTAACGGGTATAACTTTACCTTCATTGAGCTAAGTTCCTATGGTGCTGATGGTCCTTATCGTTGTTATTTTTCATTTTTTCTGCAAATTGTCCTTTTGTTTTAAAATATAAATCTGCTTTTGCATGCATATTGGACTCAATCTTCTTCGTTTGTGGGTGATTACTGATTAGTTTTATCACCGTGTATTAGGGCGTTTGTTGGATGCAAGTTTCAGCTGGGATTTATCATAGTTGTTTGGGTAACATGTGGTGCTGACAATTTGGGAAGTGAAATGTTCTTTGTGTTGGGTTTCCTACTGAAATTGTAAGGACTGAGAACGGCCTTTTTTTTATAATGAGTTGGTTTCCCATGTCAACGTGCTTTAGTTCTTGAATTTCCTGTGCTTTTCTTTTTTTGTCTGCGTATTCCAGTTTTTGTTCTTGGCCTTACCATTTTTCTTATTCTCGTCAAATCTATGCCAGACTTAAACAGAAATGCAAAATAGGATCCGTGTAGCCTATTCCAAATGGTAGGATGGGGCTTTGATTGGCTGAGTTGAGTTCACAAATTGGGAGTGAACTCACCAATTATTTGTTGCTAATCCCGCATCATTGTGCTAGCTTGGACTGGCATGTCCAATCCATTTGGGTCTGTTTAGGATAGTCCAACCATTTTCAAAGAAAACAAAATATACATCTTAGGACATGAAACTTTACTGACATCTGATTGGCAGTGTTGACACCCTCTGTAAGTAGATATTTTTGTATTTTATATCTAATATATTGTTAGAATTTGACATGGAAAACACTAGAAGTATGTAAGATCTTGGGGTAAAACTTGTGGGTGCATAGTTATATTGAAATGAGAGAGTTGATAAAAAAATTGAAGGGAGCTCATAAATTGTATCGTGCCGTCTTACTGCTTAAATTACAGTATTATAACTGATCCGTGTTTCTATTGTCTATGATCCTGTACTCTATTGGACAATATCATCTTTAACCCTTGTCAAAAATGTTGTATCATCTTTCTCGGAAGATCGATCAAGCTGAAAAAAGGAAATTATAGGTAATTTGTTCGATTTCAAGATAAGATAATTTGTTTTTACCTTTTCTTAAATGTATATTTCTTTTTTTAGCTATGCATTATCATGCCATATAGAGTGTAGCGAGTCTCGGTAATTTCAGGATTTGCTGCTGTGTACTGTTATAGTCATTTGTGTTATTTTTCCCAAAGTATGTTTAGTTTAGATATGGAAGTAAAATCTTTAGTTCTGATTTTGGTGCCACTGTCCTATTAGAGTTGGGGATTTGCTGCTCATGCACTGGTTTAGCCATCCACGTGTTTTCTTTTATATCAATGGAGAATTATTGAAAACTCCGAAAGGGCAGAACTGTTTTCTTTTGGATTTGATTCTGCTATGAAACATACTTCAAAGCTATGTTTGGGTTTGTCTGATGCAACTCTAACTCTAGACGTGTTACCTGAATGGCCAATCCTAGGAATTCCTTCATTTTTTGCTTCCTTTTTTTTCCCCCCTCTAGTTCTGTAAAAGCATCATTATTTCCCCGTTTTCTAACGTAATCACAATTAGCCTCGGATTTATTAATTTTTCATCCCCAAAGCGTCATGGTATGCCATCTCTTCTTTACTTCATGGCCTTCTCTGTGACATCCACCAAATTCAAAAGGATGCTTTGCTTTCCAAAATTTTCTGAAATGCTTATAAAAAACCTGTCACTTTGGATAACAACGTATAAGCCATCATTGTCTCCAATTACCGAAATAGCATTGTTAGTATTGTATTATGATTCAAGGTTCAATTCATGATTCTTGCAAGATCAAAGCAAATCCATGGGTGCAAGATCAAAGCAAATTCATGATTCTTGCAAGATCATGCAATTCTTGAACTTGTCGGGTTTGGCAATTCTTGTGCTCCTTTTACCACTTTTACCATAATATAAATTCTTAGGGTGTTTAATGGGAAAATGAGCAATATATATGCATAATATAATTTGTTGATCATGTAGTGAGTATAAGAATTAATAGGATCCAGTTAGACTTGAAAGTTTCTTAACCTTTTTTTCTTTGAAAATGTACCCTTTGAGGATGGCTAAGGCTAAAATAATTTGTATCCATGAATTATCTATTGCTACTTTTGTTGAACAAATATAGTTTAATATGATGTGTGTCGAATTAGTTGGGCTTAATGGTTACACACTTACACCCTTTAAAGGGGTCTTGCTTTGAAACTAAAGGGTTCCCTCCCTTTTCTTATTATTGTTGTTGTTGTTATTGTTGTTGTTGGTTGCTATATTGTGGTTTTAAAAGAATCTCGTGGTTGGTATGATTTGGACCAACATCTTTCGGGGATGAAGGCTAATGTCTTTCCAATTGGAAACATAATCACATCCTTATATAAAAATTATTGTATTTTCTATACGACAAAATCATATATACAAATTGTTTAAAATCCTATTTATAGTCTGTGGTGAATTTTGTTATTTTTTATTTGATTTGAATCGGTTCACAATTCTCAAAAAAGTTAGGATTTCGATCCATGATATGATTCTTGATCTGATAACTGTGCACGATAGCAAAATGAGCACATAACAGCCAAAATTTTATAGCTACCATTTGGAACTCAGATTAGACTTGAAAAACATTTCGTTCCATGCCAATTACCAATAATACCCTATCCCTTCAATAGCTTAATGACCCCTACCCCCGAATCTCATTTTACTTAACTTTCAGCATAGAAATTGTTAAATGTATCTGGAAAACACATTTTATTTGTCCCCTAAACCAATTTTGGCTGTAGACTTCTAGGAGGGTGCTTCTTTGTGCTTGTTCTAATCACTTCGACAATGGGACATGAGAACTTCATCTTGATTGATAAGTTGGGTGGTCATGGCATTGCAATTGTTGGTTTGGTAGATTCTGTTAATTTGGTTTGATGTTATTCCATTTGTTTGGTGACTTTGGTCTAAGAAGCCGGATACAGATATGGGATTCATACATGTTTCAAAAGATTAGGACACACGAATTGCATATCCATGGGGATTACAACAACCCATACGCCTTTTTAATCAATATGCCTCAAACAAGGAATGCCAGTGTGTTTTCTTGATTCAGTGTTTTGTGATATCTGAAATATGTATACTTTCACAGAAGTTGGAAATAAAAAATGACACATTTGGATGCTTGCACGTACACGACATGCTAGGAAGCGTCTCTATGATTCCTAGTAACTGGTCCGCCCACTTGTTTACACGAGAAAGTGTTAGGATGGCATATTACTATCATTTTATGATGATTACTCGGACTTTGAAACGATTTTCATCTCACCATCCACCAAGACATTCAAATGTTCTTCAAAAACTGGTCGGATTTTAAAAGGTTTTTTAAAGTCCTAAACCCTAAACCATAAACCATCAACACTAGACCCTAAACTCTAATGCACAGAATCTATAACAGTTTATTCGTGTGAGAGCACAACTACTTTGTTATAGCCTGTTTGATTTTTGCAGTATAAGTTTGTAGTGAATACAAATGATTGCCTTACTCTACCGACAAAAGCGGAATGTCATTCTTCATTTGCTAGGCTATGATGCTTATTTGCTCAATTCTTGTTTTTATCCGTAAAATTTCAGATAGCACCACCAAATTATACGAATGCCCTGTGGTTTACTTTTGGAACACACGTTCCATGCAGGGCACCCTTTATTTTAATATGTTAAATCTATCAAAATGTTGAAGTTCTTGCCTATGTATTTCGTTAAGAAACAAAATCAAATATAATGAACTTTACATTCTTGAGATGGTGAAGTTTTGGTAGGACAAAATGTAAACGCGAACATGATATGCTCATATAATTCTGTTTTTACATGATCAACTTAAAGTTTGTTGATCTCTAATTATAAAAAGAAAATTGCCATCACATTTGGAAGTACCATATATTCTAATCCTACATGTGGTTTATCCATACTTCATAGAAAGGAATGGTGCATCAATTTTGACAAATTCTGAAGTAGAGTACTAACTTAATCTCCCTACTTCTTTCTTCTATAGAAAATTAACAAAATATTGGAAAAATATTCTTGTATTTATACCAACAATTATATTCTAATGCTATGCAAGAAATGTTACAATTTCAATATTATAATAGTTTGGATATGTGACTTCGAGTATCCACTATCTGGCACTTCTCCAAATTAAAGGAAATCAATTTTCAAACTATGCATACGTTTAGCAAGTATGATATGTATTTACGTGTATCCGAGGAGTATCGATACGGATATGACTCCCTTCTGGAGGTGGTATCTGTGCTTCCGTTATGGATACAACTCCCTTATGGATATGTGGCGAGTCACTTGTCAAACAAACAAGAAAAAAAAAGAGAAGATATTGTGAATCTGCCCCAGGTTTGGTTCATCAGATTGTGAATTAGAGTGCATTCTGCTATCCTTGGGATGTGGGCTTGGTTGCATAACAGTTTTTCACCGTATAACTAGACTTTTTGTGGTTTTCACACATTTTTTTAACCCTTGCTATTCAAGAGTTCGCTTTGTTGACTTTTCTTGTGGTTTTCTCATTTGCCCCCACTGTTGTTTTTGATATTTTGTGGATCTTGCTACTCAAGAGTTCACTTTTGTCACTCATCTCACATGTGTTGTTGGCGATCCTTCTGATTATGGTAATGATACTATCAGAAGCTGTGTTCACATTCTCCCTTAATGTAATTATCAGTGTTCTAATTTCATGATTCTGGGAGATCTTCTCAAATAATTACATTCTTTACTAAATGAATTTGGTTATTCCCATAGTGAATCGAATCGTGAATCAAAATCTTGATTTTGCGAATCGTGAATTGAATCGAATCGAGATCGAGATCGTAAGATTCAACATAAATTATAATTATGATATATTAAACACTTCATATGTATGGAATAAAATAAATAAAACTAATATTGACGCAAATTATATAATAAAAATATGATTACACAATAATAGTATATTCTATTTTGAAATTCATAAATTGGACCAAAATATCACAAAAAGAGTAGAATAACAGAAAAGAGAGGGTGGAAACTCTTTAGATTAAATTAAACAGAATACACTTGAAAACGTGTCTTATATGCATATTGCTAATAAAAAAGTTTAGAAAAAATTGTTGCGAAATTATCGAGTCTAACTAATCACTATTAAACTATAATTGTTTGCCCAAAATAGCAATATAATATTTATTGAAAGTGTTATTGTCATATTTTAAATTCTTAAAAAAATGTATTGTTGACATTTTTTACATATAAGAGAAATGGAAAAAAGAGTTAACAACCTATTAGGTCAGTTTTATTCTTATTATATATTCTCTAATTACCAAATGAGCAACAAGTTATGCATAGTTTATCTTATTTTAAAAGTAAACACACCAAGTTGTCTTATAGTATTTTCAAAATTAAAAAAAGTGGTAAATAGGACTTTTATCGAATATCCTAATTTTAATAATATCATGAATCATCAATAGAGAACCGACTCGTGAATTGTAAGACTTATTACGATCTTAGCACAAAATATTGAAAATAGATTTACTCATAGATTTGTATCGATTTATGTACGAATCGTGAATCGAATCATGAATTGAATCATGAATCGTAAAATTTTGACAAATGGGGTTATGCCATTTATTTTTTTTGATTGTTTAATATTTTTGAGCGTTGGGGCCTTTTTTCTTCCTCAAATTACTATTGGGGGATAGTGAGGGACGGGCCAGGTCGGCAAAGGAAAAACGAGTGGAAGCATTTTATGTTGGGTTGGTAGTTGTGGTAGCATTTTTTGTATGGGATGAAGTCTGGAGGTTTTGTTTCTGACTTGACATGACATGTTGAATTTTGTGGTGGTTAGCTATGTTTGATTCTGATTATTGATACTGAGGATAAAATTCCGGTTTTGTGAAGCAGAAGATTGTGTAAGTACTCAGTTGTCCTTTTGTTTTAGTGATGACTAGCACTACTATTTTTACTGATTCGATAAAGTGGTTTGCTTTTATTTGGACTCAAAGTCAAAGATCTATTTGGATGAAGCAGATAGTTTTGAAAATCCACCCCTCGTTTGGAGAGAATGTGTTTGATTAGACACTCTCCTATATTTAATGTGTTTGATTGTTATTCATTTTCTAATTTGAAGTTTGATGCAGTGTGTGCTTCCATTATTTGATGACCACATTGGCCAGAAGTTTCTTGGTGGTGTATCAGGCTATAAGTTTGGCTCCTATAATCTATTTGTTGCCTTTGGTTGCTATATCAGGGCATAAGTTTGGCCCGACTTGTACCCCTAGCTTACAGAAACTGAAGGAAAGAAATAGTTTATAGTTTTGATTACTTCTCTTTGTTTCTCCTCTTGTATTTTGGCAGATTTCTTGTTCTCCAAATCTCTTGTTCCGTATTTTTTTCTTCCTTAATAATATTTCTTTTATTGTTGCCGATAAGAAAAAACTTGTACCCTTATGGCCTTATATATGTTGATTGGAGGTTTAAAGTTTTGATGCTGCAGGAAGCAAT
The DNA here is from genome assembly GCA_034768845.1 of Heliamphora exappendiculata. Taxonomy (NCBI): domain Eukaryota; kingdom Viridiplantae; phylum Streptophyta; class Magnoliopsida; order Ericales; family Sarraceniaceae; genus Heliamphora; species Heliamphora exappendiculata. The sequence continues at coordinate 3,287,091 of JAOTRH010000027.1, forward strand.
TTTGTGATATTTTTGGGCTTGATGTTGGAAGCAACTTTGTGATATCTTTGTTTTGATTTGTAACTTTGGCATCCAGTTGAATCTGGTCATTTTGTGGTTTGAGTCATCTTGCTGAGTTTTGCTTCTTCTCTGAAAGGATGAGCAGTTATTAGGGTACTGTGAATTGGCATGATGTTTGCATCGAGCGGCTTCGGTGTCTACTTAAGTGTCTACTCTTCTATTGAGCTGTTTAGAAGGTTATAATTTTTCCCACTGTGGATTTGCTTCTCCCTGCATTTTTCTATTGATGAGAGTTCACCCTGTTTTGTTTTTAGTATGTTAGTAGTAGTTACACTAGAACTTTTTAGTACATTGAAAAATTTGAAAGGCTTTAACTGATATGTTGAATATTTTGTGTATGTTGCATTGGATCCCTCCTGGTCACAATGCTTGATGGCAAAATTTTCAATTCCAGATGTCAGTTTCCCCCATCAGCAGGCTTAATATGGCTGTTGATGTAGTTTCTCTGATGAGTTTGGAATAATCCTTCTAGTGTTATATGGAAGTTTGTGGTTGCTTTCCCTGTAAACCTCATTTTGAGGTTTGATGTTAGAAACTCCGTGTGGTAAACAGCTTGATAAGCTTGAAATTTCTATTGGAGTGAATCTGTAGAATTGATTCACTTGAATTCTTGTCCGTAAAATTGGTACGAACATAATTTGTCCCCCATAGAGCCTAGTCTTAACAGAAGGTGGGGATGCCACTCGTTGGATATTAAAAAATAGGATATCATTTTTGAAACCATTAATTGTTTGTATGTGTGTAACTTTAGACATGCCTTGCTGATGCCTTTCATAGGCAACTATTGATTATTCTGGTGGACAATGATTTTTGTTTCTATGTATACATGCCCTACCTTTCCTTGAAACTAGTGAATGCACTGTATTTGTCGCCTTGCTAGTTTATTTTCCAAACCTGTAGTGGCCGCTGAAATATGTATCTGAATTAGGCAACACCTTTTATATGTAAAATTTCAGGTCTTCTAAAGAATTTCCAGATATGCATGGTCTTATCCTGCACACATACAACTCAGACAGACCCGACTTGCTTGTGGATCATCTTGGCTTACACAAAGCTTTATGTGTTGTGATGGGCTGGAACTATTCAAAACCTCCTGATAACTCAAAGGCATATCAGTCATTGTCTGCTGATGAAGCAGCAGTGAACCAGGATGATTTGATTATGTGGCCGCCTGTGGTGATCATCCATAATACAAATACGGGAAAGAGTAAAGATGGGCGCATGGAAGGTTTGGGAAACAAGGCAATGGATATTAAACTTAGAGGTAATGTGTTTATCATCTTGCATGCTATTTATCCTGTCATATGTCCTCTTGTGATGTTCTTATTCAGTTAAGGTAATCACATGCATTTGTCCCATGTTAGTCCTCAGCCAGCAGTCAATGGCGGTTAAGAAGCGCTTTAATAATACTGTAGTTCAACGATTTTACCATTATTGTGTTGTCATTTTTCTTGCTATTAATTCATACTATTTGTAATTTGACTAGAGTTCAGGCTATCTAATAAATGGCCTTCATTGCCTTCATTTGGTAACGGAATAATAATGCCCTTATTAGGCTGAAAAACTTTTCCTTTCATTGTAGGGGTCTTTTTTTCTTGTTTCTTTTTCCCTTCAGTGTTGTTTTTGATTCTTCGTATGTCCTTTCATAAACTTAGTTTAGACTGCGATCTTGTTGCTTGACATGAGAGATGGTTTATTGATCACTACCATTGGCGATGGTTATGATTGTTTAATCTTTGTTCCTTCTAACAATGATTGGGAGAGCTTTGTTATAGGCAATTGGCTTGGGCCATTTTGAATTTCAATAGCTTTGCTATAGGCAATTGCTTTTTAGCTGCTTTGGTAAAGATTAATTATTTAAGCCAGAAATATGTTTGGTAAAGATTAATTGTTTACCCCAGAAATATGATGCCAATTGTCATAATGTTACTCTAGACTACAGAGAATTTCTGGTTATCCTTTTCTTTTTGGTCTTAGTTTTGAATTGTTAATGTATTTTGGATTTAGAAGTCTTTTAAATAATAATTTCCATATATTAAATTTTTTAGGAGATACTTCCATAATTTCTGTGTGGCTAGAGAATCTGAGTGCTTAATAAAATTAGTTTTATTGTATGGTGTATTTATATGCCTCGGGTTTTGCAAGGCCTGTAAGGAGTGAAAGTTGAAGTTTACCACTTTGGATAAGAGTGGAAGTTGAAGAATATTTGGAAGAGATGCATGTGTGTGTGTGTG
>JAOTRH010000027.1:3289484-3300633 GCA_034768845.1 Heliamphora exappendiculata
TTTCTTGTGAATGAAAAGCATGGCAAATTTCCCCATTCTTTTCTCTTTCTCTCTCACTTTGTTATTAAAAGCATCATGATGGCTTATTTGTTTGCAATGTGTTTAAAGAGATTCTCATGGGAGCTCGGGGCTATATTAATCTGAAGCAAAGCTCCCATATATCCCTGTGCATTATCCATACTTCCATAGTCATTGCTTGCGTTTTGCTATGGAGCTTTCTGATCTAGGCCTGGTTGTTTCAATGACAAGGTTTCGAATTACATTTTAAGCTCTGAATAATCCCTTTATGAATTGTGGTTTCTCCTATCCTCTTTTTTGTAGAAGTTATAGTATGATTCCTAAGCATAGCCTCCGCCCCTCCACAATTGCTACTTAAGTTGAAGCATATGTCGAATACCTATGGATTACCTTTAAGAACTTTTGTTGTTAGAGCCGTGAAAAGGGAAAATGTGGCAGCAAATATATAGGTGCTATTGTGCCTTGTGAAATGTGATTCCATGGAATTCCATCCTTCATTATTCAGTCTGTTAGAGGTGTTTAATTGGAAGTAAAAACATTTTCTAATGTAATATCTACTGTAAGGGTGACCCAGTGCGCAAGGCTCCCATATAAGCGGGATCTAGAGAGGGCAAGGGTGATCCATTGCACGAGGCTCCCGTAAAAGTGGTATCGGAGAGGGCAAGATATATGCCAGCCTTACCCCCACTACTACTACTATAAGGATGACCCAGTGCATGAGGCTCCAGTAAAAGCGGGATCTGGAGAGGGCAAGATACATGCAGCCTTACTCCCATTACTAAAGAGGTGGTTTTTGTGACTTAAACTTATCCCACCAAGGATGTAATGGCAAGCCTTATACTTCGGCCAAGTCGCTCTTTATCTACTGCTATTCTGATTTATTTATTTTTGTTAGGTAATGCAAAATGCATTCAAGCTTTGGATGGTAGCCATGTCCTCGAAATAAATTAGTCAAGGGCGTGTCATTGTTAATAATATTTTTGTTAGGTTCTATTTGGTATTTAAATATTGGTGTAGTGAAGCTTCACTACAAGAGGCATCATATATGTGAATGAGAGTGAAAGCTGTGTTTTGCATCAGAATTATCTTGTCACAAGCAGCTATTAGTTTTCATCTCTGTTATGTAAATGGTGATGTTCATTCAGCTATTTTTTGGGCAAGCAGTATGGTCTTCAAATTTCCTGAGCGTTTAAACTTGGTGTGGATGCTGGGGGAAGTCCTCATGAATCCTCCAGGTTTATCGCGTCATATATATGTAATTTGAATTTGGACTTTATATTTTCAACCTTTCGGCCATGTTCTCCATTTCAAGTTGTGTGCGTTTTTCTTCACTTCATATTGTATTGCTGTTTTCCTGCCATTGTAGGCTTCAATGCCTGGTTGCTTGCTGTCTGAAAATGATAAATATCCATTTGGACTTTATCTCCATCATGTCTGGTTATCTCGTCATTTCTCGTTTTCTTTTTCTTTTTTGTTTTTGAGCTGTGGGGGTAGGAAAATTTGGGTTTCTGGGAGGGTGGTTCTTATTATTCGCCCTTTATTCTAGGTGTTAGGTATGCGTTGCCAGTATAGGTTAATAAGTTGTTCAATTGCAAAGCCACTTATTGCATTTGGTGGCAAAAAGATCTACTGAAGGACAGATGTGAATTTGTTGCTTGAATTTTTCTTGCAATCCAGATTGCAGGTGTAAAGTAGCATCTCACATTAGCTTTATGGAACAGTGACAGTGTGAAACCTCTTTTTCCTATCTTAGAAATTAGACTATCGGATTTTATTGAACATTATTAGGTGGTAAACCAGATTGGATTTTATTGAACATGATTAGGTGGTAAAACGGATTTCCAAAATGTCTGAAGGAAGTTCCTATGAAGTATGATGCAACTATACATCCACGTGGTAGGGTGGCTTATTAATGTCATCAGATAATAACCAGGGTCCAGGTCCAGGGTCCAGGGTCATTCAATTACCAAGCCACAACTAACCTTTGTGCAGTCAACGACTTTTAATTCCTTTTACACGCCTTACTGTAAATATAATAGAAATTTGTTAACCATTGAACAGAGATTGACAGTACACGTGTTACATATGGAACTAACTGGGTTAATTATTATTCCAACTTTATTCGTTGGCTGGTGTTTGTGGAGACAAGAAAGCTGGGTAACTCATTTAGGTTATTCTGTTTTGTTAATATACTTCTTCTGTTGGCTATCTGCTACTTTGCTTTTGTTCTCTTTCAGTGGAGTTCTTGTGATGCTTAGAATCGCTGTAATGTTAGTACGTTTCGGTGAATAACTTACTATTGCAGCAATGTGAATAACTTATGACATCATTATCGCTTGACACCTATTTTTTACGATGGTTGATTGCAGGGTTTTATGTATGTTCTGATTCACCATATTTTGAAATTAGTTCTTTTATGTTATGTTTTTAATATGACATCTTCAAGATATGACTTGGAGCTACTTGTTGCAGTTTGACACATCCTTCTTACACGTATTCTACAGACATACGAGGACATTTTGTCATCTTCTTTAGCATTAAAAGTCACATGGAACTTACAAGTGAAGCCAATCTTTTCGTCCACTACGCTTCCATAGCTTAGTTCCAGGAACTTTCTAATGGGAGGACGAATTATAGCCGGAATCTCACTTTAATCATATGATGGAACTTCTCGAACATATAAATTCCAAAGCAAATTTATTATAGGACTTCTTATTTACATGATACTAAAATATATTTGTAAAAAAATGCAGTTAACATCAATTTCCACTATTTATTCGAATTTAACGTATGCACAAAAGCCAGTCAATATTATATTTATAATAGAGATGCTCTCAATCATAACTCTTCTATGTGCCCTCGCCCCTGCTTCCTCTTTGTGCAACTATGCTGTATGTCACTGCACTTGTCATCATCACTGACCATACCATCATCTAAACTGGAAATCTTCTACAGATACCGAGGAATATAATTTTTGTATCTTTGTAACTTAATTGTGTAGATTGGATGATCTCAATCATGTTCGTCTTGTAAGTACGAGTCATAAAAAAGATCAGAATACAATTTATTCACATGCTAGCTATAATGTTTGGACAGGTCAGCAAATATTGAATTTGCTACCACCACGCTGTCTAAGAGGCTGCATAATTTTTGGAATTATACCATTACTATGGTTTCTATTAAAGGAAAACTGCTGTATGCTGTTTTGATATTATATGCCAGCTGGTTGATGTATCAGGTTTGAAACTCAGCGATGGTAAGGTTTATATACAAATTGGGTTTGGAAAAGTCCTATAATTAAGTAATTGGAGTCTCTTGATTGTGCACTTGTGTGGAGTCCAAAAATGTTGGATTATCTATCACTTGGAAACCAAGTTGTTGGTTTGTGAGATGCATTATCTGCTTTTCACATTCATGTCTTCTTGGACTGATCTTTTGAACGAAAAGAATTCTACATTTTTGAAGGTTAAGGAGTATATAAGGAGAGTGTTAAAGGTGTAATTTTTTAGAGGGTGGTGAATCTTGTAATCACCGCATCGTGTTTACATGGCTGGCGCTGGCAAATGCAAGAATGTGGATTGGGCAGCCATTTGGTGCACATAATGCCTAGTGTTAGGTATTACCTAGTCCACCCCTATAGGCACCCTTGAGAATGACAAGAAAACAGAATCTGTTTGGACACCTTGCCTTTCTTTGGGCTATGTTCTAATGGACAGTATAGAAGAGAAGGAATAGGGTTATTTTATTGCTAAAAATCCCATTATCATTTGGTGAGATTGTCTTCAGTGCAATTGGTGCATAGTAATCAGTCATAAACTGGAAGAATAATATAATTTGTACGTTTGTGTACCTCAATGTTTCTTTTCTGTTGTTTAATAGTCCGAGAATGTGATCAGGGATTTGCAAATGAGTTTCCCAACAGTTTGCTAATCTCATTCTACCTTTGGAGGATAATCTGTAATGATCGTATCTTATACACATCCAAATGATGAAATGGAGTACAAATGAAACAGATTCCCATTCACCTCTCAATTCATTCCATCCAAAGTTAGCCTTGGGGAGGAGTCCTGGATCCCTTCATTTCCAGAACTCCGAGATAGAAAAGGTTTGTATTATTGATCATTTGTTTGGCAACGACTCTGACAGAAAATAGATGGGAAAGTTCTAATTTCCTTTCCACAGTTGCCTCTTTGAGTGGAAAACAGCTCTTTTTTCCCTTCTTGCATATGGTTTAGTTCCAAAAGTACTTATCTTATGTTGAGCAGGTTTAGTTTGTTCAGGTGCCTCATTTTTTGTTCAGTTGAATGCTTTGAAATTCTCTGGTTTGGATCCAGTTGATTTTTGGTCCGCATACTGACAAGTGTTCTGTTTCGTGATTTTAACCTGTGGATTGGAACTCTGTTCTTCATGTTACCCCAGACTTGCGGAGTATGTTTAATTGTGGGGCCTTCATTTGTTTGTGCAATATCTATTAGATTGTTCTATCTGGAGTATTTTTCTTAGACTGTCTCGTGGTTATACAAAGAATTGGATTGGCCTGGGATTTCTGCTTTACAGGACCCAAAATTGCGGAACAGTGATTGTTGTCGCTCCCTTATCTGACCTGTTGGCACTCATTGTTACAAAAGCAAAATTGACAGGCTGATTGAGATAAATTGTCCCTTACGGGTGGCCTTCTTGGCTTATTGTGCCCTCATTATATGAAGTTAAGTTCTTACACAACTTGTTGCATCTCTTTTGTAAATTTTCCTTTCAGATCTTGGATTCGGGAGTGGCAAGGCGAAATCCATATATAGTAGAGAAGGTCATCTTGGCATTACTCTGGTCAAGTTCGCTGGTGATCAGTCAGGCTTGAAGGAGGCTGTGAGGCTGGCAGAGTTCTTCGAGAAGGAAAACCATGGGAGAATGAACTGGAACCGTGTACAGTCATCAACATTGGGCAAGGACGATGAAAATAATCCAAACCTTGTCAAGGTAGATGAGAAGACAGGAGACAAGACGAGAATCTTATATGGCTATCTCGGAACTGTTTCTGATCTCGAGAAGGTGGATTTTGAGACAAGGAAGAAGGTTGTGATCGAGAGCAGGAGGGAGTTCAACCCATCCAAGTAAGAGCCTGGTAACAAGACTAGGCATTGGCGTGTATCTTATATATGCTTTGCTTCAGTCTATGGAACTTTGCTTTGAAATTGACCTAAAATAAAAGGTTTGTTTTATGTACTTACATTTGGGGATTCACTTTTGATGTTAAACAGGTAGGAAGCTTATGCTAATGAATGCTGTGTTTTATTGGTCATTTGAGGCCTTCTATCTTATTTTTTATTTTCCAATTTCCAGGCTGATGTTCACAGGGGTTTGTTTTTGTGGTTGGATGTTCCTAGTTGCCTCTTTTCGGATTCTCCCAAACCAAACTTTTTACCCCAATAGAATACGATATCGTGTCATTTGAGTAAGAGTAACATTGCTGACAGATGATCTCTGTAACCTTGACCTCTCAGAAAAGTTTGTGAACTATTATGATCTTGTTATATAGTAGTGCTATGTTTGGATTTTAGATTTTGGGACTGAAAGCAAAGGGAAGTATGGGAAGGACAGTAAAAGAAAATTACTGAAAGTCTGAAAGATATTACACTTTGTTTTGGTCCTTATGTTTGGGTGGGTAAGGAGAATGAGAAGAAATGAATTGTTATTTGTGAATTTGTTTTTGTTTGATTATTCATAAAAATAGTGAATATGTATAAATTATTTTATTTGTTTATTGTTTTGCTTTTATAACCTAGGTTTCTTTCTTGGGGAGGGTTGTGGAGAAGTTATTTAGTGGGTAAGAAATACCTTTTCAATAAGTCAACGTTGTGTGCCTAATTGATACATGTGCACATCACGCTTGTATATTAGTTGAATATTGTGGTGTTTTTAATCTACTAAATAACTTCTCATTGTGGAGAGGAAAATAAAAGCATATTGAGATATTGATATTTTGGTGATCTCCCACAAAGATACCTATGGAATTTTGCTGTAGTTTTCCTGCATGTTGCTGCAACTAGCTTTGTGGTTTTCCCAGATAAAATGGGCTTACATGGATTACTGGTCTTTTACATAGATATTCACTTTGTACCTAGCCATGTGAGATGTGCGTGAATTTTGTTTCCTTTTATGGTTGCTTGGCGCCGAGTTTGGCACCACACAGGGTTTTTTTGGATATCTATTTATCTTTTTTGCTTATCCCTTTTTTCACGCTGGATGTGCAAGTTTTTTTTTTTCTTCCTTTTTGCCTAGCCATGCGAGATGTATATGATTTTATTTGGCTTAGCCATGCAGGAAGCGCGTGGTTTCTTTTAGAGTTTGGGTAGATTTGTCGTCACTTTCTCCCAACATTCATGCCGGATGCGCCTTGTTTCTTTAGAGTTGGGCTAGATTTGCTGTCTGGCGAGCTGTTTTGATGCTGATGACTTTCACTGCCGCCAGTCTTCGTTATAGTTTGTGGTCTGGCTGCACTTTGATTTTTTATTTTTGGATCTAAATTTTGGTTCTTTGTCCCGTTTTTTCTGTCTTACCTATTTCTAGGTTGTTCTTTCTCTGGTTAGTTCGGGCTGCATTGGCCATTGCTTTTGTTTTAGTTATGGATTTGGCATATGTTGGTTCTCTTAAATTCCATTTGTACGTCAAAGAATGTTATTTTTTGTTGAGATTCTTTTATGGCGTGAAGAGAGTCTGTCTAGTCAGTGACTTGGAATGTGACTTTTGTTTTATTGCGAGTTAAGTGGGCTTGGAATATAATGGTCCAGGGTATGTCCTTTGTGTCTGTACTATATATATATGTATACACTATTATTTATCAAACAAATAAAAATAAGAATAAAATAACCAGCTCTCGAGAGTCCTTTTTAGGATACTTGGCTAGGTTGTGATTTGTTGTTAGCCCGTAAGTATTGCAACTATTAACGAGATAAAAAAATACTTTCGTAGACATCGAGAGAATTATATTTAACCAATCGTCGACATCGAGAGAATTATATTAATCAATTATGCTGCGGTTTGATGCATTATTTTGATACTTTATTAGATATGAACATGGCCGAATAAAAAAAAAATAGATGCAAGAAGTAAAGATTGAATATTAATAAAAAGAAATTTTATTAATCTTTATAAGAGCAATGATACAAGAAATAAATATTATCACTCATCTACGGTTATTCTGAAAATGTTGAATATATATAAGAATACACAATAATACTACAAATCGAGAAAACATATCCAGAAATATATTCAGAATTTAAAATTAGTTGTTTAGATTTATTTGTTCTATGGTTCACACAAAACACAACTAAATTTGAATCATTCATTTTAAATTCGAGATAGTGTTTTGGGTTCTTTTTCAAAGACCTTAGAATTACTAATACAAGAAAGAAATATTACTACTCAACTACGATTATTCGGTTAATATTAAATATTCTTTTTTAAAAATATTTGAAGAACGAATTAAATTACGTTATTCTTACAATTTAAGTCAACCTACTCTTAAGATTAAATAAAATATATTGAAAAATTGATGAAATTGAGATTATTACATTGTATACATTATTTCTGTTTATAATTTTTTTTTATAAATAACTAACTATAATTAACAATTAACTACTTATAACTACTTTTTGATAAAAAAATATTATTACGACGTCAAGTGTCATTTGAAAAATATTTTTTAATCGCCATGCTCTTATATTTGATAGTTATTTATCATCTTTAAGAATATTTTATATTGGTATTTCGTATTTAGAATTATTTTTCACAAAGTCTTGAAAAAATCGATAGAACATTTGAATAAAAAATAATATTCTCAACAAAAAATATAATTTTTAATATTAACAGTGACGAAGAGGTTGTTGCTAAGCCGGCACAATAGTCACAATTCACCCACATTCGTTGCCCTTTCTCAAATGCTCCCACAAAAAGTATATTGGGATTCAATGGCCTGAATTGGTGGTGGCTGGAACTGGTAGTTTGGGCGCTAAAGAGAAAACCCCTAATTTACTTGAAAAAAAAGAAAAGAAAACCCCTAATTTACTTGAAAAAAAAAAAAAAAACCCTACCAGCTTCTTGTCTTCACTACAATCTTTTCAATTGACATTTATTTGTTTATTTATTACTTCCCCTTTTCATAGAGGGTAAAAAAAAGTTACTAGTTCAAAAAAAAAATGTCACTAAAAGACAATAAAAATCAGCTTTAAAATAGTTGTTAAAATGCCCAAATGGAAACTAGTTTAAAAGTTTGCTTCTTTGTATTTTAAACAAAAAAGTTAAATTTGATTTAAGGCAGGTATTTGGTAATTTAGTTTTTAAATTAATTTATTTTTTAAAATTAATTGTTTGTGTAAAAAATTAATTTTTTTATTGTTCAAATTGGACAATTTTGCTTTTTATATATTTGATATTAATAATTATATGTAGTAGGTAGTAGTAGTAAATAAATTAGGAATAAAATGTATTATTATATTTTAAAAGTGATTAGAGTTTGAATAGAATATTATAAGAATTTGTGTTTTGATTTAACTTTTTAATTTTTAGTTTTTTTGTTTTTTAGCAAACAGATCATGTTAATCTTTTTTGTATTTATAATTTAAAAGTCAAAAAATTAGAATTACCAAACAGGCCCTAAGGGCCCATTGGATTTCCCAGCTTTTGGAATGATTTAACCACCTTAAATAAAGTAAGATCAAATATTCAAATGTCTAAGTTACTCATGAGTCATGACTCACCCAATTCATTTTAACTGATGTGCGGATTAGGAGGCCAATATTAAAATAATGGAATCCGGAGTTGGTGCTGTGCAATAATATCCATTTGTGGGATGCGATTAAAATAATTTATTTTTTGAATATATTTTTATAATTAAATCAAGATTGACGACTTTGTTTTTCATATGCAAAATAAAGTTGATTTATTTATTTGATCAAATAACACTTGTTTAATATATATTTTTTTTAAAAAAATATACTTTCTATTCATTTATTTGTAGACAAATATTATTTGATTAAATTATTACAAATATCAAATCAATTTTAGTTTTATATAGGTAACAAATTCGGCGGTTTTTACACGTAAACTAATTTAATTATAAAAATATATTCAACAACTAAATTATTTCGGTGGTGCTTTTGCACTGCACATGATCCAAAAAATCTACGCAAATATATATATATAAAATTTTAATTCAGGTAGATATAGGCTCTATATGACTAAACTTGCTTATTTACTTATAAGTAAGTTTGACTAAGTTGATTTTTTTATTTTTAGTGAATTTTTTTTATTATTTAGTCAAATTTTTATATTTTTTAGACTCTTCTAATTGAGACGAGTTGAAAAATAAAAAAATTTAATCAAAATATCAAAATAAAATTCAAAAAAAAAGCAAAAAAATAAATAAATTTATAAATAAAATAAGTAAATAAATCAATAAGCGAGTTCACCAAATGGGCCATAATTCTTATAATCTTTTAAGAATGGATATAATTTTTCTTAAATACTTAAAAACAAAATTACACAATCTGAAAATATTTAAAAATAGTACTTATTATATTTTGGCGCCTGAATCCGACTATATAAAGTAGGGAATCTAGAGATGCGCATGCGCTGTTGGCCTGCACGATTCAGTGACCGTGGAAGAGTATCCAATACTTTCTCTTTATATATATATATATATATATTAGACTTTGGGGCACGTGTGATCTTTTTTTTATTATTATAATATAGTTTTTGGCTCCGTTTGGGTAAATAGTTTATTTATTTATTTATTATGAAATAAAAAAAATAAAAAAAAGTAAGTTCATTTGGCTACTTCGACTTTTAAGTGACTTATTTACTTATTTAGCTTATTTTTACTTATTTGCTTAAATAAAGAACAATAGTAGCTCCGTTTGGGTGACATTGTTTATTTACTTATTGATTTATAAGTTAAAAAATAAGTCACGTTGTTTGAATAACTAAATAAATTAAAATAAAAAAATAAATAAATAAACTCGTTTGAGTAGCCAAATAAGCAAATAAATTAACTTATAAGCAAATAAAAAAATAAGACAGGTGCCACCTAAACAAATATGCTCAAATGAGATTTGACTTATTTACAAATAAGCAAATAAGTCAATAAGCATTAAAATAAGCAAGGTCCAACCAAACGGGCCAATATTTGGCTTAAATCTTGCTTAAAGTTTATTTATTTAGCTTATTGATTTATTTTTTATTGATTTATTTATTTATTAGCTTAAATCTTACTTGTTTGGCAAATTAAACGAATTTGTTTATTGGCTTATTTGTTGATATTTTTAAAAAATAAAAATATGAAAATGATATGTTCTGAAATTTATATAAGAAATTATGTTGGAGTGAGAAATTATGATAGAGCAAAAATTATAAATACTTATTTTTTAAATTATACATATCTTTTTTATTAATTAGAAATTTAGAATAAATGTCATTTATATGCTAGCTACGGAGAAAAAACTCATGTCACATAGTTTTATCGGGTTTTGTTGATATATGTTTTTTTATTATAATAATATAGGGGCTTATTTGGTATTTTTGCTAAAATTAGACAGAATAAGAGGAATAAATAATATTGTAGATCTTACATTTTTTAAAATATCACCCTCGAGATCAGATTTAGCTGGTTTGCACCGGTCCATAGACATATTCTCTGACTAAACATTAAAATCAAGGGATTATGAAAAGAATTGCTTGTAAAGTGAAATTTTTTGTTTATATTTGTCTAAGATAGGATAAAAAATATAATAATTATTATAAAATTATTTTTGACCGTTAAATAAATAGAAAAGATAATCTGGCGCCTAATACTTATAATACAATAAGAGTCTTAGTATTATTATTCGATATTTTTTGAATTATTAGTTCAAATTCTATAATACAAACATGTGATTAGTTATTGCACGAGACAAAACAAAAAATATAAGTCTCACATATTTTATAATTTAATTTAGTCCGAAGCAATTTGTCGATTCAAACATGACCTAAATATTTTAATTTTGCTAGGAATATAGATAGAGAATACCTATAAGAAATAATATATTGTGGAATTCTATGAATGTATTCATTTTTGTACACAAATATATACACATAAAAA
>JAOTRH010000027.1:3318678-3334442 GCA_034768845.1 Heliamphora exappendiculata
TGACTTATTTGTTAATTCAGATAAAATTATATTAGATATGAAAGATTAATAATACTGAAAATTTCATATATATTTTTGTATACTAATAAATTATAGATGAAATTATGTATATAGTGAGAAATTTATTTTATATTTAGTTAAAATAGGTTAATGAATAAAATAAGAATTATTAAGTTATTTTTAATCGTTAGATAAGAAATAATAATAATCCAAAGTCTGGTACTAATAATATCAATGAATACTTAATATTACTAGTTCAATGAACGAAGAATTAATAATTTCTCATTCATTGAACTATTAACCCTAATTCTGCAATAGAAATATAAAACTTACAATACTAAAAAAATAATTTTTTTAATAAGTCACCCTTATTCTTTAATTCAATGCAACCCTCCTTAATAGTTGTAACAAACAAGACCTCTCAAAAAAACACTTATGCCATCACGTGGGAAAACTAATAATTATTTCCAGTGCTTCCATGAATATGAGATTACAGAAATTAATAGATTATAAATTATGAGTCCCGCCTTACTGGGTGCTCGCTGAGCGACAAATTAAAGGCACAAGTTTAGATTTTTTAAATATTTTAATTATATTTTTTTGTTATTTATTTTAATATTTATTAATAATAATTTATGAGTACTCATAAATACAACTAATGAATTTATGAGTACTTACAAATTATTATTAGTAAATATTAAAATGAGTAGCAAAAAATATAATTAAAGCATTTAAAAAATTTTAAATTTGTACTCTTAACTTGTGCCCAGGGCATCTGTTAGCATTTGTCATAAATTATAAATATTTTAAAAATATTATAAATTTATAGTTAAAATTAATTATTTATATAAACAAAATAATTACAATTTATAATAAAAATTATAGTGTTTAAAAAATTATAATTTATTATTATAATTCATAACAAAAATTAAAAATTACTCTTAAGTCCCTCACTGACTAGTAATTACTCACTGATAGTACCTGTAGCATTACTCGGACACCGCTTGGGATTGCTAAAAAAAAGTTGATTTTTTTCAAAAAATCCAATTTTTAAGTTAACTCATTTACAATAATAAGCTTACACAGTTTCGAAGGCAATTAAAAAAAAGTCTTTTTTTTTTCTTGTAACATCTATTTTTTAAAATTATTTTAAATTTTTTTATTTTTTTATTTTTTATTTAAAAAAAATTAATTCTTTTAAAAGTCAAATTTAAAAACTATGCCAAACAACACTTACACGTAATCCGGGAGTTTAATAATTTGCCCAAACACTCTCACAGAAGATCATTTTCATCAGGAAGCACGGCGAACTTTCCTCTGGTCAAGACAACTTTTTAATTCTTGGTCAATAATTCAACTAATTCAAATATCAAATTTCGATTCTTCAAACCTGAGAGCCAATTTTGGTTATATATATAGCAAGCTTTACCGACTTTACGCAGCAGCACCTAATTGGAGAATGGATGGAGTGCCCTCCAAAGCCGAATCCGATCGCGACGAAGTCTCCGAGATCACGCTGAGGCCGTTCGATCTCTCCGACGCCGACGATCTCATGGAGTGGACCACCGACGACCGAGTGAGCCATTTCTGCACTTGGAACACCTATACTTCCAGAGACGAGGCCGTCGATTTCATCGAAAACCTAGCGATTCCTCACCCGATGTTGAGAGCAATATGCCTGAAAAACAGGGCGATCGGGTCCATTTTGGTGACGCCGGGGTCGGGAATCGGCGCTGGAAGGGGCGAGATCGGCTACGCCCTGGCGGCGGAGTACTGGGGCAGAGGAATCGCCACGGCGGCGGTGAGAATGGCGGTTTCCGCCGCGTTCGGGGAGTGGCGTCGGCTGGAGAGGGTTGAAGCGGTGGTGGACGTTGATAACTTGGGGTCGCAGAGGGTGCTAGAGAAGGCTGGGTTTCGGCGGGAAGGTGTGCTTAGGAAGTATGCTTTTGTGAAGGGGAGGTCTAGGGATATGGTGATGTTCAGTCTTCTCTCCTCGGATCCTCGTTCTTGATTAATTAGAAGTTTTTTTTTTCTTTTATCTGAAATTATAATTTTATTGATTATAATTAAAAAAATGTGATTGTAAGTTTAAATAAAAGTTATAAATGTTTTGTTAAAATTATAAATTATAATATGTATTTATTGATTTAAAATTAGAATTATAAGCAAAAAGATTTACATATTCTAATAGCAATTCTTTTGAAAAATATTTATTAATTTTTGAATAAATTATACTTACTTTATAGATGTTTAAATTTATTTTGGAGACATTTCTTGATGTTACTGAAATTGCACTAATTTTTCTGCTATAATTTTTTAATATCGTTATTAAAAAATAAATTTTTACCATTTTATACTTAAGTACATATTTTTTTTATTTTTCTCTATTTGTTCTAATTTCATTTGCCTTAATTTTACACTAATCTCATAATCTAATTTTTCAAAAATTAACCAATTGATAAATCAATCTTTATTTTTTCCAAATTAGAAGTGAAACAAACTTTTCATCCAAAATTTTAATTCAATTTTCCATTAATATAGAGGGAGGTCGGATATTAATCATGCATAGATGAATTATACGTAAAATATAATACGGCATCACCAGAGCTCATAGTCATCATTATTTACCACGTATAAGGTTGTTCATAGTCGGCCTGAGTAGGACATAATAGGCTGAGCAGAAAACATGACGTGCTAAGCCTGAGCAGGACGTGCTGGCCTAAGTCGGACATGCTAGGCCGAGTAGGACACAAGACGTGTTTGGCATGAGCAGGACATTCTAGACTGAGCAAGACACAGGACGTGCCTGGTCTGAGCAGGACATGCTAGGCTGAGTAGGACACAAAACGTGCTAGGTTTGAGCAGAACATTCTAGGTTGAACAGGACACAAGACGTGCCTGGTCTGAGCAGGACATGCTAAGTTGAGCAAGACACAAGACGTGTTAGGCTTGAGCAGGACATGCTCGACTTGAGCCTGTCGAGCTCTAAAAGAGGTGGGCGAGCAACAGGTGTTGAAAGACCTCGAAAGCCAAGCTTCGGGCCAGATATACAATGATCAGTGGCCGTGATACGCGGATCAAAAGAGGGAGTTAATGATAAGAGATCAGAAATAGTTGAACCCACTCTAGGGCTAGGGTGTCAGAGAGGGTTGCCTTAGCCTAGACTAGGTTTGGGTACTGATGGACTGCTTGATATGACAAAAGAAATTTGTAAAAAGATCTTGCAGAAAGATCTAATGATGGCACCGATAAGTCACTATCAAACTGTTGATTGCTATGCATTGATCAGAGAGAGAGAGAGAGTACAACCCGACTTGCTCGAGTCGGGTCGGACTCTAAAGACGGGTCGAGTATATTTTTTTTATAAATAACCAACGTTCAGAAAGACAAATGTATACTCTTTTACTAGGCAAAATTCTATCAATTTACCCTCTCAAGTTCATCTCTCTTTTTCTCTTTTTAAAACCTTTGCTTGACTTGATAATCAGAAAATTCACCGGTAAAAAGTCATCGATGAATATCTCATTCTTTTTTTGTGCAAGCACACGTGAACGCGCTATTAACGGCTCAACCAATTTGAACGCGCTATTAACAGCTCAACCAATTTGAACTGTACCGTAGATCTCTAACTTAATCCCCTACAAATATCATCACTCAAATTCAACTCTTTCATAGGAAAAACATTGCTCCCATCTACAAATATCATCACTCAAATTCAACTCATTCAACTCTTTTAGAGGAAAAACATTGCTCCCATCTACAAATATACAAATATCATCACTCAAATTCAAATATCATCACTCAAATTCAACTCATTCAACTCTTTCAGAGGAAAAACATTGCTCCCATCTACAAATATCATCACTCAAATTCAACTCTTTCAGAGGAAAAACATTGCTCCCATCTCCAACCTTCATTAGCCCCTTCATGATAGTAACAGTACAACCATTACTCTGTTGTTAATGGTTGAGCTCCGACGTGTTCATCGTCGAGCGCCCCATCTCTGTCCCATTCCATCCTTTATCAGCTCGACAACTTCGAGCGCCCCATCTCTCTCGGCCTCGACAACTTGGAACGCTTCGGCGTGTTCATCGTCGACGGCGACATCAACGATGGCTCCTTTCTCCTTCGATTTCTGGTTTTGGATTTTTGGTTTTTGATTTTGAGTTTTCGATTTCGATTCAATGTTCGATTCAATGTTCGATTCAATGGAGATTATCATTTACTTTGAGCAAAAGCGCAACCATACATATAATCTGTAGTTCGAAACGCTTGATTCAGATCGTCTATTTTGATTTTGGTTGAACTGTTATTGTGGTTGTCATAAGACGTTAATTGCGAACCTACTGGTTGAAGAACCCACTGGTTGAAGAACCGTCTTCTTCATTAATTTTGTTTCGTGGGTTGAAGAAATCTATTGGGAGCACCAGTCACCTACACAATGAATTCGCTTGCAAATCCATCGCCACCCACCACCGTGAACTCCACCATAAACCACCACCACCACCACCACCACCACCACCACCACCACTGTTCCTAATAAATTTCTTCGTCGATGTCATCTTCTCTGTAGAAAATTAGGGCTTTGGGTCATTGTGTCCGCTAGAAGAACAAATATTGATTTTGGTGATTTGATTTCGATTTTGGGTTTGAGTTTGATTTTGATTTCGGTGATTTTTATTTTGCCCCAACTTCATCTGCTACTTTTATCGAATCCCATCTTCCCTCTTTCGCTGGATCCCTTTTCATTGAGTTCCAAAGCTCTACATCCACATTGAAACATCCAATTTTTGATAGATTCGTTTGGGCATATAACAGTAATCAAGTTATGATTCAATTATTTACGTCGTTTCTTCCTGGTGATTTTTCTAATCATTTCTGTCTTTACATTCCCATTCCGTCGGTGCTTCCACACGATCTATAGTTTATCTATTCACTGTTTCTTTAGTGTAATGTGAAGAGAGAGAGAGAGAGAGAGAGAGAGAGAGAGAGAGATGGTAGATGGTAGATGGAGAGGAATTGTAATGGGAAATTAATTATATATCCAAGGATAAAATAAGAAAAAAATATGAAATATTTAGTAATAAAATTAGTTTTTATTCAGTCAACTAATAAAAGAGTAAAAATGATAAACAAAGGTAAAGTAAAAGTGACTGTAGTGTCATTTTAAAAATCTCAGAGAATATCCTTAAAATAAATTTAAACTCTAGAGAAGGTAGGTGTAATTTATTCTTCATCTTTTGTGATATTTCATTCGATGTAAAAAGCATTTTAAATTAAATATTCTAAGTCATGGCGGAAGGGTTGAAGTTCTTTAAGATTTGCATGACAGATTAATTAATGGTCAGACTGATCGATCGATCTGCACATTTAATACAAGTATCAAAAAATAGACCGATGGAGTGATCATTATTGATCAATCAGTGGCTAGGTCGATCGATTGGTCTATTGGTCGAGACATCTTTAAATTGCTACTATGGTTAGAGCAGCTACAACCTTTTTGTGTAGAAACCTTTTTCAGTAGTTGTGGGATTTCAATAAAAAGATTATCTAGAGTTTTATTGATCTCTTATTAAATGAAAAGTTAAATTGAATGGTATTCAAGAAGATCATCAAGTTTTACTTTCTCATTTTTTATCAGTTTGTGGTGTATTTGGAATGGATCCTTAAGATTTAAAGTCTGAGGTGGATTTTTCGGCAATCAAGTGCGATTTGATGTATGCGAGTTTGATAAGAGTAGACTTTTATTCGTAGGTTGTAGATTTAATGTTGATTTTATAAGATTTTTTGTAATTAAAATTTATTCATAGTATTTGATTTATCTGGACTTATATAGTCTCCATAATTTTTATTCGAGTTGTAGTTTTTTACGTAAAAATTGTGTGCCTCGTTTGTTTGTGTTTTGTGTGTGTGTGTGGTTATTTATGGTATATCAATGAGTGCAAACCATATCAATCTTAATTTTTTTTAAACTTTCTATTCTATTTTTTTAATCAAATAGACCCTAAGTTAAACATAAGAGAAAGAAATCTTCCTAACACTTTTATTATACATGATGAAGTGATATACAAGATGGAAAAACTCTTAGAATCCACTATTGAAAGTCCAATTTGTCACTTCATGAACAATTGAATTTGTTAATTTGTTTCTGCTTGAGCTAAGAGAAGAGAGAAAAAAACGCCACACTTTGCTTTCGCCCAAACACTATGCCCTGGTCATCCCTAGCTAGCTACTGTTGCTATGGTCATCTTACCATCTAAAAATGTTGCATCTAAATTAATTTTTATGGTACATATAGAGGAGGGGACCAAATGAAATCGCCTTCGCTTTGATTGTCATGGCCATTGGTATCTAGTTTAAAATTTAATTTAATTTTTTTTGTGTGTTTTCAGTTAAAAGGTTGAATTGAGTTTGTTTGATAACTTGACTTTTAAACTAATTTTTTTGAAGTTAGTATTTGGGTACAAAGTTATTTTTTTTTGTTCTTTTGTTCAAAATTGATAATTTTACCATTTTATATATTTGATATTAACAGTTATATGTAATTGATAGTAGTTATAAATAAGTTATGAATAAGGAGTATTATTATATTTTAAAAATAGTAGGAGTTTGATTTGAATATTTTAAGAGTTTATATTTTGATTTGACTTTTTAATTTTTTAACTTTTTTATTTTTTTTATCAAATGAACAAAGTTAACTTTTTTGTATTTTTAGTCAAAAAAAATTAAAAAAATAAAGGAATTCAAATGGAATCTAACTTATAAGTGTTCTGCCAATTATTGATCAATTAGGTAATTTCTTTTGTGTGATCAACCTTTTTGTAGTTAGTTTTTGCGTGGGATTTCTTTATTACTTAGCTAATCAGGATTTGAGTTTGCTTAGGCCTCTTTGACCCTCCATTTATTTTTATCTTTATTAAGATTTACATTGAGTGGGGCCAAATTAACGACACATTCTGTTTTGCTCTTCTTCAACTATCATTAACTTATAAATTGTAATTTATAGCAGAATTGTAAAAGTTGTAAGTACTTCGTAAAAATTGTGATTTATAACTGAAATAAAAGAAAAAATATTTATAAGTTATGATATAAATTATGAGTATTTATAAACTAAAAATTAAACTTAATAACAAAAAACTAAAAACAACTTAGCATTGCAAACACTCACACTATCCTTTTAGTTTACTACTATAGAGTTTAATGGTTCCCTTGCTTGAATAAGTTAAAACATGTAATAGAAATATGAATTTTTTAAAAAGTCTGTGTAATCTCTACTACTATATTAAAGAAAAGTGCTCACTTGGTATTTTTTAAAATTAACATCATGTAAATTTTATTTATTTATTTTTTACCTAAAAAGCCTTTTTTCTATAACTAATTCTATTTTAAAATTTTAATGGTATAATTTAAAAATTATATCATTCTACTATCCTTTTTTTTCACAACTAATTTCGTTTTGATCTGAAAATTTGTAACCACATCAATTTTTTTTTTAATTTTCTATTTTATTTTTTTAAATGTAATATTTTTATTATAATAAATAAAAATTACACACACATAACGTAAGGCACAAACCCTAATTATCTTTAAAATGAAGAACTTTTAAACCTCAAGTGACTTCATTAAAAATTTTAAGAAAAAGATTACCTTATTTTCTTTTAGTAGTAGGATATACACTTTATGACATTCTGTAATTGAAGTTACGGATATTTGTAGTTAAAACTATGGGTCGGTTTGAGATAATTACTTATTTTTATTTTTATTTTATTATTTGATTAAAGTATTATATTTTTAAATTATTCAAATTGAGATGAGATAAAAAAATAAAATTTTTTGATCAAAAAATAAAAAAAGCTCAAGAAAGACGAAAATAAGCCAATATGCCAAATTTTATATAACTTATTTTTTTTAGTAAATTTTTTTTATCTTTCAATCAGATTTTTGTACTTTTCAATTCATCAACGGTTCCAAAAAGTAATAAACTTTAGACAAAAGATAAAAAAATTCAAAAAAAAGAAGAAGCAAAATTAATGGAATTTTGCCCAAACAGGACCTAAAAATTATTGAAAATATTAAATCATTAAATTTGTGGTGTTATTAATTTATATATTTACTAGTGTCAGTGCCACGTGCTACGCGCGTGATGCTAATCATTTATTTTTAATTTTAATAAAATTAACTTATAAAAAATTATTGTTCAAAACAAAATTTTTAATAATGATAATTATTCGTTAATAATTACTATTAGTATCTTACCAAATATCGAGTATATCATTCATATTAATAATTAGATTAAGAGATATATAAATAATTTATTGGTCTATAAAATAATTAAAAGGCATTATTTTTTATCTATGACATTTTGTGTT
The DNA here is from genome assembly GCA_034768845.1 of Heliamphora exappendiculata. Lineage (NCBI taxonomy): Eukaryota > Viridiplantae > Streptophyta > Magnoliopsida > Ericales > Sarraceniaceae > Heliamphora > Heliamphora exappendiculata. The sequence continues at coordinate 3,327,048 of JAOTRH010000027.1, forward strand.
ATAATTGTGAGTATTGTAGATCTCATTCATCGTTATCATCAATTGTCACCATCATAATACAATTTTCTTTTGTTCATGACTTCTTTAGAAAAATAGTTGCTCCATTTATATAGGTTAATATCATCAATATTTTTCATCCTTATTAACAATTGTCTTCGTTATTATACAGAAAAAAATATTTATGAATAAAGATTTATGCGTATTCTATTGTTACTAACAGTTGATTGTCTTACCATTTAATAATTTATATTGTTGTTAATGCTTATGTGAACTAATCACTTCTCTCGCCGAAATTGAAGGAGCAGTTATTGATATTAGATATGCATCACAAAGCACAATCTCTGCAAATGAATATGCGTCATAATTGAAGGCATTTGTTTTCAAAAATCAACAGTTACTGAAACGTGAGGACATATCATAATTGCCTACTAACGGAGTGGACCCACAATGAGTCACCCACTATTCAAATCAGCAAAAAATAACCCATTATAAAAACGGTTATAAAAGGCAGTTATAGACAATTAACAGATTAGTCTATAAAAAGCTAAGAATGAGCACTATGGAAGAACTCTTACACACATCGGCAAATCTACTTATCTTTTCCTTTTATCTTTTGTATTTTTGTGATTTTATTTCCTTCCGATAGTTAATAAGGGTAGTTTGTAACTAGTTTGTAATCCTAGTGTTCGATTATAATTCCCGTTGAAGTAATAAAATTTTTTTATTATATTTATTTTTGATCATCATTACTTTATGATAAAATCATGAAACAAGACAAAATTACATTGTACGTAATCGTTTGATTATCTCAAAGAATTTTTTTTTTGAAAGAAATTAGATTTGTTTTGATTAATAATTGTGCATCATATTCGTAAATTGAGAATAAAATATTAATTAAGATATATGAATAAAGTTAAAATTAATTAAGATATATGAATAAAGTTAAAATCAAATTACTAACGCGAGAGTTAAAATTTACATCAAAATTAAAAAATATCTTCAAGATATATGAATAATAAAAATTTGTATTTTCAAATATTCAAATCATGATAAGCAATATTGATGAATTTTTAAAAAAATGTTACATTCAAACCTTTACAAATAGAATATGTACTACTTATTGTTATCTTAATAAATTATCCTAAAAGAATTTCGTTTAATATTTTTATATTTTTATAGCCAAATAAAAACGGTATAATAATTAAATTGACTCGTGGAATTGACACACCAAAAAAGTTTTGGGTGGAAAAAAAATAAAAAAAAACTGAAAAAGACAAAATTGTAATTTCATGGTGGATGATGGAAGGAAAAGACAGCACTTCAAAAAAATAAGTTAACATAAGTTAATAAATAAAATTTTATATTATTTAATTTTATTTTTAATAAATTTTTATATTTTTTAAGTAAAATTTTTTACGTTATGGGGTCGTCTAGTATAAAGGATATGAAATAGGAAAAAAAATTTAATAAAAAACATATAAAATAGAAAAACAATAAAGGAGCAAAATTGTAATTTTATTATGAATGACGGGAGCAAAAAATCGGCACCTTTCACTTTTATATATGTAATGATATTTATATTTGCATGACTTTTAAATAATTTAACAGTGTGATTAAATTTATTAAAATTTTTATTTTTTTAATTGGTTATTAGTTAATTTAAGTATAATTATCAATTAAAATGTGATAATTATATATTTTTTAATTAATTTATTATTATTTAATTTAAGTATTTAAATAATCTATTGAGGTACTATTATTATTATTTTATATATTTTTTATAATTTTAATTGTCATCACAAATTATTAAATAATTTTTTTTAAAAAAATAATAGTGCATTTAGCCACCGAGTTATTCCTCTAAATTTATAAATTGCATAGGATATACTTCAAAATGTAAAATGAACTGAAGTTTGTCCTAAAATCTACAGTAAATTACTTTTTCTACGCAGCGCCTGCAGAAATCACTCTCTCAGCCATTGTAATCCAAATCAGCCCATCTTCTCCTCCTAGTTTCCTCTGAAACTGAATCTCTCTCTCCCTATGGATCCACTCTCTGCTCTCAGGGACTTCACGATTCGAAATGAGCTCGACAAGATCGTCCGCGTCGGCGACGAGTTCCGATTCGGGGGCGATTACGCCTTCCCGTGCGGCGTCGCCACCGCTTACCGCTCCAAGCAGGGCAACCTCTACACCCTCGAAACCCTCGTCTATTTCGTCAAGAACCACCACCTCAAGCACACCGACTACATGCACAATTGCCGCGCCCAAAACCTCGTCGCCGTCACATTCATCGATCGGAAACCCTTGCTCGACTACCTCCAAGGCAAGGTCTCCTCCTCCGACGCCATCCAATTCATCGCCCCCCCAAACCCCAAATTCTCCTCCGCCTCTTCCGCCGCCGCCGCAGCCGATGAGTACCGCCCCGAAGAACCCGGCTTGGTTCCGATCAGCGCCAATGACGGCGAATTCGATGTCAATGAGGACGGTGGAGTCAAGATATCAGAGAATTACATGGCGATGCTTAGAGCCGTGGAGAGGCCGTTGAAGGACCGCGAGACGATACTGGAGTGCCGAAACCGCGATTTTTATAGTGTTCTAACGGCGGCGACGAAGCGGGACGAGGAGCGGCAGCGATCGGAGTCGCAACAGCGGAAGGACGGGTTGGTGGCGAAGAATCGGCTAATGCGGGGGGACGAGAGAGGGTTTGGGGATGAATTGGGATATGATGCGACCCCGAGGCCGAAAATGCTCTTGAAGGGGAGCAAAATTGGGGAGGGCGTGCCAATCATTCTGGTGCCGAGTGCGTTTCAGACTCTGATTACGATATACAATGTGAAGGAGTTCTTGGAGGACGGAGTGTTTATACCGACGGATGTGAAGGTGAACCAGATGAAGGGGCCAAAGCCAGACTGTGTTACCGTGCAGAAGAAGTTCAGTAGGGACAGAGTGGTGACGGCTTACGAGGTGAGGGATAAGCCATCGGTGTTGAAGGCCGAGGACTGGGATAGGGTTGTTGCGGTTTTTGTGTTGGGGAAGGAATGGCAATTCAAAGAATGGCCTTTCAAGGATCATGTTGAAATCTTCAACAAAAGTAAGAAACTTTCTCTCTTTAATAGCAATTCGCATCAGAAGATTGAAAACTGAGCATTAGATTCTGCGGTTGGATGTTGTAAATACGAATTTGATTGCTTTTGCTTAGCTGGGTTTAATCCGTTTGTTGGATATAATATATTTATTGAGGGATGGTGAAAATTCTTATCTGTCACGGATCTTACAGTTTTGATGGACCTAAATCTTCATTTAGGTTAGGAATATTGTCTTTTTAACTATGAAACTATTCATGCTTCGTACTATAAATATTTTTTAGACGACATTGAGGAGTTGCTATAACATTGCATTTTAATATCACTACCAAAGATCAAACCGGCATTTTATCTTCCATTGATTTTTATGTAATAGAAAGAGGAATATTAATCATGAGATATTGTGGCTGCTTAATTTTATTGCAGTTCTTGGATTTTACATGCGTTTTGAGGATGATAGTGTGGAGTCAGCTAAAAATGTAAAGCAGTGGAATGTGAAAATTATATCGGTGAGCGTATTTTTGTTTTGAGCTATTTGGCATTCTTGTCCGATGCAGCCAGTAGTTTAATAATGTTGTTTTTTTTTTACCTTGAATATTTCCATCTTCTGTTTGTCATGGTTGTAAGTCGAACTCCTATGTGTAGATTAGCAAGAACAAGCGGCATCAGGACAGAGCTGCGGCGCTTGAGGTCTGGGACAGATTGGAAGAATTCATGCGCTCACGATCACGTGGTTGAGGTGTGCCAAGTTTCATATAAACAGCCACTTTATTCTTTTGTGCGCTTTACGGACAAACTTGGCTGGACACATACTAAATGTTGCAGTGGAGCGAGTTTCCGATATCACTGACCTTATTGACACTTGGTTCCCTTACTTTTAATTGACGATGAGTGTATTAATTACCATGTTTTTGGCTCAATCGAGAATATGTTACCTTCTTATGACGGTGTACTTTATGGGCAGTTAATGGTGTTTTGTATTAGATTCTTCTCTTGTATGGGTCAGTATTGTAATGGAAAATGAGCATATTGTACAGCTTTCTCCATTGATAATCCTGTGATTCAATGAGTTAGAACATATTGTTAATGAGTTTTATGTAACTTCCTAGCACTTGAAAAAAACAATTCACGAGTGCGGTTTTTGATTCCAGTTACACATTGAACACATTGACCGGTATCACAAATAACCATTACACGTGACCATGGCCATTAAGCAGACCAATGCTGCAATTGTAAACCCAGCCTGTGACCCATTATTTTTCTAGTTTCCTCAACTATGAGGCTTCTTTTGAAGATAATATAGCACATGACAACATTAGGCTCCAGTTTATAGGTTTGGAAATGAGCCTGAAATTTATGTAGCTAAGGCAAGGGCTAGACTAGATGGTTGTAATGGGAATCAGTTGTAGGTATATCAGCATTCAGAATTGAAGTCAGGTAATGAAGTATAACGCTGCAGCTTGACATTAGAAGATTTTTTAAGTTTTGGATGAAAGACTAGAAAAGATGAGGGTTTGTGCTGATAGGACGAGGAAGATGGGGTAAGGAGGTCAATCAAGTTCTCAGCGGAGGAGCTGAGATGGTGGGAGATGAAGTTGTCTCAAGGTGGAAACTTAATAAAGGCGGTCAGCGGAGATGGTGGTAGCAAAACAGTCACAATGTTAAATGCAGGAGCAAAACAAGTGGGGATGGGAGTTTCTCCACGTTTCCATAACTGATAAGGGGAGGTCTTCTAGGGTTAGGATTCCAGAGGAAGGTGGTTGGTGTATGTTGGCTTTAATCTTAATGGAGCATGGGAGCATGGGAGCAATAACACAATTGTTGGTGGTGCAGTACAAGATTTTTTTAGGGGCGCAGCGTATTGACAGTCATGGCCTACAGGGGAAATAAGGGTGGTTCCAGGTGAGAAGAACTGAAGATAGAGGAAGCTTCTTATAGGAATTCCTTTGTCACTGCATAGATGCTTGGAGTGGAGGTTTGGTAGTTTATGGGTAAACATTCTGGCGAAGAAGGAAGTGCAGGAGTGGCTAAACAGAGCTTGGGTATGAACGGGGTTTCAGATGAAGAAGTTGAGTGGGGATTTCTTTCTATTTGGGTTTCCGTTTTAGGAGGACTGGAGGAGGCCCACCAAATTTTGGAAAGGGCCTCCAAAGGCTAGTAGGTAAGGATTTGTTCTTAGATTTGTGGTCGGAAGATGGGTGTTGTTATAAGTCGGGTGAAGGACCCACGGAAGTTTGGATTAGGCTCATGAGGTTTGTGGTGCACATTTTGGATGAGAAGGCTCTAAGGGCGGCAGATGATGCTTGCCGGGGTTTTTATCACAATGGATGAGTCCACAGCAGGTATGGTGCACCTTTGGTGGGCTGGAATTTTCGTGAAAGGTGATGGACTGGGCCTTCCTCCCTTTGTTTGAGTGGTGATTGATTCAGTGGTGCATAAGATTCTAGTATGATTGGAGTTGAGACCAAGGATGATGGTTTGTTTGAAGATTACCAATAAACAATAGAGTTGAAAGTAGTTTTGGAGATGGGGAGGACAGGGGCGTGTACAATCAATGGATGGAGGGGAGTGGTGGGGGCACAAGAATTTTCAATGTTGGGGGACATACGGCCAAGGTGGAGGATTGGAGATTTTAATTTTAAAAATTTGGCAGAAAAGGTTGTAGCACTTAAGGTGGAGGACATGCAGCCATGTGATCAAGTAGCAGGAATGCAAATTGGAGAATGATAATGGTGATAAAAGTATAGAAAAGGGAGCAGGAGAGTATATGGTTGTGAAGTCCGGGAGAGTACAATTGGGGTAAGGTTGATAATTAATGATGAGTGTTGCTATGGGGTATGGAATGATATAAGTGGACTTCTGACCTAATAATTTGAATAAAAAGCTTTACAATGCAGTTTAAAAGTTTAAATCCAAGTTATTAGTAGTATCTTATTTATATTTATATGATACTAATTTTTTTTCCCCCATCGATGTGAGGTGCGATATTACAAATATCATTCGTTTGAAGAAATGACATCCTTGTTACGTTGCCAAGGTTTTTTCCCTTATTGGTGTTTGTGAATGGCAATCTATTAGTAGACATAGAACAACTCATTAGCGTGCATGGTATACTTATTGTTCAGAGGCCGCTACCCTTCTTTAGAATTTTTACTCCTCTAGCCACACCATCATGAAACCCAATACAGGATTAGGGTTAGCTCTTTTGATATCTCAATGTATCTGGGTCAACTTGCGCAGACCTCGACTAAGTGGACTATTAATTCAATAATTTGAATAAAGAGCTCAATATTATGGTCTGGAAACTTAAGTTCAGGTTATTAGTAGTATACCACTTATTTCGATATAAATTAGACTAACTTTTATTTTTCACTGATGTTGAAAGAGACGAGAAGTAAGGGGGGGGGGGTGGGGTTGGGGGTGGGGGGGCGGGCCCCCCGGGGCGCCCCCCGCCGGTGAGAGGCCACCGCGTGCTCTAGGCTTAGACGTGTCCCTCCCATTCAGGCATGGATGATACATGCCTGGTGCCCTGCGTGATTGGATCCTGCCCCCTCGGGAGGGAGGGCCCTTTAGGTTGTCATGTTGTACCGTATATATCGCTTGCCATGGAGAAGCAGCTTCCCCCGGAGCGGGTCGTGCTGTGTATCCAACAATCCCAGAGGTTTCCTTTATCTGTCTGCTGGTATTGCTGTGATTGGCAAGATTGGTAGGCATGTAAGGCTTCTTCCTCAAAAAAAAAAAAAAAAAAAAAAAAAAGAGTGTTATGGACACTCACAAAAGGACAAAAACAGAACATGTGCTGTGGAATAAAAATTGAGTTGATAGTTGAAGATTATCGAAACCTTGATGGGATTTCTTCAATGCAGCGGACTTAACCTCAAGCCGACTATTTTGAATGACTAAAGATTGTTATGGTTACCTCTTATTTATAAGAACAAAATCAGTGGAGTCCCTCTTTAACCCTCTTTGACTCTGAAAAAATTGAGAAGAGAAAAATAATTCTATGTATTCTGTCAATCTAAAACTGTATAATATATGACATATTTATAGGCGAATAGGAATAAATAATAAAAGAGATACAATAAAATTAAATCAGAATCAATCTAATCAATCTAATATTCCAACATGTCCTCTCAAACGCGAGATGACGAAGTCAGCTGAAGTTTGAAAATTAGAGCACGAAGGCGACCAGGAGGATGAAATTTTGTGAAAAGGTCGGCAAGTTGATCTTTAGAAGAGACAGATCGGAGATGGAGGGTGCCCTTTTGAAGGTGATGTCGGATGAAGTGACAGTCAATTTCAATATGTT
>JAOTRH010000027.1:3334542-3344900 GCA_034768845.1 Heliamphora exappendiculata
GATGTCTTCTCCTCGGCTTTCGAAACAGGCGTCGCCGACTGCCTCTGTTACCTTGTGCGGCGGCCTCTGCTCCTTGGGTTCCCTCTGAACTCAACGAGACTTCTTTCTCTCTCTTCTCTCTGCCCTCTTAGGAACGCTGGATCGATGGCGAACGGCTCTATCGAAGATCTCTGTTCAGGTTCGAGCCTCTGTTCTTAGTTCTGGAACTAGAATGTTGATCTTGTAATGAACTGAATTCTTGTTTCCTGACTTTTCAGTTCATTTCAATTTCTGACTGATCTGTGTTGGCGAAATAGGCCAAGTAAAATTGAGCCGGTAAATATAACTACTCTATCACAAACAATTTGAAAGACATCGGGATAGTTAATTTGCGTCAGTATTCTAAATACAGTGATATTCAGGACCTATAGGTAAAATATATATATGCATAGGGAACATGTACAATGTATATCATACATGAAGTTACAACTTAAAATGGAGAAATGTTTCTAATCACATTTGACTCTTTTTGTTTTCTCGATTCGCACCAGATTTTAGTTGTGGACCTTCGTTTTCAGTCATAATATATAACGTAAATTATCATTTTCCGACTTCAGGCCTTACTTGATCACAGTAGACTATATTGGTTAGGACGTTCTCATGAGCCATAAACAGTCTGAATTCAAAAACTCTGTACGTTGTGTAGAATCAAAAGTATAGGTGTTTGTTTCTTAAATAGGAGGTTAGAAAGTCTTACTAAGAGTAAGGTGTGAGAGTAATGAATGTGTGAGTATTTGTTGTACAAAAAAAAAAATGTACATCAGAGAGAACAATGTTGCCGATGGCCAAAAGGGAACAAATGTGCTCTTACAGTCATTTGCATTTGCAGTAATTAATTTCTAATTGGTACCTTTTTTTTTAAAAAATTGTCAAAAAGAGAAGAAAATGGTCACAACAAAAAAAGAGCCGTGACGATCTTAAAATGGTATGTGATGAAGCAATATAGCCCCAAGACAAAACGAAATGTGAAGTCTAATTTAGAATAATGCGAGACCGAACAATATGTATAGTTTTAACTTGTTAAAGTCACACTTCTATGAAGTTTGTTTCCCATTTACGATTGTCAAGCTGAAAGCTTCATCCCTTCCTTTTTTTCCACTTAATATAAGAATATAATGCTTCCTTATTTTTAGGAGTTTAATCAGTTGATCAACTTATTTCCCAATTTTTGTGGTCAGGGACGTCAACACTGCCCCCATTGCAAGGCATAATAGGTACTTTTGGTAATCCTTCTATTCCTCATAATTTTTTTGCCTCCTTTCTTTTCAATTGTCCAAATATTTACATGTCGTTTGAATTTATCTAGCAGGCCCAGGGATTTCGGAACCGCATGGCTCTGGTAATTACCTCAGGGATCCCTTTCATACACTTACGTTTCTTGCAATTTTCTTTTACCTTCACAATCTGGGCGCAATACTTTTGAATGATTTTAAAACAATAAATTCTCTTTAAAGTAATTGCATTTGCAAGTATCCGCGTAAGCACAAGTAGTTTATTGAAAATGATTCCTTAACAAAGATTTTATACAAAAATAACTATACAAAAAAAGTATTCAGGATGATATCTGTTGTGAGATTTTTAAAGATATAATATATAATGGTGGTGGTCATATTGTGAAATGAAAAACCACTAAAGTCGAAAGGTAACATCATTCTTCTGTTCAAAAGTTCTGTTTGTATGACATTAATCATAGTTTGTTAATTGTTAGTACTTCATGTGAAAGAACTAGTATCTTAAAACATGATAAGGAGATGTCATGGCATTGAAGGCATCATAAACTACTGGCAGTGGCGGATATATGCACCCACTTTATCTTTACCATAACAATAACACAAGCATGGGAAAAATGCTTACTGAATGACTAGGCACTCCATAAGACTAAAAACCCAACCAACTCGGTTTGCAAATGGTGGTGAAAACATAATCCACGGCTTATACAAACAATCAAACCATCAACAGCAGAGAAGAGCTCTGTGCACAGATCAAGTGCACAGATTCGGAAGCCCTCTCAAGAGGTGGAGCTCACCACCTCCGTTGTGATCGAATCTGTGTGCCGTGTCTATGCATGACTTATCAGCAATTGGGTAAACCCGATGGTCTACTCAAGACATTCCGCCCACTATTTTGCAGGTCCTGATAATTCTTCCCCTCCTTTGATGAGCTCACAGCCAGATTCTGATGGTACTCCACCGGCAACACCAAGCTCGTCAACAACAATACCAAGCTCATCGCTCACTCCTGCCATAATTTCATCCGCGGAAAAATGGATTAACACTTGTGGCAACTGGTTTCCTATTGGAATGACTGTTTTCCTTGTTCCCATCGCCACCAACCTTTACTTCAACACCCATCACTGATCCTCATGGCACAGGTCCATACTCTTTGTGCTTGTCTTTGTGAAACAAATTTCTGCAAGGCACACGGACTAAGGAAATCCATAAAACACTATCTTTTCGACTTGTAGCAAGCATCTGTTCACGACAATTGTGTTAATGTGTTGTTCTCACATTTCCCCCAAATTTTGAGACACTGACAGGTTCTTTATTTGTTCATCTAACCTTTCTTTTTTGTTCTTTTTTCTTAACTGAAATATCAAGGAAGCAACCCATAGAGAAATAGTACCAGAAACAGACCATTTTCTTCTTGCTTTTGATAAATACTAACTAATTAATATGCCAAAGGCTAATTGCGCAAACATGAGCGTCTTCAGCAACTTAAAAATTGAACCAAAATAATGTTTGAAAGAAAGCAACATTACTTTTTCCTTATTCCCAAAAAATACAGGACCAAACCAATTGTTTTAATATAACAGGAGTCAGGAAAAAGAAAATACATTTTTTTCTCCTGTAGGAAAGTTACTAAGACTTCCAACCATCTGACCACTCAGCTTCATCAGAACCAGGTTTAGGGAGCTCTTCTGTCTGACATGTCGGTCCTTCCCTTTCAACTTCATTTGAGGGCTGAGGGTACTCCTCTTCATAACCCAAATAGCCATCTTCTGTAGGGTCCTCCTGAAGAGAATCTTGCCTTTCAGGAGGAGGACAACCCTGATAGGAGCCATTATCCACACAACGCCATAAGAGCATATTCCAGTATGGATCCTGCCACGTACAGCAGCCAAATATCAGTAATATAAACAACTAAAGCCCTTGGTTACAGTGGGTCAGAGACTCCAAATGAATTTTGAAGCTCCATAAGATGCAAATTATAATATCCAAAACCTATAAAATTAGTGCTGCATGATCCTGCACTGCCATCACAAGAATTCAACATGTCAAATAATATGTTAAACCAAAGAAATGAATGAAACTTGGGTGTTACAAAATTCTCAGGAAAAAAAAATCTAATATCTGTAAGTCTGCTTTTTCTTTCGTTTAAGATGTGTGCTACTTTAGGGAAGGCAGAAAAGTTCAGGATTACCTTGCAGATTATGTGTGGGTTCCCAATAACAATCAGCAAAGACCTGGCACGGGTAATGGCAACGTTGAACCTTCTAGGATTGCTCAAAAACCCCAAGCAATGGATTTTGTCAAAATTGTTGTGCTTGACTGTGGATCGGACAGTAGATATGATAATTACCTTTCTTTCTTGTCCTTGAAATTGCTCGACGCTGCCAACCTTGATATCAGAGCAACCAAAACTTTCAAGGGTTTTACTCAATTTGAGGACTTGTTGCCGGTAAGGTGTTATGACTCCAATATCTTCCCCATTCAAACCCCTTTTGTCCGTCAGTTTCTTTATAATTTCAACTACCTTGCTTACCTCAAATCGGTTAAACCACGATGGATTATTTCCTTCCCGCTCGTCACAGCCTTGGATGCCAATGAAAAGGACAGGAAATTCCCTGTTAGGAAGGAGGCCAACCCAAATCATAGAGGAACCAGTATCGTCTTTGAATGGGATTAATTCTCCATTGTAAAACAATTGTGAAGGGAGATACAGAATTTCTGGGTGGCATCGGTAATTCTGAACCAGCTTCGTGACATAATTTTCATTGCCGATGTCATACAACTCGCACTCAAACAGCCTTTCCAGGTACGACTTTCCCAACCCATAAGTCTCAGCATCTCTGGAGTTAATTACCGGACCTAGTTGCTTTGGATCTCCAGCGAGAACAACCACTGTCCCCCTTCGGCAAAGGTGGGATATAGGAATCATCGTTTCTGGCTCTGAAGCTTGGCCTGCCTCATCTAAGAAAATGTGAGAGAAGTGGCCTCGCCTGATGCCTTCTGAGTAAAGAAGAGAGGCACTCATATATGTTGATATGATGATTCTGTAACGCATTAGGTCCTTGAGTTGGGGACACTTGAAACTTGACTCATCAAACACACAAAAGCGGTGAAAATCAGGATTGATATCCTCAAAAGGTCGAGTAATTGCATTGAGCCTAAGAATATCATTCTCTTCAATCTCAACCTTCTTCTCGCACAGAAGTTTCTCCATTATATGGTCAGCTGCGCTGTTTGAAGGTGCACAGACAAGAACATGAGCATCTTTTCGTTCTGTATAGAGCTGAAGGATTGCCTCTACGAGTGTCACAGTCTTGCCCGTACCTGGAGGTCCGTGGATCACATAAGGGGAACCTCCGTTGCATCCAAGAATCATCATAACTGAACGTTTCTGCTCCTCATTAAGAGAAGAAGATATAGGTGCCAGTCGAACAGGTCTAATCAGTCTCTTTCTAGATGGGAAGAGAAGCTCTGTCTCTAAGCGTGCAGCTGCTTCAATGGCCTGATATAATTTTCTCATGCTTAGTCGATTATAAGTAAACTGTACATTATAGAGGTTCCCAGATTTATGATGAGAGTGAAATTTCTCATCAAATTTCAAATGTACTTCTTCAGCCTCTACACGGTAGATATAACCCTGTGCAAAGACCCATTCAAGAGCAATCTTTCAGAATAGTGGCTATCAAATTCACATTCTAAATCAGTTAAGAAATATGTGTAATACAAACTGTGTCATGGGAAAATAGCACCATAAACTAAGAAGCATAGACACTTCTCTAAAGGAGGGACACGATATTCCTCGGACACTCTTCGGACGACTCCTAAATCTATGTCCGGTACTTTTTAGACGTGTCTTAATTAAAAATTTAAATTCACAATATCATACACTTTTTTAACACTAGACTGACACTTCAACTATACCTTTTAGACTTTATGAGCACGGGCCTATGTGATGGATTTCTTCATAATAACAATAAGTCAATAAGCAGCATTTTCCCAAACAGGACCAATGTTTATCATTCTTCGAAATGCAAATTATGCACTTTAAATATGTTTTAAAACATTTATGAGATTTAAATATAGGACTTTCTAGCTTTATTAGTGATAAGTTGTATATTTTCAATTAGCACTGGACAAATTATTTATATACTTAACATAGAAAAATATATATAACTATAAATTTTTAACGTGTCTCGAACGTGTTGTGTCTTGCATTTTTTTAAAATTGACGTGTCCGTATCGTGTTGCGTATCCGTATCCATTCTACTTGGACCATAGATCAACAATGCATTTTTATCTATGCAAAAGTACCATAACTGAATCCTAGGGGCGCTCTACTCAATTTAGGGCCATTTATATGTCAACCTAGTGAGATACAGTGATTGGAACTTTCTAATGTATTTAGTTGCTAAAATCATGGATGTTGTCACTTATCATCCATGATAGGATACAGTAGGTGATACAAAACTATTAAGGTGATACAAAATCTCACTGCAATAAATTGGAAAGCAAGAAGAGAAAAAATGCTAAGAAAAATTATCTATTTAATGACCCCGAGCCGTGTTGGCATTAGCTGGGTCCACATTGAAATTATGTATGGCAATCTGAGTATGAGCAATGAACAAAAATGACATCCCTTGACTAGCCCTTTCGGGAAAGTACCTGCCATTATTACTTATGGCATTAGAGCAAGTCTGCATACACCAGTGTTTTGGGTTGAGGCACTACAGCCTGAGGCCAATGTGTTAGGAGCTAACCATGAACATAATAACAAGTCTAACATAACCACATAATTTAGAAGCAAAATCTCATATATGCTTTCCAATAAGTTTACCATTGGATTTTTATTTCCTAACTTGAAAATTTGAAGTTTTCTAAAATTTAGCTTATAATAGGATCACATGTAGCTTTGAAAATTTGAGACAAAAAGGTACCATAAGATAGCCTAATGTAAATGAAAGGGGTCAGCCCAAACTCATATGGGCTGACCCACGATCCAAACCCAAGCCTACCAAGTTAAAAACTGAAATAACCAGAAAGCCCATGTTTATCATGATGATCGGCAAGGCCAGTTACCCAACCTCGAGCAGCGCAACGATAACAGGCATAATCGAGGTCAAAGAGCATTTATGATGATTGGACGGCCGAACATAAAGCATTAATGGTGATGACATATCTGTACGCCTCTGCATTAATGACAACTGATGTCATCCGAAATGATTCAGTAGCTTGCTGCTTCAGAAGAAAGAGTCTCGAGCAGACCCTAAAAGGAAAAGGTGATTCCCGCCAAGATGCGATCTTGGAGGATCACCGCTTTCCTGCCAAAATCCATTCAAAGACCACTATAAATACTAAACTCAAACTATGTACACATACAACATTTTACTTACCGATACTCTGTCAAAATTTACTCAGAATTTTCTTCCCCGACTTACAATACTCTAACTTAAGCACTAAAGAGGCTTTCCGGCCAAGGTTGTCAAAATCGAGATCCTACATAGAATCATTTTGGATTCTAACAGATCGGATCGTAGGATCGGATTGTAAAATCGTAAGATCCTACTCAAAACATTAAAATGTCTAATAATTTTAAAAAATTCATAGAGAATAAACTTTAATTATACAAAAATAAATTAAAACTATCATGAAAAACAAAATGCGTTCTATAAACATTTACAAATTGATCTATATTGAAGTAACATACAAGAAAATATAATTGAAGTGTTGAACAAAGCATTTACGATTCTACTCTCGATTCTACGATCCTACTCCCGATCCTACTCTCGATCTTACGATCCCGAACGATCTCAAACGATCCTGCTCAGATTGTGATTCATTATACGATCTGAATCGAAATTGCAAAATTGAGTCATAGGATCGTATATACGATCCTACGATTCGGATTGCGATTTTGACAACTATGTTTTTGGCCAATGCCCGCTGGGAAGTCTCACCATGTTTCTTTGTGCAGGAGGTCATCAAATCGACGAGTTCGACGACTTGGGTCTATTTCTTTCCGTCCTATCTCACACTTGCAGAATTACCCCTGGACAGATAGCCATGAATCACAACAAAACCTACATACTATAGCTAGTAGGTCATTTAGAACAAGTTATTGGGTGCTTCTAGTGCATTGCCATGTGGTGGCCCCAACCTAAATGGGATTGGTTCATAAATTGGGGTTTTTACCGGACAGGTATTATAAAGAAAAAATGGCTTCGCTATCCCACCTAACCAAGCTAAAAAAAAATAGAAAAAAATAGAAAAAATAGATAGAAATGAGTTGAAAATAAAAAAGAAAAAAGTGTCGGTGGTAATAAAGGTAACCAAAGTTTTACAACATATTTTGATACTGTCGTTAAGATTGTGAGGAGGAAAAAGTTTTGGTAAGATATCTATATACGGTTTGTTTCTTCCTAGCATATTTGTGGACCTATCATCTATCTTTTAAGCGTGCGATTAAACCCTTCAATGGTCCAGAGTCAAATGTTAGAAAATTTATTTTTGATACCGAATGGTATTAAGAAGTTTGATACCATAGTTTCAATTACTCCTCTGATTGAATCATTGTCTGAAGCGAAATATGTGGTATCTTTCGTGAAAATAGAGAATATCTCATAGACTAAGAAAATTTGAGGAGTAAACTTGGTAAAGAGGCTGATTTCAAATGAGACTTCAGGACCAGCAATAATTTTCATCATTTGTAGAGAGCCAAAAAAACAAGAAGCAAAAGTATATTGTATATTATCAAAGCGATATATGGTATGCCTTGTAAATGGTATGCATCATCTACAATATCTCAAGTGTATCGTATTGGTACGACAAACCTAGCAAAGGACATGTGTTGGCAGTATGCATTGAGCCATTGTTCTACCTGACAACTACGCATACCACGTGAAGATCTATTTAGTTGAAAATTTCAAAAATGATTTTCTTTTGAAAACCAAAGGGGTTTATATCAAAAGCTACAGAAAGTCTTAGAATCATTTTGCTAAACCAACCTTGGCTACATATTTCCTCTACATGTACAACATACATGTGTCTAGTGATTTAGATTCCAATAACATCAGTTCGATTTCAATATAAAATAGATTGTATTTTCAAAAAATACAATAGTAAATTGGTTTAAAATGATGGTTCCTGCATCAGATTGTATCATCCGATCTACAAAACACGTGTACGTAGTCGTCATCAGTTCTTTCAATATAAGCAGAAATGCTCAAACACTTGACGACAAGATGAAATCCTGCACAAGTAGGAATGGACCTGATAGGGGGGAGTTTTGTTGTTTGCATCTTCAGAGGCAAGTTTAGCAAAGACAAAATCTTGAACAACAAGAGAAGGTCGTCTCTCAGCTAGTCCCGGGACCTCAAGGGTCAAAAATGATCCCTTCTTCCTAAAAGAGATGAGCTCCATGTCATAACTCCTCATGTTTTCCTGAATCAACAACTTTTGAATTTAGCGCTAACCGAAACAAGAAATTTTTTCTCAGCATCAATATAAGCCTTTCCTTGATAAGAAAAGGTTACCTCCACTTTTATTTCTTCCATGTTCAACAAAGTACTGAAGTAAAGACAGTAGTTCCCTCTATTTACACCATCTGTGACACCATCAGGAATCCTTTTATTCTCTACCGCTTCTATGACATGCTTTGGGATCAGATATGAAGGAAGCCGAAAGTTGAACCTACGGTTTGAAGCCCTTACAGGGCGTTCACCCGCAACATATGCATCCACAGCAGATGCATCTGCAACCAATTGCTTCTTTTTCCTGTGTCTAGAATACGGCTTGATTGATGCCAAAGACTTGGAGATCTTATCTTCTGCCAAAAGAAGAACCACCCGTTCAATCCTGTCATCGCCTACATCAAAATGCACTGCCGTTGTGTGTAAGCCAATTTCTTTAGGCTTGCAACATAGCCAAACATTTAAAGTTTGACCCGGCTGTAACACCCTGTCATCCAAGCAAAAGGACTCAAGGAATCCTTGGATGTACTCCAAATCTGAAGTCGTCGATGGGGGTTCCATCAGAGAAATGGTGAACGAGTCCTTAGGATTTGAATCATAAATATCAACTTTCCAGAGTTCCACCGGCTCGCTTGTGGTGTTCTTAATGGTGATCAGATCACTAACAGTTTCTCCCGCAACTATAGATTGAGGCTTTCCATCTGCAAAAGGGAATGGCACAGAGATAACTATCGGACCCTCTTCATCTGGGTTGTAAGAACACACAGATTGGTCATCCCCATAATCAATGAACCCGATTTCTCCTTTGTCTGGGATAAAAGAGAACTCCTCGTCCCACTTGCCTTGGATTGTACTCATCACCAAATTGTTTTAAACAAAAGTACAGAGTCTGCGAGTTTCAATCAACAAGAAAATAGTAAATGCCCAACCTGTCATATGTAAGACAAACCAGATACATTGCTGATCCAAAGCATATTACTACTTGAAACCCAACACACGAGCAACATTAAAATGGAACCATATTGTTGAGCTAAAACAGTAAGATTTTAGCAGTAAGGATATTTTAACAATACAAACAAGATTTAAGTAACAATAATTTTACAAAACAGCATACAAGAATATATATCTGCAGATTTAAGAAATTGCAACTATAAAAATAAAATAATATGCTTAAATAGTGATAGGTTTGGCCTGTTAGCAAATAGGGAGCATGTTGGACACTATTCTAAAACTGAAGTTCCTCCATATTGGTGGGTAAATATTATGGTTGGCTCAAGTGGCATAAGCGCCTAAAGCTACACTTACTCCCAAGGTTTGAATTTTGGGGTCCCCAATGCCTGCTTAGCAGCCTTAAAAAAAACAAAAAACATTGACGGATTTCTACAACTCAAAGACCAACCCAATGATGCTTCACAAGCCTTCCGATGTTCAAGCCCATTAGAAAGTGATGAACTAACAACACAACATAGTTGCCAAAAGTAATAAAATACAAGAAATATTTCTTGAGCAAAATTGCTAAATTTAGCAAAAGAGTAGCAAACAGTTTAGCAGAGGATCTTAGAGTAGAAAAGGAATCGTTTCTAGACTTATCTCCAACTGAACGAAGGAAGGATATATATATATA
>JAOTRH010000027.1:3349426-3365956 GCA_034768845.1 Heliamphora exappendiculata
AGAGAGAGAGAGAGAGAGAGAGAATCATAAAAATAAAAAAAAGATATTTAATTATAAAATCAGTTACAACTGGATCTAATCCTAACTCTACCAAAAGATTTGGAAACTCATCCTAAACAAAATTTCCACACATCCTAATTTAAAATTCGGAATATGTCTACACAAATTTTTTATTTACCATTTTACTCCCACTCAAACACCGGATTTATTTATTACTTATCTCATTAATCTTCAACACTTTATTTTTTATATATTCAAACGCCTCTCTTTTGAAATCATATGTTCCCTATTTTTCAACGCATTTTTTCAATGTTCTCTGAAATTATATTCAGATAACATAATCAGCTCTTTTTCTGTATGTTGTTTTAAAAAACTTTCCTATAATATTTTGTTTTCTCGTAGTATTTTGCAATTTTTGAATTTTTCGTAGTGTTCTCGTCCCAACAATTATCTGCTCCTTCAACACCTATTTTTTTGTAGTATTTTCCAACGCTTTTTCTCAATGTTCTCTGAAATTATATCTAGGTAATATAATCTCTGCTCTTCTTTTGTATGCTTTTTTTTTATAATTCCCATAATGTTTTGTTTACCGTAGTATTTTGCAATTTTTGGATTTTTTTGCATTGTTATAGTCCCAACAATTATCTTTTCTTTCAACCCCCGTTTTTCAAAAAAAATTTTGACAAAATTCTTGTTTTTCATAATGCTCTATTTTCAGCAAGCACCATCTGTTTTGTTTATTAAAATCTTTAGGCTTCTTCCTGTTTTTAATTAATTATAATAAAATTTTAAGCTTCTTTCTGAAAGTATAGTTTTATTAAAATTTGCTTTATTTAGAGAGAAAAACTATTTTATGAATTAAAGTTTTCGTATCACCTCTCACAAAACCTCCCTATATATTTGAAAAATGATGGATGACATGTGTCGTTTAATTATAGTTAATTTCTACAAATACTATTTATTTAATTTGTTTGAATTTAAATTGTGCCGGATAGATCGTCAAAAAATAATAGATAACAAAGTCCGGTTATAATAACATGGAAAAAATTAATTATTTCTCGCTAACATAATCATGATGATCCCAATTTTAAGAACATCTCAATAAAATAATAAATGAAACATGATATTTAACATAAACATATCAGTTGCATGATAATATTTTTAAAATGATTCACGTGCCGAATGATAAGTTTTGAAGATAAAAATGTTTTTTTTTATTTTTTAATAATAATGAGTAATTCACACTATTTGAGTTGTAAATGTCTATCCTATGTTTTTTGCTAAATTTCTTATATGCTATTCAACAATTGCAAGACAATGTTTCAAAAATAGTGCACTTGCCGAATGGGAAGCATTGTAGATAAAAACTTTTTTTTTATTATTTAATGATAATGATTAACTCACGTGATTTGAGTTGTAAATGTCTTTTCTATATTTTTTACCAAATTTGTTATATGCTATTTAACATAAATATATTAATTGCATGACAATGTTTCAGAAACGATTCACGTGCCGAATGATAAGTTTTGAATATAAAAACTTTTTTTTTTTTTAATGATAATGATTAATTTACATGATTTGAGTTGTAAATGTGCATCCTTTTTTTTTTTGCTAAATTTCTTATATTTGCATGGTGAGTGAATGCTTAAAGTATATTTTAAAATTTTGTCTTTATTCTATATTATTTGTCACTTTCTTTAATTTTTGCTATTGTAAATATGTGCTCTCAATAATATATGAAATTCAATTTCATAAAAATATGCATGAAATTACAACAGTTACTAATAAAATTGTGCTCCAATTAACGAGAAGTAAAGATCTATTTTGGTGACTTTAATTTAGTGACAACTCTATAATGTTTTATATTTTATCTAACAATAGAATGAGCTCAATTGCATGAAAATGTTCTCAAAATCACAACAGTGAAAAATGATAATATCGTGAAACAAGAAGGTAAAATATATTTTTTTTGCCACGTGTGTTCTTTATTTTATTTCTTTTCTTTTCTTTTTTAGTAATAGCTACTATTGCAAAAAAAAAAATCATCGAACATAGCTTTTTCTTATTTTTTTTGTTATTAACATGGTATTTTGTTTATTTTTAATTTTTTTTACTTCTTTTGATTTTTAATTATAAATATTCTTTTGCCAATAGTACTAGAGAGTTCAATTACATGAAATTGTATATGAAGTCACAAATATAGCAAATGATACTATGTTTCAACGAGAATTTATGATATATATTTTTTTTCAATATTTAAGTTTTATGTGTATTTTTTATTTTATTTTCTTTTGAAATAATGGTTACTACTGCAAAAAAATTCATTGAACTTTGCTTCTTTTCTTTTTTGTTTAACATATTACTAACAATCAACCCATGCTATACACGGGATAAGAACAATAAATCTTAAATATGTTATTTTGGTATTATAAGATTTCTTAAAATCAATCTTTAACCAAACTATTTTTTTTAATATATAGCTCAAAGCCAAAAAATAACTAATTTAAACCTAGTTATTAAACGAAGCTATAATATCTTCTTAAGTTTGTCTCGGGTTTTATGCTAGTTGACATAAAAGAGAACACTAATCCTGGAAATGTTAAATTACTTTAAAAGTATTTTTAATAATTTAAAAAGTCATAAAACTTCACTAAACTAAAAGTTTGTTTATTAATTATTATAATAGTATACATATCACTCTTGGTGTCGAATTCGTAGGGATGACAATGGAGCGAGGCGGAGCGGGGTCACGGATAAGCTCTCTCATTCTAATCCCATGTTTGATCGGGATAGAAATAGGAGAAAATAATGAAAAAGTAGCAAGGAACAAGCTGGGAATGAAAATATTTTAGGGATAGCTTTTAAAATGTAAAAGATTGATATTAATAAAAATTATAAATAATATGATGAATAAAAAATAATATTTGATGAATTAATATAATAAAAAGTACAAAATTTAAGAAATTAAAAAGAAAATTTAGAGATAAATATAATATTTTAATATTTTAAACGTATTATATTTATAAAATATATATTTTATACATATATTAATATTTAAAAAATATTTATTTTATATAATTAGAGACGGGACAGGAAAAATGGGATAAGAAAAACAAATATTGTTTTCACCATATTTGTTGTTGAGAGCCAAAAAAAAATCCATACAAAATGAAATAGAATATGCAGAAATAAACGAGTCCAGAGAAATTGCCACTACTACGAATTTGAAGCAGCAAAAAATGTGGAGAGCTAAAAAGTGGGATGCACGTAATCTTACAAAATCCAAACCGTGATGGGATCCATCCTATAACTAAACTGTTAGACAACAATCTCATTATTAAGATTATTAGGAAAAATTCAACGCTACAATAAAATATACATACTCGGTGATCCAAAAAATATATATTTATTAACTTTCAACAATTACAATAAGCAAAATTTACAGAAAACGAAATACATAAACAGCTCAATGGTCAACACAAATAACTCGGAGGTCGACATGAACAGTCCAGGGGTCGACATAAACAACTCAGGGGTTGACACAACCAGCCTAAGGGTCGACACAAAAGAACCGAGAGTTCAATACAGAGAAATGCGTCGACACAAACTGAGAAATGTGTCAACACAAGAACCGAGAGTTCTGCTCAACACCAACAGAAGGATTATAGTCGACACTAACAGAAAATGGGTCGACACAAACAAAGAATGTGTCGACACAAGCATCCAAAAGTGTCAAAAGTGTCGACACAAAAGAAAAGGTGTCGACACACAATGTCCAGATCCCAAATATCAGAACAGCGACTGGATGATGGAGGAGAGAAAACCAGTGTGGTATAAATTATTCTGATTATTCTGAATACATAATCCTGAACAAAATAATTGTTCTCATACTGCAACGATTCCATTAAATCTATAAACCTGAACATACTCACAAAAAAATTACAAGCATAAACATGTATTTTCTGTAGAAGAAAATAAGATCCAAACCGAGCAAGTTTTTAAAACTGAATCATTCTTAAGATTGTTGGGAGAAATTCAACGCCGCAATAAAATATACATACTCAGTGTTCCAGAAAATACATTTTTATTGACTTTCAACAATTACAATAAGCAGAAGTTACAGAAAACGAAATACATAAATTAACATGAACATAATATATAAACTGAGTCCTGCAAACGCAGTTTTCTTAAGAATGATTCACCGCCTACCGAGGGTGTTGTTGGCTTTCCACCGGCGTCACTCTCCCAGGATAAAATTGCTGATACGATCGTTGGAACACCACAAATGATCGGTTACGAACGTATCCCGTCTGTCTTTCTCTCTCTTACTCCCACGCTTTGGAATCTGTTGTATCTCTCATTTAGTTCTTACCTTACTGCTGTATTTCTCTATTTCTCTGTCTCAGAGACCGAATGGGATGACAGCCTATATAGGCATTATATCATAGAATGAGTTACAGGAGAATCAATAACCATTCAATGGTATTGATTCTCAGAATTCATTTGCCAATTGAATTGACCAATTCAATTGCAAATAAATTCTGATATTAAATTCTGAAATTCAACAACCAATTGAATTCATAAAATTCCAACAAATTAAACTAGCCACCACATTAAAAAATAAAAAACATAAAATAAAGTATAAGTATTCTTTAAAAACTAAGTTTAGCCTAGGGCGGAAATACCCAAATATCATCTTAATACACTATTTAAGTTTGTGTTTGGATTAGTTTTTTTTTTTTTTTTTGTAGGTTTTTTGATTTTTTAGATTTTTTTATAAAAATAAATAAATATAAAATATGTGAAAAAAATGAACAAATACCAAACTAGTGGACTATTTAAAAAAAATTTAAGTAAAAAGTCTCTTAAAAAATTTAGGCAAAACATAAGTTAAAATAGCAAAGAATCTGACAGATTCCCAATGGGAGAAGTTATTTAGGTTATAAGGAATTAAACATCATATCAGAATATTGTTATCGTGCATCTATCTAATATATGTTCCTGGTGTATTTTAAAATTATAAGAGCTGGTTCTATATTAAATAGAGATAATTATAACATATTAATAGAATTCTATATATATATATATATATATATATATATATTGATGAATACACCACATCAATAGGTTAACTTGGCCTAAAACCATAACTAAACTAACGAGTAACCACCTTCTCTCCAAATCCCAAATAAATCAACAGTAATTCCCTCCAAAGCCACCTTCTTCCCGAAGTTTCTCTTCCAGGACTCATTCTCCTCCAAGGTATCTCTTATTTCTTTTTCTCCACCAAAATTACCCAGCTCCATCTACGTTTCATGAAAACCTTGAGTTCTTCATCATCGTCATTATCTTTTTCTTCTTCATAATCATCATCAAGAAACATTCCGTCCTTCCCCAAACCCTAATTCGCATCCCAAAACCCTAGACTTCATTAAAACCTAGAGCTCTTCTGCTTCTTGTTCGAGGTCGATCGTCCATCCAAAAACCCTAATTCACGTAGACTTCATTAAAACCTAGAGTTCTTCTTCTTCTTCTTCTTCTTCTTCTTCTTCTTCAAGGTCAGTCCATTCCAAAACCCTGATTCACATCCCAAAACCCTAGACTTCATTAAAACCTAGAGTTGTTCTTCTTCTCCTTCAAGAAACAGTCCGTCCATACCAAAACCCTAATTCACAAATGTTGACGAAACGGTCTCGGGTAGTCCGGTCATCGAGCATTGGAGATATCGGGACGTTCAACCAACTCAGGCCCATCACGTCGCCGGTTGCTCCATTGGTAAAGAAGCGCGTCACCGCTGCTCCAGATAATTACCATCCGAAACCGGTTCAGATACCGGCTGCAAAGGAGAAACCGGAGCAGCCTCGCGGGAGTATTTTCACCATCGGATCACCTCCCCGGGAGGAGAACCATAACGGGTCCGGACCGGAAGTCGACGAGCGGTACCAGGTGTTTTTCCAAACTTGTTTCTATTGCAAGATGAAGATCCCCAAGGAATTTGAAGTGTTCATGTACGGGTGCGTGTTTCTTTTTCCTTCTCTTTTTTTTTTTCTTTTCTTTTCTTTCCTTTTCTTTTCTTGACTTCTTGATGTGTTCTGGTTGTTCCTTGCTGAGTTATTATTTGTGAAATTGTTTATGTAATAAAAATTATTTTAGATAAAATAATGTAAGTTTATTTTTATTGAGTAGATAGGAAATAAGAATGAGCCCTTTAA
The DNA here is from genome assembly GCA_034768845.1 of Heliamphora exappendiculata. NCBI lineage: Eukaryota > Viridiplantae > Streptophyta > Magnoliopsida > Ericales > Sarraceniaceae > Heliamphora > Heliamphora exappendiculata. Next base: position 3,355,639 of record JAOTRH010000027.1, read on the forward strand.
TATGCATCGAGTATTTTTATTTGTCCTATGCATTATTTGACATTATTTACATAGTGCTCTCGTGCATCCAATGACGTACCAACAAATGCTTCGAGTGAAATAATGCAGGTGAACACATTTATTGAGTAAATGAGAGACAAAAGATGTGCATCAAATATATATAATTTTTTGTTAAAAATATTACATGTTATTACTTACATAATACTCCGACCGTTTCTAATAATTTGCCATTATTCTTTAGGAATTTATTTGTTATTCGTTTTTAGCCTTTGTTTTATTTACCAAAAAAGTAATAATATAATAGCTAGAAAATTAAAAAGTTTATCAAACGCTTATGTATTGATGATGTTAATAGGTAGCTAAAATAGCTAATATATTCCTTTTGGAGATCTAGCATCTTAGAATTCCTCTAATTGCATTTTGGAAAATAAAACGCAGATATTTCTAGTTAAATTTTCCAAGGGCTGAGGTACACAATTGCTAGTGGGGCAATTTCTCTACTACTTTTGGAAAAGTACACACCCATATATGGATAGATAGACAGATAGTTTTTAAGTGTTCCTATCGAGTTTGTAATAATTTCATCACATAAATTAATATTCTACGTATATAATTTGTGGAGATTTAACATTAATCTTTGAACACAATTAGAAACACAATTATGCAAGCACCAAAAAAAAAATTTATGCAAAATCTAAGTAGTTTAACATAATTTGTCTATATTCACATGTAAGAAAAATAATCCACTATAATCATAAAATATATAATAATAAGTCCAAAACTATCTAAAACTCAATACTTATAATCCGAAGCTTAAAATAAATTTTGTTTTCCACGCTTAAAAGTTACGCTAATACCCTTTATATTTTTTCACATTTTCTTGCATTTTTATTTATTTGATTTACTCTTCACATAAATCTACTAGAATTATAAAGTTCATATTTATAAGCAAACTATAGTCGCTATAGAATTATAAAACCCTTCACATGTTGGATTTCTTATGGATTAATGATTCCAACCCAATCAAAATATATATAGACTAAAACATAATTATATGGGTCCGCAAAATACAAGACACATACCAACAATCTTCACATTGACCTAACTTCTTCAATTCATCATAAAAATAATCGATGCCGATGTCTATTCTGCTGTTGTCACTAATCCAACACACTCAAATTAACATGACTCGCATCTCTACATTGAGATGCCCAACACCTCACCGAGGCGTCCGTAGTCACCCCTCCTGGTCGTTGAATTGTATTGGTTGTCAATCATCTGTCGAATCAAAAAATCATTTGATTTGACTCCATGTGCATCTAAATCTTAATTGTCCAGTTATATCGCCTTTTTCCTAGTATGCCATACCAAGTCATCGCCTTTTTTTTTTCTTGAGCAAAATAAATATTTTTGATCTATACGAATCGAGATAAAAAATATACATGTGCTATGATCTCTCAATGCGGCTTCGAATTATCAACCATCAACTTTGATACCATTTAAAAAATTTAAACATTAATTTTTGAATGCAAATAGAAATACAATTATACACACACAAAATAGAAAATTACACAAAGATCTACGTGGTTCGAAACAACATGTCTTATAATTCACTATAATCGTTGAATGTACAATTATAATATCAAAAACACCCCAAGATCCTACACCCACAACACGAGTCTTGAAACAAACGTTGTTTCTCCGCTCATGTATTATTCCTATGCCCCAGTATTTTCTCTCCTCTCCCCCTATCTATACCTTTTTAATTCAATTTTGCACACAAATCTACTATAATTATAAAGTCCATATTTATCATAAGCAAACTCGCCGTCATATAATTATAAAATCGTATACATATTAGAATTCTTATGAATTCATGGTTCTAACTCAGCCTGTGTTTGGACTAAGCTTTTTTTAGTAGTTTTTAGGTTTTTTAACTTTTTTGTAAAAAAAAGTAAAAGTTAAATCACGTAGAAAAAGTAAAAAAATTTTTTAAAAAAAGTCAAGCTAAGCCAAATCAATTGACTCTTTTTTGACTTTTAAGCCAGGCCAAACACAAGCTCAATCTAAATACATATAAATCAAATATAATTATATGAGTTTACATAATACAAGACACACATAAGATAATTTGACTAAATTTTTTACTTTTTTGATACTCTAATGAGGCCAAATTAAAAAGGAATTGAAAACAAAAAACTTAAATAAGGCAATTAAGTATTTTTTTTTACTTACATTTTTAACGAATTTTTTTTTTATTATCTTTTTACTTTTCCCATTTCTCTTTTTAAGGTCAAATGAAAAATAAAAACTTTTGATCAGGCAATTAAAAAAGTTTAGAAAAAAAAAAGGCAAATTAGCTACATTTATCCCAAAAGACGCGGTTAATAGAACCATATCGTTATATATATATATATATATATATGTGTGTGTGTGTGTGTGTGTGAGGGTTTTTGTTTAGGCCTATTGTTCACCAAAAAATTAAAAAAATAAAATCATACAGTTGTGTTTATGATTTTTTACTTGTAACTTCTTATTTTAATTTCTTAAATATAAATTTTACTACGTAAAACCATAAATTCACGTAATACGTATAACTTCTGCTCTAAATCATAATCACATATGTCAGCTATAACCCAAATGCAAGTGAACCTTAGATAAGACATAAGTAGATTAATGTTGTGTATTTATTTAACTTGCCAGCATGTTTTGGACTCCTAATGACGTTGTTTCTGCAACTTTGGCATGCTGCAGTTACTTACGAGCATTTTGCTCCTCAACTTGCCGAGACTTACAGATTGCTGTGGATGAGAAAGACCGGAAACCTTCCCCGGTACCAGCAGCAGCAGCAGCTGTAGGAACTAGAATGATGGAAGAACCGGCGAAGCGGGTTTTCGGCACTCAAGCCAAGAAGAAGTACACCATTGCCAAATTTAAGTAAAACCACATTGACAAGATCACGCATTTAACTGCAAATTAACAAGCTCGATCGCACGGCTGCAGGGTTTCTGCTACCGGCTTGCACTCGTGTGTTTGAGAAAGCACACCACCATTAATTTTCCGTACAGACGGCTAGAACAATTTTTCGGGACTAATACGTGATTTGTTTCATTGTACATAGTATTATTGTTTACTAAATAGACGCTAATGATATCCACTAAATTTGGTTTAAATTTTTTCAATTGTACATATATATACATATTGCCTTCTTCAGCATGCCTTCTCTTTTTGCCTCATTGTCTATCTATTTAGGCTTAGTGATTTGATGATGAAGTCATTTAGGCCATGTGATTTGATGATAAAATTACTTCCATTTGACAAAAGAATAATAGGAAGAGCAACCCCAATGTTTGATTATTGAAACCTTATATGTTGGCAAAGACTAAAGACAGTGTTGTGCCTAATGACCCAGGAGGGAGGAGCTCCCCTCCATACATTTTCCCCTATATTCCTCAATATTTTTCAACACTTCATTTTATAAGTTCATTATGGACTACACCCATAAGGATCGAACTGTTTATCTCACAAGTCTCATAGAAAAAATCATTTATGTTACTCGGACATCAATAAATGAATGCAAGATTATATTCCATAGTTTTTGTTAAAAATGAACTCTTGAAATTTAAATCATTTTAAAAGAATTGTTTTAGTTTTAAATCGTCTATTTTGCATAACAAAATACAATTTATTTAAATATCCTATCGATATTCAATCGATATCCAATCAAATTAATTTTTTATATAAATAATTTTCTTTGCACGAATTAATTATAAGATTAATTTTAGTTATCGTTTTGGACTCATCTCAAGCACACAAAACGAAGTCTCAAAAAAACACGAAGGAAAGAGAGTGTGGAGATGAAGCTGAACTTCTGCTGTCCCAGTGCAATGGTCCCAGTAATAAAGGTAAGGTTGACTTCAAAATAGCCTTAACTTTGGCAGTGTCTAGTCATCAAAGCAAACCATTTTTTATTTTTTATTTTTTACAGTCCCACTTCTTATTTTGCTGCAATGAGCAAAGTAGAAGTAGACATGTCTTAGAAAAGAAAAAGAGTTACTAAATCATGACTGCCCCATTACACCTCCAAGATCTGTGAACTGTCCTGTGCTTTTTGGTATAACAATAAAAAGAAAAAGCAAACTACAATGCTGGAGATGCAGGTTATCAATGAAACAAACTTTTCTTCAAAAAAATAAACGAAGAAATAAAATCATTAGCAGCAAAACTCTGAAATTAATCCTGTTCTAAAGGGATGGGTAAGAGCCCAACTTGGTTTTTAGTTTTTATGATTGGAATTAAGATCTAAACAAAGAACACATTCAAATATATCAAGTAATCAAACTGTGATTTGTAGAGTGATACATTTTAACCAAAAAAAGAGGAAAACAGGAAGGAATGCATTATTATATTATCAGTTAAGTTGACAATAGTTAGTAACCCTACTTCAAAAAGCGTGCTGACGGCCTTTGAGAAATTATTCGACATACCCAAAACAGAGCAATTCTTTGTCCCAGCTTATTCTTTTGTTAAATTTCAATTCATGCAGGTTGATTGGTCACAAACCATAGCCGAACATAATGCCTTTGAAAAAACCATCCTATTTTTCTTTCCACACCCCCCCACCAAATTTTAAAGTTCTCAAATATTTTTGCATACGATGTCATTCTTTACTTTTTACCCCTCACACTTCCCGTCGTGCCTGCAAAGTGTAGACATCCAATGGCATCTAAAAGCCCAAGGAGGGAAAACAAAAACTGAAATGTGGCCCTCAACCTCAATAGACAAACTAAAGTGATTATAACAGTATAAAGAGGAAAAGAGTGAGGTGGAAATCTCTCCAAAAGAAGTATCTCAATAATGCGTCCCTCCCAATATAGCTAGCAGACCTGTGATAGTGTCTTTTGCTTTTGAAGTGTGTTATTCACCTCACAGATAAAAGAAAAACCAACTGTGATGGTGAGACAATCAAGAAAACCACCTTTTTCAGTAAATTCATTAGCACCAACAGAACAAGAGGCTTATGAACTTCAATTTTCTGTATCTTTCTATCATTCTGGTAATGGGTATAAAAATGTGTTCTCTACTTCTCTGTTCAATTTAATAAGGCAACATGGAGATGATTATTGACAATCTCTTCTGCTTTCTCACACAAACAATAAAGAATTTATATGAAAAAAAAGGAAAAAACTAATCCTGGTTTACCCACTTGGAAGTTCTTGATTGGTTTGAGTTCATCCTGCAAAACAGAAATAGTCTATATGATAACTACGTTGTGAAGAAATTTTATTTCTTATAACATGGGCAACGAATAATTTACCTGAAGTTACGTAGACTGCCAATGCTTGTACAGAACTTTAAGACACCAACAAAGTGGGAATATCATTTTTAGTAATTCAACTGTGCTTCGTAATGGTATATTTCTTGCCAACAAAAAATTGCATCACGGTCGTGATGTTAACAAGCCAGCAAAATTGTGGATATATACATCTGATGACAAAGTAAGAGGAAAAATATTAGACAAAAGAAATGAGATTTAAGAGCAAAATCACAAAAAAGACGAAAAAGAGGAGGGCCAACGTTTTTTGGTTAGGGGAAACAGACATGTCTCCATCATCCTTCCAGACTGAATTTCCTCAAAGCAATTCCAGAATGCAAGAGGGGACCAAGAAATAAGAATAGGACCATACAAGAGATCCATTAAGAATTCTCCTGAAGGGAAAGAAAATGCAATTTAGGGAACACTTTAAGACAATATGCCAGGTACATATTCTGATCTGGAGATGGATTTTAAAAGTAGATTCAGACAGCCCATGTGCTGAATACCCAAGAGAACGCGTAACAGATCCTAGTGAGTTAATGTATAAGACCTGTTAGGTATGTCCTTGTTCTAAATCCATAGATTCCAGACCGTGGACCAAGAGGCCTGAGCATACTCAATTTTTATGCAATTTAACACCCAAACATGCAAAAGAGGGTTGAAACAAAAAAAGCGGGTTAAATGCTTGGATTTTTTAAAAGAAGATGGAAATTGCCAAGGATATAAAGACTGGTTAAAGAGCACCGGGTCACAAGGGCTGCAATTAAGAGAGTATATTTAGCCTACCAAATGTAGAAACAAAATAATCAGATTCTAATGTGAAGCATCCCCAAGCATACACGTGCGGTCCTTCGGAGAGAGAAATGAAAGGAAATAATCAAATAGAGAGAAAACATACTCATATGCGATACTTATCAGCTTTCCCTATCTTTCAGAAAAAGCAAAGCTCAGTGTATCCATGTGAGTAGGGTAAGAGCTCCTCCACCTCAATCCTAGAACTAGAACAACTCGTGCTTTTCCTTGTGCGCAATTGGTAGGACTCAACCTCGGCCCCAAATACGCTATAAACCGGTCTATGATCTGAGAACCTAGATTCTCCACGCACATAGGATAATTGATGAAGGCCTCCTCCATACCACAAAATTCGATCACACCTAAACACATGTAAACTAGCTAGATCAGTGCCTTGAGAAAATTTTAGGTTTACAAGTGACAACCAATCCCCCTCACCCCCGAAATGAAATTTATTCGCCCACCTGTCAAGCTGGGTGATTAATACCCACTCCCATTGGTTTATATTCACCCACTTCCACTGGTTTAAACCGTGGGCTCTACTTCCACATGCATATGTATGTTGAGCTTCACAGTTTGGACCAAGGAAAGTGTGGGTATTATTCACCTAAGTTGGCAGGTGGATGAACCAGTTTTGGACATTCTTTATTAATTATTGCAATTGAGCGTACATATGAGAATTTCCTCACTTAGAGGTAGGATATATATTTTTACCACGCAGGGGTTCGTCGTTTTTCCTTTCGATGCACATCGTTGCCCGTATATCTATCTGAATTATTTGAGTACTTGTATGTTGGTGGGAAGTATATCTTTCCTTCTTTCCATCCATGGAAAACACGCCCCCGTCTCTGCTCTAACCTCAGCTGCTGACAAAAGCATTGTTGATTCAACTGAGATTTATCTTAACAAGTACAAGTAGTGAAGCAGAATTTTGACACCAAAAAAAAAAAAAAGAAACAGAAGTTTGGGCAAGGATATATATGTATCATGCCTGGTCATTCTCTAATAATGCCCTCCAGTTTTGCATCTCAACAAGCGCCTTAGCAGACCGGTAGGACAGGGCAATTCGATAATTAAGATCCCCCAGCCAAATAATTCGCCTAGATCAAATTAAAATAGAAATGATTAGAATATTGGCAGTAAAATTTTGGTGGAGAATAACCACGAATAAACCCAGTGGGAGATGCGTGCTATCTGTTAACTCATATTGACAAAGGTATCTAAGAGTGAAACCATATAAATACTTTTGTACGTAAATGGTCTAACTATAATGAGAGATCCAGAAAACTTACAAATAAAAAGCTAACTATAATGAGAGATCCAGAAAACTTACAAATAAAAAGCTAATATATTCTATGAGACCCAGAAAATGAATGTCATGTATATTGGTTATGAACTTCTTGTATGCTTAATTTGCCTTTCCCTTTTCATTTTATTTTTTTGCCACAACTAATGAAAAGCTAAATGATGTTACCAGGGAAAGAGTATTACTCATGTTCAAGGATTGTTTCAGGGGACTTCTCATCAGCCGTGCTATGAACTCGTGGAAATCTCGTCTTTCTTAGAATCTCCATGACATCAGAGTTCCTGCGCAGTTCGTCCCCCTCCTTCTGTCCTGAGGTCAAATGACTACAGACAAAGCAAAAGCTTGTTTGATGTAACAACATGCTGACTGAAATGGATCCCTGCAAAACCAAGCATTGTATTGCTTCTTAGTTTCTTATTTTCCAAATTAATTTACCCAAACTAATTAAACCTCCCCGATTCACTCAAAAGGATACCTTATTTCCAAGGTAACCCATCAACCCTCGGCCAACACAAGATACTTTCATGTTGCGGACATGTTCCCTCAGATCGCACTTCACCCATATTGTGAGAAAAACACCAACCATTTGCTTACTCGCGACCAAGCAGTACCTTGAATGCCCCCGAACTTTAGACCCATCTTCCATTGCTGAAGATCCAGCATTGTGTATCGGTGAGAATAATTCAGTAGGAGAGTCCCCAGGCCCATATTCATCATCTGATGACCCCCATCTTGAACAGTCACTTGGCCTGTGACCCCAGGAAAGGTCACTTGGTCTGTGACCAAAGGAAGAGTCGCTTGGTCTGTGACCATAGGAAGACTCGCTTGGTCTGTGACCCCCTCTGAAACTCAGGTCATAGTCACTTGGCCTATGACCAAAAATTACCCGATCACAAACACTGTATCGCCGATCAAGGTGCGGCTGCGAGATCGATGGATCGTTTTCAGCTCTCCAGCTGCACGGCGTCTGGAACGATCGACGGTGGAAAAAGGACGCCTTCTGCCTTGGTGATCCCTCGAAGTCTGCATCTGATTCCACAACTGGATTTGGGATAGGAGAAGGCGTGAATCGTCCATAGCCTCCACTAGTTCCAGGAAGATTGTTCAGTGTTTTGAGGATTAGAGCTAGCCATTTTTTGGCCGGACCATTATCTTCAGCACCCAGAATATTCCCAGCATTCAAAGGAACTATTTCTTGAAATCTAAAGCATTAAAAGAAAGCACATGCTTTTCTATTAGTATTGGATTAATAGCAGATTTAGGAGGGGATAAAAAAAGAAATAAAGACAAAAACTAAGAAATCATTACCCAAGAACATAAATGTCTGCAGGAGATGAGGAATGCAGAAAATCATCTAGATTCAAATTACTTGGTGGTGATTTTCCACCAACATTCCAAGTAGCCACAAAAATGCTGCTCCCAGGGAAAAATAAGTCATATTTGGTTGCAACAAAGAGACATAACATATACAAGGAAAACAGCTTTAAAGTTAAGAGACATACCTATGGTTCTGCACATTTATAACTTGAGGATGCTCAAGATCAACTCTCCCCCGCCGGAGGCGCTCTGTGTTCCTGCTTAATTTTTCTGTGAACCCGAGTACTGGGATTAGGATTAATAACATAAAAATAGAGGTAGAACAAACTTTCATTTTCCTTGAAACAATATAACTCTCAAAATTTTCGGGTTTGCAAAGAGATGGTATAGGGAAAGAGAGATTGTATGATGAATTGATGATGCTAAACCTGTTCTGCTTTTCTTAATTGTACAAGGTTCTCTCTCTGAGATACTATTTCTCCATTCCACATCACCACCTGAAAGAGAACAGTTCAGATCTTAAAACAAAAAATGGTGGTGGTGGTGGGGGACTAATAAAAGAGTTCATTAAATTAAAAAAAAATGGGGCTGAGCAAGTACTATCCAAATATTAGAAAACCCAGACAAGGACAAAGGTGTATACCCTAACTCGTTTGTTTGCTAGGAAATGGTAAGAAAGAAAAGAAATTAAAACTTGAACCTAAAGATTTTTCTTTCTTTAGTTTCTGGTTCCTGGAAGGACAAGAACATCCACTCAGCTGAGCCAATATAACTAGTTACAAAGCAAAACTGAATGGAAAGGAAATCAACAAAGAGCATTAAATACTATTTTTCCTCTTCTTTTTTCCTCAGTTTTCTCACCAATCAAACTGAAGACAAGGAATCACAATAACAACTTCAAAATTGGAGGACCAGGCCAAAAGATTAAGAACATCAGAATCCTAGATTGGTTAAAGGAAACAATTACTATTAACTAAAATAACATTTACTGGGTATCAAATATCAAAAGGGTGAAGAAAACTAGAAGGAATAAAATGTACTCACCCCCATAAACAACTTCATCTGCCTGAAACTCCTCGGCTTTGTTCTTGATATTGAACCATTTCCTAACCAGTTTCTTTGGCCATGAAAGCTTTGCCAAACAGAAGACGAGACATTCAGAACCCACATCAAGAATGAAGAAAAGTGCAAGTATTTCAGAGAGAAATAAGGGGCATAGAGCAAAAAAAAAACAAAAAAAAACCTTGCTTTTCTTTAGATTCTCATCTCTCATTGTTTCAGAACTTCACAGTTTCTGGGCTTTGCTTAGAATTAGCAAAAATATAAACCAACCCCATAAAAAAGAACTCTTCCCCAACTCTCAGAGTAGTGTGAGCTCAATACTTGACGAAAAAAAAAAGACGATTAAGTACGAATAGGAAATCCTCTATTTTGCTCAAATTGCAAGAGAATCTGAGTGTCTCAGCATTCTGGTTTGTGAGAATTTCGCCCTAAACGATTTTAACTCTTTCAGCTGAAATAAGGTTAAAATGTAATAAAAAGAGGAATAAACGAAGACCCAAAAGACAGTAAAATTGATAGAAGAC
>JAOTRH010000027.1:3366056-3381149 GCA_034768845.1 Heliamphora exappendiculata
GAATAAAATCAAATCAGAATAAAATCAATCTAATCAATCTAATATTCTAATCAATCTAAATCTAATATTCCAACAAACTTATAAATAAAAGTTAACATTGAAATTATGACAGAATCAGTGAAATAATTCAGTTCCATGCTAGTTAAGTCAAGTTTCATTTTTCTTGTTATTTTTTTTTTCTGCCAAAACTAATTAAAGCCAACTGATGGTAGCAGGCAAAATATTACTCGTGCTCGAGGATTGTTTCCGGGGTCTTGTCTTCAGCCATGCCACGGACTCGTGGAAACCTCGTCTTCCTTAGAATCTCCATGACATCAGAGTTCCTACGTAGCTCATCGCCCTCCTTCTGTCCCGATGTCAAATGACTACAGACAAAGCAAAAGCTTGTTTGGTGTAACAGCATGCTGATTGAAATGGATCCCTGCAAAGCCAAGAACCATATTGCAGTTTTTACTAGGTTAAATGAAAAACAATCAAAACACCACAATTCATTCAAAAGCATACCTTATTTCCAAGGTAGCCCATCAATCCTCTGCCAACACAAGAAACTTTCATGTTGCGAACATGTTCCCTCAGATCACTCTTAACCCAAACCGTGAGAAAAATGCCAACCATTTGCTTACTCGCGACCAAGCAGTACCTTGAATGCCCTGGCACTCTATACCCGTCTTCCATTGGAGCGAATCCAGCATTAGACATTGGAGAGAATAACACAGTGCTTGGTGAATAATCGCCCGGCCCATAATCGTCGTCTGACGAACCCCATCTTGAATAGTCGCTTGGCCTGTGACCACAGGAGTAATCACTAGGCCTATGACCATAGGAAGAGTCACTTGGTCTGTGACCCCAAGAAGCATCACTTGGCCTATGACCCCATCTGAAATTGGGATCATAGTCACTTGGCCTATGACCAAAGATTACCCGATCACAAACACTGTATCGCCGATCAAGGCGAGGCTGTGAGATTGAGGGATCATTTTCGTTTCCCCAGCTGCACGGTGTCTGGAATGATCGACGATGGAAAAGGGTTGCCTTCTGCCTCGTGGATCCCTCGAAATCTGCATCAGATTCAACAACTGGGTTGGGGATGGGAGAGGGTGTATAGCATCCACTACCTCCACTAGTTCCAGGAAGACAGTTTAGTGTTTTTCGGATTAGAGCCAGCCATTTTTTGGAAGGGCCATTGTCTTCAGAACCCAGGATATTTCCCGCATTCAAAGGGACTACTTCTTGAAATCTAAAGCATGAAAAAGATAGAACAAGCTTCAATTAGCAATGAAATAAATTTGTAACAAATTTTGTGAAGAGAGGAAATGGAGATATAGGTCATTACCCAAGAACATAAATGTCCGCAGGAGGTGAGGAATGCAGAAAATCATCGAGATTCAAATTGTTTGGTGGTGATTTTCCAGCCACATTCCATGTGCCCACAAAAATGCTGCTCCCAGAGGAAAAATAAGAGTCATTAAATTGTTTATGAGAAGGGAGAAACCATATATCATGAAAAGCAATAAAGAGACAAACCTATGATTCTGCACATTTATAACTTGAGGATGATCGAGATCGACTCGCCCCCGCCGGATTCGCTCGGCATTCTTGCTTAATTTTTCTGTGCATCCAAGTGGGAGAGCAAGATAAGGATAAGATCAAAGGAAAAATAATATCCCAATTTAGAAAGAGTGGTTGTATGATCATAATGAACCTGTTCTGCTTTTCTTGATTGTACATGGCTCCCTCTCAGAGAAGCTATTTCTCCATTCCACATCACCACCTGAAGGGAAAGAACAAAAAGAAGAAGAAAAAACAGTGATTATGCACCAATTCAGACTTTAAACAGAAAATAGTTAAAAGGGGTGGAGACCAATTATGAGCTAAATATTATTCTTGAAAACATAGATAAGGACACAGGTATATTCACTAGTTCGTTTGGCTGCTGAGAAAAGGCCCAGAAAGAACATTATAGTTAGTTGGCTCAACAAAACTGACTGAAAGGAAAACAACAAACAGCACTAAATACTAGTTTTCTTCATTTTTTTTTTCTTCCTTTTTTTTCTCTCCTTAGTTTTCTCAGCAGCCAAACTGAGGGTAAGTTATCATATTACTATATTAGCAACTTCAATAGCAGAATCTACCTACTCTTGATGAAGGAAAACAATCACAATTAAACAAATAGGTGAGGAGAGACCTACACAGAATAAATTGAACTCACCCCCATAAACAACTTCATCTGCCTGAAATTCCTCAATTTTGCTCTTGATATTGAACCATTTCCTAACCAGTGTTTTTGGCCAGGAAACCTTTTTGCCAAACAGAAGATAAACAAACATTTCAGAAACCACATAAAACCATGGAGATAAACCCCACATATTTAAGAGAGAAGTTTGGAAGAAGATGAAGGTAGAGAGAGAGAGAGAGAGAGAGAGAACCTTGCTTTTCTTTGAATTCCCATCTCTCATTGTTCCACAACTTCTGGGTTTTTTCCCTCAGAATCAGCAAAAATGTAAAATGAAGCCCATAAGAGGAATTATTTCCCAATTTCCGACTCTCAAAGTGGTGTAAGTGAGCTCAATGCTTGAACAAAAGGACCCAACTACAAATTGGCATTCCTCAACTTTCCTCAAATTTCCTCAAATTGATAGAAAATCTGAGAGTTTCAAGATAGTGATTTCTGCGAATTCCACCCCAAACGAGGCTCTTTCTTTTTATCCGGTTAGAACTCGCCTAACTGATACATACATGTATATGTGTGTGTGTGTGTGTGTGTTGGCACTCTATATAGAAGGAGAAGAATGAAGACCCAAAAAACCAGTAAAACTAGAAACACAACGACTAGGGAGAGACTACACTTTAATACGAGTAAGTGAGATTAGTTTTTGAAGGTTTTGAACAAGACAAATGCAGCAAATATAGAGAGAGAGAGAATGAGAATGAGTGTAGAAAGAGAGAGCGAGAGCGCTTTCTATTTCTGCGAAGTCTCAAATTTGAACAGAATAAAGTGCATAGACTCTCCGTCCTCCGCTCTCCTCTCTCTCTCTCTCTCTTTTTCTCTCTCTCTCTCCACTTTTTTATGGCAATGACATTTTTGTTTATTTACTTATTTATTTATTTATTTATTTATTTATTATTTTTGGGAAATTGTTTTTATAGCTAGACTATTTTCATTGATAAGATTTAAAATAATTAATTAATTAAAATGTAAAAAAATTTAAAAAGTTAAAAAATAAATTAAAATAAGTTAAAATTTTATATTGCTTATTTTTTATTTTTTAAAATTTTTTATATTTTGTTCAAAATTTTGTGCTTTTTGAGTTTATTTCATTAAGAAGATTCAAAAATATAAATAAAAATAAGAATTAATTGAGTTTTAGTCATATTTTTCAAGTATATAAGGATTTTAGTCCCACTTATTTGTTTGTATTGGGTTTAGTTCTTTTTTCAAAATTTATTATTTTTGTATTCAAAATGCCCTTTGTCATCTGGATTCTCATTTCTATTATTAAAGGTTTGATTATATGATGCATTGTTTCATATAAAAATTTGTGATGTATTTAGCATTTAATATCATGAGTATAATTTGCAATCAAATCACAGGATAAATATCACTTACCTATTTGTTTATATTTTCCTTGATTTTAGGTGTAAGTTACATAATTGATTAATTATTAAATATCTTTCAATTTAAAGTGGTGGATTCAATTTTCTTATTAGAGACTATGTTTGTACATTATCATTAAAATTCGTTGCTTTTCATTAAAATCCAGATGTGGCAGACCAATTAGTTCATTGCAATAGATTTTCTCACATTTCTCAATTCGTTCATTGCAATTTTGTTGTGATCAAAATATTTTTCAAGTTTACAATTCAAAGCCTATCAGAATTTTGACTGGTATGAATATGTTTTTAGACTAAATTATTTTTTTTAAATGTAAAAATGTCCATTGTTTCAGCAATTTTATTTTGATTTGTGGATATAAAATTATTTTTTCTTGAATGATTCAGTCTCCATGTTTTGAAATCTGTACATATTTGTTCATTTTTTTAACGTATTATGTTATTGTGGATTCATATATTCAATGTAGTTAATAAATCTTTGGTTTTATTTTGAACTTTTTATTTTTTATTTTTTTCTGTTCATAATTAAATGATTAAATCTCATGGTGGTTTTGGAGACGCATTTATGAGATATTTACAAAAACATATTCTGCAACATTTATAAGTTGAAACAGCAGTATATTTTTTAAAATATGAACGTAACTGATACATTTATCAGTTAAACAAAAAGTGATATTTTATGTATTCAGATACAACTGATACGTTTATCAGAGTACTTGAATATGTTATGTTTCAACTGATACAATAATCAGTTCGCATAACTGTGCATTTTTCTAACTCTGTATTCTATTGATACATTTATCAGTTGTTCCAACAGTACAATTTTCAGAATACATATTCACTAATACAATTATAAGTTCAAATAACAGTACACTTTTCTGTCTGTATTCTACTGATACATTTATCAGTTATACCAAAAGTGATACGTTGAAACAACAGTGCAATTTTCAGAATATATTTTATTATTTAATATTATATTTTTGCAACATCGATGATGAAGACGATGACGACGGAGGATGAAAATGACAATAGAGTTAAGGTTGTGGTGATTATGGCACGAAATTTTAGAGAGAGATTTGGAAGAAATTTATGGGATAGAATTTTTGATTCCCAATTAGCAAGAAATTTGGTCAAAAAAAATTCTAAAAATATGATTTAAGAGTATTTCAGAAAATTAAAATTGAAACATGACTAATCCTAATAAAAAAGATTGAATGGGACTAAAACTAATTTTACTACCAAAAAGATAACCTAACCCAAAATTTCTCTAAAAATAACTAGTCAAATAATTACAAAAATTTAGTAAAAACAAAAATAAACAAGATTTTTAAAATTTAGCCCAAATAAAGCCATTAATGTTGAAATTGGTGACCAAATTAGTTTATTTGATTATTCTATTAAATAATGTGATTTTTTTTATAAATTTATATTTAAGGCAACTTACGTGCACCTTTTGTAATTTCAGAATTATAAAGTTAACGATCAAGTAAATATACAGTGACCCTATGGAGATTCAAACTAACCACCTTTGGAAAGCAAAGATTTATCAAATTATACAAAATTTTATCAAATGATGTGGTATGTATTATAAATATTGATGTAATGAGTTCGGATGAACTTTACTTATATCTAATGATTGTGAACATTGTTAGCTCAAGAACTTTTATTTTAATTTTGATAATTTATTTTTTAAAAATAAATAAATTTAAATGGATAATAATTTATATTTTCAAAATGAAAATGTTAACACATTTTGAATAATTAAATTGACACTTTTAACAAAAAAAATAACTTAACTCTCAAAAGAATTAAAATACTCACATATTCTTAAATGAGAATATTTTATGTTGAAACTAATTAAAAAATAAGTCAAACACTTTTAATACAAAGACTACTTGAATCTCATCAAGTATGTCAACACTCATTGATTAAATGGTTTGGCACCCTAATATTTTTATGAAGTTGATCTTTAGGTATCAAAATATTAGTGTCGACACAAACAAATTTTGTGTCAACACAAAAGAGTCGAAACTCTCAAGACTCAAAAAGAGTCAACACAAATCAATTTTGTATCGACACAAAAGTGATCATCACTTTTGGTATCCTCACAATCGAGACCACCTGCAGATTTTGAGGTGTCGACACCAATTAAGGATGAGTTGACACAAAAGTCCCGAGACCGCCTGCAAAATTTAATGTCGACACCAAAGAAAACATGAGTCGACACAAAGTGTCTTCTCTCGGATTCGAAAGTACATTTGAGTCCATACCAACTGAAGATGAGTCGACACAAAAGAACCGAGACTTTTTGTAAAATTTTGTGTCGACACCAAAGGCAAATTAAGTCGACACAAAGTGATTCCTCCGAATGCTGAAGTTTTAAACGAGTCGACACCAGAACCAATTGTGTCGACATCATAATGTTGGTAAGGTAAAGTACAGAATTGTATCGATCCTTTAGAATATTTGTGTCGACCCAACCACTTAAGGGATCCTGCCCTAGATATTTTGTGTCGATATCAAAGGCATTTGTGTCGACACCTGCGATGAAAATTCAAACTCGCGGCAAATCTCAATGGCTGAATTTTTGGCATTTATTGCTCCATTCTACCTCCAACGGTCATAAATGTACAAGAAATTATATAATGAGTAACTTCTCAGCATTTACAAAAACAGGAGACTTAAATTTTACTGTTCTATTGCTTGAATCAAACTTAGAAATCTCAAGCTCTCACTTATTGCTGAATCTCTAGCTCTTGCTCCTCATCTCTCTTACTTTATCATTTATTGTAAATTTTTTCTGTAAAAATAGTGAGTGTTTCGTTTCTTCATTAATACTCTTGATTTATTGTATTCAATGATGAGTCACCATTTATCTTTTGAGTGAGTGAGTAAATCTCATCAAAGAAGAGTTCAAAAAAGATTAGAAGAAAACAGAGATTTATTTTTATAAGATCTTCTTAAAGCTGTTAGGCATGTGAATGTACCTATAAATATTTAGCTCATTTCAAGCGAAATCTTGAAAATTGTAAAGACTTGAAATACGCCCGTAAAGTATTCTATATAGTGGAAATACTCAAGGGAGAACTTAAGGAGTGAACGTAGGTTAAGATAAAATCGAACCACTATAAATTTTTAGCGTCCGGTTCTATCTCTCTATTCCTCATCTTTTAATATTTGCATTGTTTTAATATTTTCTTAATTTTCTTTATTTGATTGCTATATTAAAAGGGTTTTGAAAACGATTTTTAGATTGTTATTTATTTTTTTAAAAACTCAATTACTCCCCTCTTGAGTTGTCTTGTTCTAACAAACATGACAAGTCAGGATATTTAGCAAAATTACTGTTAGTATCTTTTAACTTTTTACCATTAATTTTAGTTATAAATTATAATTTTTTTAAACACTTACAACTTTTATTACAAGTTATAATTATTTTTTTTCTATTTCAGTTATAAGGTATAAATTTTAACAAATACTTATAATTTATAAACTACTACAAATTTCAACAACACCAAACACAACAATCATTTGATAGAAAATTTTTAAAAAATAATTTGATTTATCTATGAGAAGTTGGGCTATGAGATATTCGCCTACAAAAACCTTGGCCCTCTCTTTTCACTTTATTATTTAGTATAGTCCACTTATCACGTTTTGATTATTAAAATGGTTTATTTTATAGTTATTAATGTATAAATTTTAAATACTAAAAATTAAAATTTATTGAATATTATTAAATACTTAGATAAATTACAATTATTTTAAAAATAAATAATATCATTTATTTTTTATTTGTCTTTTTAAGGTATTTAACGATGCACAACAAATTTAATTGCATAAATAATTTAGACAATGTAATCTCCTAAATAAATAGTTTGGATTATCAAAACTTGGCTGAAGTGTGCTATACTCATCAGCAATAGACAAAGGCCCTGTTTGGTCTAATTTTTTTTTTGTAATTTTTGCTTATTTTTATTTTTTTTAAATTTCTTTAATTTTTTTATCATAAGATTTTACTTTTTGAAAACATTTTGAAGAGAGGAAACAAAAAAGTAAAGAATATTAATTAAAAAAATAAAAAAGAATCAAATATGCAAAATAAAATTTAATTTATTAACTTATTTCAAGTTATTTTATTTTTTAAGATTTTTATATTTTAATTAAAAAAATGTAACTTTTAGTTCATCTATATACACGAAGCTCTAAAAAATATAACAATATACCAAATAATTAAAAGGCACGCCTAGATTTCGTTTTTTTGGATATTTTTTCTCAAAGTTAGTATTACTTAAAAATTATTTTATAATGTTACATTTTATTAGCAGTACTAATATTATTTTATTAATTTACTAGTTATTTCTAAGTAATACACAGAAAATATAACATTATATAATACTTAAATATAATTATAAAAGCATGATTACCACAATATTATTTATTTATAAATTAAAAAATTAAAAAATATATAAATAAAGATTATTAATCCTGCTCTCTCTCTCTCTCTCTCTAAGTCCTTTTTCTTTAACCCGAAACCCAAGGCAAGCCCAAAGATGATGGGGGCAACGGGCACGTCGTTTTACACCAAGTTAAAGGTAAAACGACCGGTGGTCTGGTCGCACAACTGCCCGCTGGTGAGCAAAGTGTAAGGTAGTGAGAGGTCTCGTAGCCTCTTTAGCTTGCACATTTTCTTCCGATTTGGTCTTACCATCAAAGTTAAAAGTGGTAGTTCAAAATAAAGAAAGGACAAGAAAAAGATAAAGGGAACGTGTGTAGTTGTACTAATGGTACAATAATTTCTGCCCTCCTTTTTTTATATATAAATATATTTAATTTAAGTTTGATACGTACACAAATTTAGATACAAAGATGAACAATCACACTTTTCTGATGAGTTTCATGTATTTGAAGGAACTCTATGTTTTTGGTACAGAAATGAACATATTCTTTTCATACATAGTGGGTTTTTGATGCCAAGAGATATTTTGAGATATTTTAATTTCGATCATAATTTTATTTATAAAATTTTTTTTGTGCCGTTTGTTTTGACATATATTTATATATTTTTAATAGTAAAATTTGAGTTAATTTCAAATTTATTAGGGATTTGTTATGATTTTATCTTTTAAATTTTTTTTTATTAATTAGAGATTTGTTAGAATTTTATCTTTTGAAAATTTTTCTATTAATTAGGAATTTAATAGATTTAGTTTCCTTAATAAGATGATTTCTTTAAAATTTTACAATTATAAGTAAGTTGTACTGGTTTATGGGAATTCACTTGTTGAATAATAAGAACTATTCATAATTTTTCTCATTTATTGTATTTGTTATTAGAGAAAGTGTCTCTAATTCAAGCAAATTTATGAATTTCAGAGTTAGTATTCCTTTAGTCGATACGCCTCCCTGCATCAATTGGTGTCAGAGCTTGCGCTCGATTCCAAACATGGCACGATTGTGAGTTCGTGATTATTGATGTGTTGTTGTCAAATATGTGTATGAGCAATGAGAGAACATAAAATGAAAATGTTCTCTTGATTGTGATGAAAAATCTAACGAGATTGTAAACGATCGAACCCCCGAGTGTTCCGTATCAGCGCATCTGCAAAACAAACTTCCCGGTCGGTAGCCAATTGGAGGCTCTCCGAAACTCAAGTTAAACGAACTTTGAGAGAAAAAATATTTAGAGAGAGAAAGTAATAATCTCATACATTTGCTTTGGATTGAGGACCATTATATATAGCGAGTATGAGGGTTGGCCACCCCTAACGCATGGTTATGGGGTGTTTGGTTAGGTTTATCCCCTCTGTTAGTTTTTTTCCACTACAATAAGTCCCCAGCTTCTACATGCTCCGTCAGGAGGAGGTGGAAGCTTCATGTATCCTCGGTCCATGGCAAAAAAACTCCATTGAATTATTCTATCTTTCAACCGCTAGTCGAATTAGGGCTTTTTGTATCTAGCTGAGCTAGGATTTTGGCGTGCCTTGTTTGAGAGCACATGGTGAGAGGAACTCTTCTTTCGGTAAATAATAACGGAAGATAGATAATGAGTACGGGTTTAACCCCAACTTTAGCTGTTGAAAAGGTGCTTGCCGAGAGCCTTTGGCAACTAAACACGGCAGAGCCGCCGATGTTCCGCGGAGATTAGGGGCCAAGTCGAGCTAGCCTGATTTCCTTATCTCTTCCTCTCCATTTAACCATGTGATAAGCTTTCTTCAGATTTTGCAACATCCGATTATTGAATCTGCAACATCAAGATTTAGGGTACCTAGCCGAGCTAGGTTTTCATGATTTAGTGCCTAGGCATGCTAGGACTTTTAGTGCCTAATTCGAGCTAAGACTCTGGTGCCTAGCCCGAGCTAGGACTTTTTGGGGAATGTTAAGTTGTTTCAATGTGAGGATCTCTCAACAGAAAATGTAGAAATCTCAAAATTACCACATTTTGATATTATCATGACTTGTGCCCAGCAATGATCCTTTCGAGGCGACTTGGTCTTTTCTTGCGTAAGCAAATAACTTTTGCGCCTAAACCTGACTCCGAGGCCAACTGAAACTTTTCCTGTCTAGCCGAGCTAGGGCTTTATAATTAGTGCCTAGCATGCTAGAGCTTTAAATATCGTTGATCCTATAATCGTCAAGATGACTAAATATGCATTAGGGATAATCTTTGTGATGATTCCCGAGCTGATTTGCTGAGTTGAGAGTCCGAGCTGAGCTTCGTAATAATCTGAGATAATCTATGGTGCTCAGAAGCTTTGGAGAGGTCGACTTGTTAAACTGGGATCTTTGTTCCATTTCCCCTGAACATGCTTATTTCATGAGTTCAGGCCAAAAGGGGGGATTTGAGCCCCTAATTTTTTGGAGAACTTGAAATCTTCAATTTTCTACTCTTTCTCAAGAATGAAACTTCGTCGCCAAGTTGAAGGAGACAGGTGCTAAATCCCCTTTTTGCAATGTATCTTGTCCTTCGGCCCATCAAGATGTCATTGAGCTAGATGATGATGGTGTCGCCAATGATGTTCCAGCAGAAAGGTTGCCAGTTGTAATAACTGAATCAGACGCTAAAGAAACAGGACATCAGAGATCTTTCAACCCGTAGTGCTGATAGGATTTTCCATTTTGATCCAGTTGTTTTGTTGGGTTATAAAGTCTTCTATTATTGTAGAACCACTTTGCTGCACTTTTAGATAGAGAAACCTTGTCCTTCCTCGATGCATAATTTTGAAACAAAGGTAAGCACTAAGCTCCATGCATAGCTGGGTTGCCGAGCTGTGGAGCTTGAGAATTCGAGCAGTGACCTTTGTTAAGCTTATCTATTGAGCTTCTACTGAACAGTGGGGCTTGAGAGAAAGTTGGCTAGGACTTTTCATTGCCTAGCCTTGCTAGGATTTTCTTGTCCAAGCTTAACCCGAAGTCAACTGGGACTTTTACTGGCTAGCCGAGTTAGGGATTTTTCTTTCCCAAGCTTGACCCGAATGCCAACTGAGACTTTCTTGCCTAACCAAGTTAAGATTTTCTTGCCCAAGACTTGACCTGAAGGGCAACTGGGACTTTCTTGTGCTTTAGCTGCATCAATGATATCATCTCTTCCAAAAATGCTTCTTTAATTTTTCCTTGGCCTTCTCCCAATTTGTTAAGAATGGCGATGTCGAGATGTAGAGCTTGAGAGCCGAAGAGAACCGGGCTGCCGAAACGCTGATGAGTTCCAAAAAGGACTGGGTTGCCGAGTGCCATTGTTTCACTTCAACGACACCGTAGGTGCTTAGCAAGCAAGCTTCTAACTTCGACCCTCCGAGACTCAAGTCTCGAGCTTCAAATCATAAAAATCATGAGAGATGTTTTGCTTAGCTTATGATCTGTAGAGAGAGAGCCTCTAGAGTCCAGAACCACTCTTTCTAAAATTGGCATATGCAAAGCTCCAAATGC
This sequence comes from Heliamphora exappendiculata, assembly GCA_034768845.1. Classification (NCBI taxonomy): domain Eukaryota; kingdom Viridiplantae; phylum Streptophyta; class Magnoliopsida; order Ericales; family Sarraceniaceae; genus Heliamphora; species Heliamphora exappendiculata. Next base: position 3,377,595 of record JAOTRH010000027.1, read on the forward strand.
CGAGGTGTAGGGCATCCCCGACTCAACAATTCAGCTCAATGTTAAATCCTTTTGCTGAATGGGACTCACTTCTTAGCAGATTCAGATATCTCAGAAAGTGCTTCAAAAGTAAGCATGGCGACTCTGGCTCCGTCATCTATAACATGCTGTAACATAGCATGCAACTTTCTCAACTGGATAACCCACTGCGAAAATGGATAGAACAGTGTTTGCGGTGATTAGTGGTGATCCATTCAGAAATCAACTATGCGTACAAAGATGCTAACTTTGGCTAATTCGGACAGCCTCCCTTCTTTTTCATAACTAAGTGATAATCGATCAAGGTATGTTTCCTTCTCTATTGGGTACCACTTCAGAAGCTGATCCAGAATCCATAATACAACAAACCATATTTCACAAATAACTGATGTCGATTCCAATATGTATGCATCATGTACTGGGTGCCTGAATTGAGGTGCCAAGCAGGTCAGCGCTAGGTGTCGAGCTATTTGGGTTTAGCATATTGATCCGAGCACCGAGAGAGTGTCAGAGCTTATCCATTGAGTTTTGCCGAACAATGGAGCTTGAGAAGCCAAACAATGAGGATGGCCTGGGTTTTCGAGCTCTGTGTTCCGAACTGTTATGATGAAACATATAGCCAGGCGCTAAGAGCCGAGTTGAGATGCCACGTAATAAGCCTCTAAGAGGCCGAGCAACAAGAGAGAACTGCAGAGCTGTTGTTCCCGAGCTGTGGAGCTAACCATAGCCGAGCTCTGAACATAGACTAAGTGTTGAATTCCGAGGGTACTGCCGCTGAGGGGCTTTTGCAGAGTGAAAAAATTGAAAAGAGAAAATAACTGTATATATTTTTTGTCTATTGAAACTGTACAATATATGGCATATTTATAGGCGAATAGGGATAAACAATAAAGAAAATCAAATCAGAATAAAATCAATCTAATTAATCTAATATTCTAATCAATCTAATATTCCAACATTCTCCCTCAAACGCGAGATGACGAAGTCAGCTGAAGTTTAAAAATTAGAGCACGAAGGCGACCAGGAGGATGAGATTTTGTGAAAAGGTCGGCAAGTTGATCTTCAGAAGAGACAGATCAGCGGCGACGCGAGTCACACGACGGCGGCGGCGACGGCCTGAGGCGACGGGAGCAAGCTGACGACGGCAGCGTGTCCCGCGATGGTGTCGGCGACGGCCTGAGGCGACGAGAGTAAGCTGACGACGGCGGCGTGTCCCGCGATGGTGTCGGCGACGGCCTGTGGCAATGGGAGCAAGCTGACGACGGCAGCGTGTCCCGCGATGGTGTCCCCGACGGCCTGAGGCAACGACAGTCATTGGATGATGCATCCACATGGTAGCATCCATGAACTGGACGCCATTGGTTTTGCAGGCGACGAGGATCTCATCGAACTCGGAGACGTTGAGGGCGACAGGCTTCTCGAGGAGGAGGTGCTTCTTCTTGTTGGTGGCGGCGACGGCCCAGCGAATGTGGAGGCTGGTGGGGAGAGGAACGTAGACGGCGTCGACATTGGGGTCGTCGAGGACGGCGTCGTAGCTGCCGTAGACCTTGGCGGAGGACGGGAAGCCGTTGGCGGCAACGAATTGCGAGGCCTTGTCGATGGAGCGGCTGTCGACAGCGTAGAGGGCGGCGTCTACGAGATCCAGCGGCGCCGGCGAGTGTGCAGCGACGGCGGCGAGGGTGGCGACTATGAGATCCAGCGGCGCTGGCGAGTGTGCAGCAGCGGCGGTGAGGGCGACGACGCTGTGGGCTGCGGCGCTAGAGGTTCTGCTGGAACGATCTAGAAGAAGGAGATCCCTGCGGCGACGGTGACGCGAGTCGCAAATGTGCAGCAGCGGCGATGCAAGTCACACGACGGTGGACACCTCAGATCTTGGGCGACGCGATGGCAGCAACAGTGACGAGGGCGACGACGCTATGGGCTGTAGCGCTAGTGAGATTGCAGCAGCAGCGTCGGCGGCGACTACCAGATCCGGCAGATAATGGCGAGTTTGCAGCAGCGGCGGCGCGGGCGGTGGCGCTGTGGGCTGCCGCGCTGGTGTGCGTTTGGTGGTGGCGCGACGCGAGGGTTTCGGCCTTGGCAGCGGAGCTTCAGGCAGCGACAGCAGGCGACGATGGCAAGCGGCGGCGACACGAAGCGGTGAAGATGGCTGGTGGTGCCGTGACTGGGTGAGCGATTGGAGGTTGCATCGGACTATCGTGTCGACGAACACGCATGTCTCTTCCTTAGTGTTACCGGCCGGGGTATCAACGACGTAGGACTCGATGACGACCGTGCTGTGGCCGTCGGGGGTCGGATTGAGCGTCGTCACCGACCAATAATTCGCGAGCCAATGGTCTCCGCCGACGACGCTGAAGCTGATGACGTGGCGCTCATCATCGAGGATCTCGAGGCACTCGGTGCTGTTCGCGGCGGGGAGGCCAGAGATGACGTGGACTTCCCGAACGGTGCCGACTCTGCCGTCGCCGTTGATGAGGTGGCAACTCTTGACGAAGTGTTTGTATGCCTGCGGGTTGTCGAAGCAGCGGACGATGGACCAGACGGTGGAGACTGGCGCGGAGGTGGTGACACCTTGTGTCGTCGCGGTGATGTGGCCGGTGGTGTCCATCACTGCGACGACGCCAAAAAAAAATACTACAGGCTACAAGAACGTATGCTCTGATACCATAAAAAAATTGAGAAGAGAAAATAACTGTATATATTTTCTGTCTATTGAAACTGTACAATATATGGCCTATTTATAGGCGAATAGGAATAAATAATAAAGGAAATCAAATCGAAATAAAATCAATCTAATCAATCTAATATTCTAATCAATCTAATATTCCAACATAGAGCAAGTTGGATGCTTTTGCCGAACAGGCTAGGAACCATAACAGGAGCACATCGAGCAGGGAGACCCCCCGAGCAGTTGCCAAACTCGGCGTTGGTCTGAGGAAGCTGCGATTCATGTTTCCGAGCACTGAGTTGTCGCCGTGGTCTAGAGAGAGAAGCCTCGAGCTGCGTTTTAGAGAGAGGGAAAGAGATAGTTGTGGTTGGGAAGCTTTGCCGAGCTGTAGATAGAGCACGCCGACCACAGAGAGGAACCACAGTGGGAGTTTGTCGAGTTCCGAGCAGAAAATGTTGAACTGTAAAGCTTAAGGAGCCGAGCTTGGAGAGTGGTTTCTAGAGAGAGAAACCCCGTTGCGATTTTTGTCGTCTCTTGGTTTTTCTCAAATCCAGCATATTATGAGTAGTCTTGTCATCATACCTTTTTTTCAGCCCTCCAGCCTTGTAAAGTTTAAGAGAAAATTACATTAACCCCATGAGTTTTTTTGATAAAAATAAAAAATTTTCTTGCAATTTTAAAAATTACACTAACATTTTTTTTAATTTGATTTTAACATTAAATAGATCATAACCGTTACAATTTCAATTTAATTTAACAAAAATTACCGTTCCACCTCGAAATCGCCCTCAAAACCACCGTTTACCTCAAAATCACCCTCCCAAACCACTAGCCCCCTTCCCCAAAACTACCACCCCTAAACCACCAGC
>JAOTRH010000027.1:3384815-3406594 GCA_034768845.1 Heliamphora exappendiculata
CCCTCCCTCTATGTGTGTGTGTGTGTGTGTGTATATATATATTCCATGAGTTTACGATTATGAATTTCATCCAGTTGTGAATTAGGTGCTAGTCCATTGTGAAACTGGGCTTATAAACTGAATTACTCCGGCAGATTCTTGCTGCAAGGGCTTTGGTGCTTGCATATACTCCCTCATTTGATATTCTCAATTGTTAATTGGAGAATTCAAAGGACTATATCAGTGTATTGGATCGCAATTTCGCATAAGGTCAACAGTCTGAACGAAATTCTTGCGCATAATTTTGAATATGTTTGATAAAGTCTCTAATGAGCTTTGAATGTTAAGGAGTGATGGTTCTGTATCTTCACTATGCAAATTTTAGTCTCCTACACTGGAAACATTGAAGCTCGAACTCTTGCCATCTATTGCTTTATACATGAGGCAATAAACATTGGTGAAATTCTGCAGCAGACCCTAATTAACGTTCATGCAGCTGTGTATTTCCTTCAAATTTCTCATAGAAAGAAAATTATTTTCCACATTCGACATATTGAAAAATAATGGTGAAAAGTTGACACAAATGGGAACTTTTGGGATTTAGAATTCTGACTAATTTGGTTGTCCAAATGAGGAATAAATAGCTACGAATATATATTACCCAACTTGTAATGTGTTCTATCTAAGTGATGGACGCATATGTCCCCCAAGTGTGCCCAAAATGTTCCCCCTTCAAAAAATTAAAAAAATAGATGTATTCGAATGAATTTGAATGAGTCCCCGACGTGTGCCGCGGAGGGTGTGACAAGGGTCAGAACTTGTCAAAACAAATATGCCACCTTCTTAAGAGTATTTCTGTTTCTTTGGCTACGGGATGTACATGCAAATTGCATTTAATATGTACTTCATTATAAGTGGATTACTTTGTACAATATTGTCTTTTTCCAATGTGACAAAATGATTGATGCAATGTGATTTGTGATTCTTGCAAATCTGTTTTTTAAAACAGATCTACTTACCATTGTTGTATTATTATGTTCAAGTTAGTCGCAACAGTCAAAACTGGGAAAATGGTTTTACATGTCTTCTGACAAGGACCGGAAACAACCATCATCCTTGACTTTCTTTTTCATAAACTTTAGGAATCTATTTGCAATTTTAGCATCTTATAATGAGATTTAAGTTGGCATAATTCCATTATAACTGCTAACTGAAAAATTGAAAGATGTTACCGGGTAGTGAACCTTACAGAACATTTTTCCTTAAATATTTTCTAAAAAATGCATGACCGGAAGTTTTAGGACTGCTGCTACATGAATGAATTGCTGAGTCTTAGTTTGTTAATTAACTAATTCTTGTTTTTCTATTTGCTTTCCATGTACAATTAACATTTTGCATATTTCTTATTTCCTTCAAGTACTGGATGAATTCATCTTATATTAACCAACCGGATGGATAGATGCTTGGAAAAATGCTGAAATTCGTAGGTAATACCATGAACAGTTAAAAATGTTACTGAGCAGACACACTTGCGTAGTTTAGATCTCTGGTGGTGTAGTGAATACTCTTATGTTCAGAAAGCATTTGGTTACTGTACTCTTTTTGCTTGATGACGTGTATTTCTGCTGATTTCTTCAAAATTTGATCTCCTTGTGCAGCACAAAACAACTATTATACAAGGCACCTAGCAAAGATTTTGATTCACCTAGCGTGGTGTTTGCAAGAGTGTGCCTTTACGTCTGGTGTGCCACCATCTTCTTATATGAAGGCTATTAATGCATCATACATCTCATCTGTATTTCTGAAGTACTTGATTGAAAATACAAAAACTGACACTTATGAGGAATTACACATGTCGGTGGACAAGAATGAAGCAGTACCGAGTAATTTCTCGCGAGGTGATTTTCTTGCACCTTATAAGGAATGCTTATATTCTCGTTGAGGCTATTTTCATCTATTTATTTATGTTTATGTGAGGGCGTGGGTATGTGTTTGTATTTATTACTGCAAAAAAGTTTGAAAAGTATATCAGTCTGCACAGATAAGCTTGCGTTTGCCAAAGACTTGTGGAACAAACTGGTGGTTTAGGTGCATAGTTTCAAGTGGTATTTTCGCTGCTCTGCCTGAAATAGAAGACCACTTGATCTAGGATGGTGAATTCCCCTTTCGTATATCCTGGGAACAATGAACATAATTGTATAAAACCCTTTAGATCATATGCCTAAGCTTATGTGAAGCAAGGAGGATTGTCTCACTGTTTCTCCTCGTGCTTAATGGCTTTACTTAATGAAGGATGTTTGTCGCTTTTGTCCTCATGCTTCATGGTGTAATTTATCTTGGCGCACCTGCTTATGACTTTCTTGATATGGTCTTCAAAACCAAGCTTATGAAAAAGATCAAAATTTGAAATTGCTGCTGGGTTCAGGTTGCGATCAGTATGTATCGTTTAAAATGCGGAAGGTACTTCTTAAGTTTTTGAATCAACTTCTGATCTTATAATTTTGAAGAAATCTTGAAAACAACCTCTGATTTTTTTGTCGTGGTCCTTAAAGTTTGCATTGAGGCCCAATTGTTACAATGGCGTTTGAAGATGAAGGAAGCTATTAACTTAAAAATACAGAACTGGTGTACATTCCCCAAAATTTTCTTCCATAGATTTTAGTTCAGAATTTAGTTATTGGAAGCTAATAGTCTTAAACAAGGTTCAAGGTTCACTTGAATTATCAACTAGAAATGACGGATTTCGGTTCTTAAAATGTTTTTAGTATTTGACTTTTCTCATTTCCCTCTCATTGATAGATTGTGTTTTGCATTGCAGATCAAAGCATTGAAAATCTTGTCATGCAAAGTGTGCTTTGCTTGATAGGCAAAGTAGATGTAAGGTATGTTATAGATTATCCACTTTGTTTATTAATGCTGCAATTTATATTTATCCTCCTCCTAATTTTGCTTCATTTCCTTACAAATCTTTGGCAAGTCCCAATACATATCTCCTACACCACGAACTGCTGAACTTCATGCTAGTGGCCATGTCAACTCAGCTTCTTTCTGGGCCATCACCAGGACCAGAGGATATTCATCCATTTATTGATGCGGCAATGGTTCAGGTGACAAGAACTTCGATTTTAGATGGTCCAAAATCTGCAGTTCTCTTAAAAGTATTGCAAGTGTGCCAAATTTCTTTTCATTTTTCAGGAAAGCTCTTTGGTTGGTTTGGTTGTTCGCAAACTGCTACTTAATTACATCACACGACCTCACTTTACCTCAAATACTGCATCTTATGACTTGTTTTCTGAAGGAAAGCAATCTGGTGTTCTTCAGAGAGTTAGTTCTGCAGCTGGTATGTGATTTCTTTGATGCTCATTTTTTTGTTAGTAATTGTGTCTTCAGTTTTCATTCATGGTTCACCTTCGAAGATTCTTTGACAATGGATGAACAGCCATCTGTATTGTGGATTGGCAAATAGGTCTATTATTTAAGTATCTTTTGGGCTATTGAGTTCAAGCGTTGAGATGTATGAAATAGTCAGGTGAACAGGGTGGAGCCCAAGTTGTTGTGCTTTTGGCTCGAATGATTTAGTTCTTACAAAAAAAGAAAAAAAAGAAGAGAAGAGAAAAAGTGCGTGAAATGCCCAGTTTTTCTTTATGAATAAGTAGCTATCATTTCATCCTTCATGGCTACATCCTTACGTGCCTTTTGTTAATTTATATCCTCTATATTTCCTTTTCAACTCTCTTGTTTTTCTATTTGTTTCTTTTGCTGTGGTTTTATTCCATTAATATGCACCATGGCTCTGTCTGTGTCGTCAAAATCGCATAACATTTAGGTCCTTCAGGAGTTATTTGGATAGGGAACTTTAATTATTTTTTGTAGATTGTTATCGTTTGTTTCTCTTCTCTTTTAACTATTGGAGTCTATTCCCCTGTTTATTTATTAATTTGTCTTATTTCTTTTTTACTGACTTAAGTTTTCAAATCTAATGGTCATTCTGCAGCAAGTTTTGTGCTATTGCCATTAAATTACTTTGTCAGTTCAAGTGCTGAGGCAACCACAAGTCCGTTGGCATACATCAGCCTTCATGTGTTACTTATTCTCATTCATTATCGCAAATGTCTATTGGAGACTATTAAAGATAGAAGTGACGATGGTGCCACTTCAGATTTTCTCCTCAAAGAACATACATATTTTTCTGAAAATCCTTACTACAGGGCCTTGGAAAATGCTAGGGATATTGAATGTAAGATTATTTTAATTTTAATATTTTTATTGCATGTGGTTAATTCTATGGTGTAAAGCAACTGGTCCCTTGCTTGCAGTTGATCGCGTTGATATTGAGGGAAATTCTCACACTGGTACACTTGTGAGATTACCGTTTGCTTCCCTCTTTGATACTCTTGGCATGTGAGTGTCTATATTATCTTTGTTTCAAGATATGAAAGTTGCATCCGTAATCTGCATTTGTGTTTCTAGATTACCTTTTCATCCCTTGGTTGGCATCCTTGGATTGCATTTACAGTTTTTTTTTTTGTTCTTTTTTTAATTAATTAGATCAATATCTTGGTTGTGGAGTTACCTTTCAATAGAAGATTCCACCAGTTTTGTGCTTGTTGACGACAAGTAATATGATACTTGATATACTGTGGTTCCCTATAGTATTAGTTGGTAGATATGATTAATATGTATGATTCTATGTTAACCTATAGTAAATGTTTTTGAAGTGTCCCTCATATTGCCTCATAAACTATATCAACTATTTTTTTCCTTAATGGTTTACTTAGATAAGTTATGTGCTGACAATGACTTGATTGTGGCAATGTGTCATGCCCCACTGTTCATAACCCATATTATATGATCTAAACTAAGACCAGTTTTCATGATTAAGTCATAATCAGTATTATCAAGGTTTAGTTTTGAAAAAATGGTGAAGAACATATCAGTCAACATCAAAAAAATTTCCAAAAATTTCCACAATTATCAGAAGCGTGAGACGAAGCTAGCCATGGAGAAGCTAACCATCGATGTCCGTACAACCGGCAATGTCACGTTGACATTAGCACGCCATTTCTACCTTATGGTATGTTTCAAACTAATTAGAACTATTCTAGAGTTGGATCTCTTCTTTGATACGAATTGAAAGTGTAAAAGCTGTAACTTTAGGGTTTTACAGAAAGAAAAGAGAAGACAAGGAGAAGAAATTAGGATTTTAGAAACATAATCAACCTCCTCTCCCTGACATCTATTTATATTAAATGAATATACGGCACAATGACAAAAATGCCCTTAATATAGAAAAGAAAGGTTTTAACAATCAAAATAGTAAAATTTTGTTTCTTAAGGAATAATAATTCGTAAAGAGTTTTGATCCCAGGAGTTCAGCATTCCACAGAGTTCAATTCAATGGGTGGAAGGCTAATGAAAAATAATGCTTTGGTTCAGAGTTTGGGTCATGCCAGAACTTTCTATCCAAAATCAAGGACACTTATTAAAAGAATGGCACTAATTTGTATTTCTTTTGGAATGTTACTAAAAGTAACGGGTAAAATGCAAGTTATAACTCCCCAGTGTCTCCAAAAAGTGGTTCTACTCTTATATTCTAGAGAATTCCTTATTCATTCTCAGCCAAAACAGTTAAAAATTTCATTTTGGAGGGTGTTCAAAGGTGAATTTAACATCTTACTTTAATTATAATCCTCATAGGACTGGAAAGCAGTGGAAGGATGCTACTGCTCTCTCTCTCTCTCTCTCTCTCTCTCTAATCATCGAAGAGTATTCATCGATGTTGTTTTATTTGTTTACTTATTTATTTTTTGAGTTAATCAATTGGTTTTGTTTCCTCAGGTACTTGGCTGATGAGACTGCTGTCTTATTGCTTTACTCATTGGTGCATGGTAACTCGGATTTTCTGGAGTATGTTTTAGTGCGAACAGATTTGGATACACTGGTATGGACTAATTGTGTTATTTTCAAGTTATTTAACCCCTTCTGCTGTGTGGTAACCTTGGCATTTGATAAAATAAAATTCAGTTTAGAAAAAAATAAGATAGAAAGTGTTGTAAAGGATTCCAATATAGTATGCGATAGCAACTTTTGATTTGTGGTCATAAAATCTTGTAAATTATGTTCAAAACATAGTTATGGACCTTACAGTTCTAAGATTTTGAGCTACTATTATAATATCTTCATCAATGGAGTGAGTTCACCCCCCACCCCCCGGGGGAGGGTGGGAGTGTAAGTTCTTTGAGATGGTCTCGCTTTGAGCAATAAAATCTTTTTGGGCTCCAATGTTAGACCTTGTTTGGGATGTTTTAAAAAGCTTGGCTTTTAAGAGATTTAGTTTTTTTAGGAAAAAAAAAAAAGAAAGAAAAGTGAGATTATTTGGGATAATATGTTTAGACGAGTTTTTTGCTTTTTTTGCTTTTTTTCGAAATGACTGATATGTTCTTACTTTTTGATTTTAAGTTGTAGTGTTGGAGACAATGACACTTTTTTTATTTTTTGTTCTGTTTTAGGAAATAGTGCTGACTTTTTAATTGAAGGAATTATATTCATTTCATTTTTAAAAAGTTGTGTTTGGGTTGTGTATAGGAACTTTTTCTTGGAAAAAGAAGTGAAAAAAAACTACTTGGTTTTTTAGAGATACCAAATACTATAACATAAAAGCTGTCTTTTTTTTTTTTTTGTAAAGAAGCCAACTTGCTAGATACGCCAAATAGGGGCTTAGGGAAAATCTCTAAGAAATTAAGTGGTTAGAGGAGCGAAAGAGAGCTATGTTCTCTAAAGGGAAGTATATTGCGGTTCAATCAAAGTTAAAATAACATGCCCACGTACTATTTATCTTTCTTTAAGAACCCACGTACTATTTATCTTTCTTTAAGGTATCGATCAGGGCTGCAAATAAGATTGAAAAAAAATGATGAGGGATTTCTATTGGAAAGGCAGGGACGAGGGTAAAAGAGACCATCTGGTTAATTGGGAAAAAAAGTGTCAAAATTCAAAAATAATGGTAGTTTGGGGATTGGTAATTTTATAGATAGAAACATTGCTCTCCTTGGCAAGTGATTATAGAGATTTTATATTGAGAGAAGTTCACTTGAGCATGGTTATTAGGAGTAAATAAGGGGTTCAAGCAAGTGGTTGGGATTCTTTTGTGGTTAATAGTTGTAATTGTCGTTCTCCCAAGAAAGTTGTTTTAAACATTCTTCCTTTGTTCTCAAGGTTTGTATCCTTCAAGGTGGGTAATGACAAGTTCGTTCATTTTTTCGAAGGATATTTGGGTAGGTGATTTGTCATTCAATGTTTTGTTCCCTCGCAGATATCGATTGATTCGGTCTCACAATGTATCTATTGCTTCTATGGTGTGTTCTCGTTTGACTCTAATTTCTTGGTACTCTATTTTTTTACCCTAAATCACAATGAAAGGGAATTGATTCAAATGTCGTCCTTGCTTGCTAATCTTACTAATTCTTCTTTGAGTGGTGACAAGAGTGATAAAAAGAGCTTCGTCTCCATTCCACGGGAGTCTTCTCTTTTGATATACAGGTGTTGTTTTTTTCCCTTATCATAAGAAAATTTTTTAAGTGGTAAGGCCCCTCTTAAGGTGAAGATATTTGAAGATATTTATGTGCTCTTTGGTTCATAGAAGTCTCATGACTAATGACATGTTGCAAAAGAGGAGACCAAATAGCTATCTTTGTTCTTAGTGGTGTGTCATGTGCAGAAAGGAGGAGTCCTTCAATCATCTATTTTTGCATTATTTGTTGCATTTTTCTCTTTGCAGCATGTTATTTCATATTGTGGATTCTTATTGGGTAGTACCAGCAAACTGCCTACAAATGATCTTGATTGATTATAGGAGCTTCGGATCAAATAAGAAGGCGAAAGCTTTGAAAAATTGCATCATTTTCTCAAATTTATGGGTAGTTTGGTTAGAGCGCAACGTTAGGATCTCTGAGGATAAAAGCGCGGATGTCACTTTTATATGGGGTAGAGAGTCTTATTTATTATTCTTTTGGGTTTCAATTTCTTTATCTTTTTAGGGCATTCCTTTGTTTTTGATATCTAGGGATTGGGGGCGGTGTGTGATTTATTGTAATTGACCATTGGTCCTTTTTTTGGTGTTGTTCTCTTAGGTCATGTTTGTTAATCTTTATAGTGGGCCGGATTGGCTTACCAATTTGGTGGACCACGTAATCCTCTGCTTGCTTTGAACTATTTGGGCTGGACTAACAGTCCAGGCGGAATATTAATCCCACCCAAAGCCCATCTTAACAATTTCTCATGGAATATTAATCCCACCCAAGGCCCACCTTAACAATCTCTCATCCAACCCGTTACTGGTAATTCAGTTCGGGTGGATTACTTTGCCTGAGATAATTTTACTCTTGCCATCAAAGAAAGGCCATCAACGAAAGGCGGCCATAACCCTCGCCATCGCGGCCATCAACGAAAGGCGGCTATCACCCTGGCTCCCTCTCTCAATCTCCTTTTCCTCTCCCCTGTCAATGCCCTTCACGACGACATCGACATTCTCTCTGATTTCGATGCCCTCCTCGATCTCTCGCTTGCGCCGCTATCCACCACCTTTGCCATCATCGCCACTCTCCACTCTCGCCATTCTCTTTTTTTCACCCTCGATTCTTTGCTGGAGACGAAGAAGATGAACCAAACTATAATCTTGACAAATGGAATTGTTCTTTGTCGCCCTCAACAATCCCTTGAAATTGTTTTTTTATTTTTAATTATAAATTATATGTTTTAAAAATCAGAAATCCCAATGAGTGAATTTAAAAGATTTTTAAAAAATTGATAAAAATAAAACAAGTCAAAATAAATAACATAAAATTTATTTATTTATTTGAATACAAAAATTTTTTGTTTATTTATTTGAGAAGAGAAAAGATTGTTTTATTATTTATTTAATACATGAGTAATATTGAAAATTATTCAATTTAATCGTATACTACATTATTCAATTCCACTCAAATCAAATATGAGCTTGTCTAAGTTCGTTGTCTAATTCTACCTAAATCAAATATAAAAAAATTACTACCACCTCATTACCAATCCATAAACTAATCTCACTCACTATTAATCCCACCCAACTTGCACTGGTTATCAAACGAAACCTTATTGAACTTCTTATCCCCTCTCTTATTGTACTTTCTTTTTAATTAATACATAATCTTCTTCTTGTTCTTGATAATAATAATAATAATAATAATAAGGTAATAATAACAGTTGTTGTTTTGCTATATGGATGCAGCCAACTTGATGCTGTACTCAATAGAAGGTATATTAATTAATACGTCCAATTGATTACTATTACTATGGGGGGTGTTTGGCAAAGTTATCAGGAGTAGCTTTTAACTTTCTGTTACTAATTTTGGCAATAAGTTACAATATTTTTCAAACACCCACAACTTTTGATACAAGTTATAATTATTATTTTTTATATAAATGACTTATTTCAGTTACAAGTTAACATATTTATCAAACACTTACAACTTCTGCTACAAGCAACAATTTATAATATACTAGTTTCAGTAATGCCAAATGCCACCTATGAGCTAACCTTTTACTGACATTGATGTATTTTTTACCATTTTTATGATTTTCAACAATGTTAAGAGTTAGAAACCAATTACTATTCTTAAGGATTTTAGAGATAGAATTGAGTCCTAGCTTATGATTGGTAGGTTTAGTTTCATGAAATCTCAAGTTTTGGGGCTTCCTATTGAGAGGCGTGGAGGTCTTTTGCAGCTTCCCTTTCCAATCTTTACTCTTTTCTATTTTCTCTGGATGTCCTCACTTTTTCTCTTTATATAGTTTAAATAAGAATCATTGGACTTTATTTGTCCACAGTGTGTTTAAAGAAATTATTATGAGAACCAGGTTATGTCGAGTGAAGAATGTGTAACTCTATGAGCTGGCATCATATTTACGAGTTACATGACATCTCTGCCACATCTCCTTGTTTGATTTGCTTCTGCAATTAAATCAACAGTTGATGCCAATGCTGGAAACGCTCTATAATGCTTCAAAAAGGACGTCAAATCAAATTTACATGGTGCTGATTATCCTTCTAATACTCAGTCAAGATTCCTCTTTCAACGCCAGCATTCACAAGCTGGTGAGTAATGCCTATTTGGCCTAACATGCTGCATAATGATACATGGATCATATTAGCATCTTTTTTATTTGAACAGATATTGCCTAGTGTTCCATGGTACCAAGAACGCCGCCTCCACCAAACGTCTCTTGGTTCATTGCTGGTCATAATTCTGATAAGGACTGTGAAGTACAACCTATCCAAGCTGCGGGTATTGCTTAGTTCCGTTTTGATTATTTACATTCAAATACTGTCCTGTGTTTTCTTGGGATTGCTGTGTTAGATCATAGATATCATTTTTCAGTTGAGTTTATTTCTGACTCATGAAAAGCTATGCCATCAAGATTGTCTCATAGGTACATGTTTTCAGAAATTGGCAAACTTAAAAATGTCTTCTTGGATATTGTTGAGATCCTAAAATTCAGTTTCAGTGTTGATTCTTATTAAAGATATTTATATCTCTCCAAATTCTTAATGAATTTTCAGGCATTTTCTTCTTTTTAGACTTGATGAACTGACATTAGTAGAGGAACAAAAACCATGTTATACAAACAGAAAATTTATCAGGTATGTCATGGGCTAATAATAGTCTATGCAAAAAACATTCTCACAAAATACAATGCTAAAATAGGAGAATTTTTTTTGTGTGTAGATGTAGTATTTCTCCCCTGTAATTTTTGCACCCACTCCAAATGAATGAAGAAAATTAAGTTAACATTTTGTGTTACATGTTACATGAATTTTTCTAAATGTATAAAGTACTCATGTCGGACATTTGACACTTGGAAAAGAGTATGAGATATATTTCCGACATTTCTAGCTGGACATTAATTGAGAAAACATGTTTAATAATTCGAGCTTATTATAGGGCTATGCACAAACTCTCATGCTATGCTTGAAAGGTTATATGAAATCTTGTAAACATCATTTATCTTTGAAAATAGAATAAATATATTAAAAAATATAAATATTTTGCCATGTTCCAAGGTCCTTTTCACGAGAATTAGATGAATCCCCCACTTAGATACATACCCATACTTGACACTCGCACTTAAGTCCATGTAACATAAGTCACATTTGAATGTCAACTACTTCTCTCATCATTTCTATGCTTATTAACATTTTCAAATCTCTCTCATTTTTATTAAATAAATATGGTGAATCATCAGCATAATAATGAGAATTCTATGATGCGTACCTCGTCAAAAGAATTGGTTAAGTTTCGTCGTCATCACTAACAAAGGATCAAGGGATGTGAGAGTTTGTCTGTGGAAGTTCTCCTATGTAATAATTGCCCATACTTGAGCTTGTAACTTTGGCTATTTATCACTTGCCATGTACCTTATCCTAGTTTATTTGTATGAAGCACGAGTATGTATGCAACAGAATCTTAAGAAAAAGGTATGGTTGGACACAGATGGGTATGTCCGTTAAAATATATATTCCTTAAAATTTGGAGTATTGCTTTACGGATTGGTAGGTCCATAAAATATAGATTAATTTTTTAAATTTGGTGTAGTGCACTATATGTAACAATGAGAAAACCCAATACAAAAATTAATTAATGGTTCAATTGATTAAGGATGCAACCTACATATCACATTTTAATGCCTAAAGTCGATTACAACCCAAAGTTAAATGTCATTACATTAAAGAACTTACAAACCAAAGTTTAATTTTAAAATCATGCTAAACATAGGAAAAAGCCCTGTAAAGTTAACTTTCTCTCTGTATAAAAGTAAGCATTATTCTAAATGAGTTATGGCTTGGCCCACTTGGATATATATTAGGTGCCTCTGGGTTACGACAAAAACTAAGAAAAGAAATTGGGTGTGTTTCACTTGCGTGGTTCGTATGCACAAGTATGGCTAAGGTATGTTTTTTGAAGTAACATGCTTCATAGAATCACAAGTTTATTCCAATTACATTTGGCTTCCCCACAATAAAATATAAATCTAATTGGTAGCAAGAGAAAAATAAACTTCCGCCATAGGATTGTTAATCTCAGTTCTTATCGTCTTTAGGACCATTCAGTATTTTGATGGATATGGAAGTTTATGTGGTCACTAAAGCAAGTTTTTACCCTGAATATTGGATATATTGATGTATATGTTGAGATGTAGATAAGTTTTTGAAATTGATTGTACAGATGCATTGCTACCAGTATTTGACATATTCAATGGGTGCAGGATGTTTACCTCCACACAAACTGTCTTGCAACCTTGGCAAACATGGCACCCCATGTTCACCGTTTGAGTGCATATGCATCGCAGAGACTTGTTAGCCTTTTTGATATGCTCTCGCGCAAGTATATCTCCTACTGTTTCTATAAGAGGCATCTATTTTCTTGTGTGGAATGCTCGATAACTTTGATTGAGGCTTTTCTTTTATAGGGTTTGGTTCGGTCGTCTTTCTAATGTTTTCTGTCATGGTATGTTCAGGTACACCAAATTAGCAGAGCTAAAAAATGATAAAATGCATATAGGGAATGGTGAATCTAGAGGAGACAACCTTCCAGAAGACATGGTAGTCATCAATCCCATTCCAAGCATAGCTTCATTACTATCTAGATGTCTTTTTAATCTTGCATTTCCAATTTCTTAAAATTGAAATATACTTGCTGCAGTCAACAGAATTGCATATTTATACTGACTTCCTGAGAATTGTCCTGGAAATATTAAATGCAATTCTGACGTATGCTCTGCCACGCAATCCTGAGGTATTGCCATATATTCTTTACTATTTTTTTTTTGTGTGTACTGATTTGGATTATATAAGAGCTTGGCTATCTTATGTCATCACTGATAGGACATGCAGTTTTTGCACCTTTTCATAACTTTGGTCTTTTTTCGTGGTATTCACTGGAGCAGGTCGTATATGCAATTATGCACAGGCAGGAAGTCTTTCAGCCTTTCAAGAATCATCCACGCTTTCACGAGCTGCTTGAGAACATTTTCACTGTATGTGTCATTTCTCTTACTCACAAAATGTAGTTTTTTTTTCTTTTTCCTTTATTTTCTTCCTGAATCATGCATAACGTTCCATTTCTATAGGTCTTGGATTTTTTCAATAGCCGCATGGATGCCCAAAGAACGGATGGTGAATGGTCAGTAGAGAAAGTCCTCCAAGTCATAATTGTCAATTGTCGATCTTGGCGGGGTGAAGGCATGAAGGTACAGAGCAAATGGTTGCTTTAATACATTTATCTAATTTGATGATTTTGATATTGTTGTTTTATTTTTAGTTTATTTCGTACTGTTATCCATTTTCCAGATGTTTACTCAACTACACTTTACATATGAACAAGAAAGTCACCCTGAGGAGTTCTTTATTCCTTATGTGTGGCAGCTAGTTATATCTCGCAGGTATGTTTCCTGCATTTTATGCACTTTGCTGGTGGTATATGCTTCAGTGGCTCTGCCTTGTTACATAAACAGAATAAAATGTAACGAAGGGTATTTCTCGTTTTGAAACCACCGCCCACTTGGCAGTGAATGATAACCTAATGAGGACAAAAAAATGTCCAATAACACTATTTTTGGAAGTGGGGTCTACACTTTTATAGATATTAATACATTTTGTACAAACATCCATGCATTATTTACCCATTATCCACCACTCGTTGAGCAGTGGTTAGCATTTACCAGCTTTAGAACATTCTTTTCTAATTGAAAAGATGAAAATAAAGGTATGTATGATGCATATGAATAGTTTTCCTCTTGGTTGTGTGCAATTTCTTGCATGATGCATCTGCATGCTTATAGATGTTGGTTGGCTATTCCCGTTTGGGATAAATTCTTATTTTCATTTTTAGTGAACTTGTTCATTATTTGGTTAAACTATTATAGTTTTTTGACTCCTCTTATTGGAATGAATTGGAAAAGTAAAATTCTTTTAATCAAATATGAGAAAGTTTAAAAAACACAAAAATAAGCCAATAAGTCAGATTTTATTTAGTTTATTTTCGTCTTTAATGAACTTCCAAAATCTTTTGATTTTTTTTCCTTTTCCGGTTCCTCTCATTGAAACCATCCAAATAAATTTAAAAAATTAGCCAAAAAATCAAGAAAAGAAAAAATAAGCAAAAATTTCAAAATTTATCCCTAATAACGGCTTACTAGAGCCATTTTTAATGTCCTTATATTTCTTATTGCATGGCCTCTCTGCAGTGTATTCGGTTTTAATCCCAGCAGCATAAACCTGTTCCCAGTTGATTTACCTGCAGAAGTAAGTATCATGTTTCCTTAAAACATTTAAAACATGTTAATTATGATTCAAATAATATTTTTGCCTTATTTTTGCTTCATTGAATTTTATGGGGCTGACTGATTGTTTCTCACACCTTAATATTCTGCTAGTATTTGTGATGCTTTTTCTCTAGTTGTTATCTCTGAAAAAAGAATGTTGCTTGCCTCACCAAAAAAGAAAAAAAATGGTGAACTTTGATAAAGCTATTTTCTTTCTGGTTGATACAGTATTGTGGTACTTGTAAATTTTAGCTGGTTGTTTGCCTTGCTTTTCTGATTGTTTCTTTTTCTTTCTTTTGTTGGCTGGAATTTTGTTCTGTTTTTTGCGTAATTTTGTTAGGATGCTTTTTACAAGAAATTAAAAGACATGGATTTTACAGTTGTCTAATGTTGAAGGCGAATTTTCTTCCCCTTAGCTGGCCGCATGAAGCCAACACCAATTGTTGGTAGTAGTCACAATTTCATGAAGAAAAATTATTTTGTATAATTTGCTACAAAACATATAGAACAGGGCAGGGAATATAGACCTGCTCATGACATGTAGAACCCCATCAATAGCTTATGTGGAAAACTGGAAATGCAGTTTTGTTTCTCCGGAAGTAATTGATGTGCGATAAATACTTTGTGACTAACAAGGGCACGCCTCTTTTGCTTTTCCTAGACATGATAGCTTTTTGGTATAATTTGCTATTCTACACAACTAGTGATGTAACCTAGCATCCCCATTGAGTATGTTATGGCTCTCAATTACAACTTACTAATAGTCGTTGTCTGACATCCAATCCTTAGCAAATACAAGAAGTATCCTTTTGCACATGGGTGTTTTAAAAAAGATGGGTTGAATGTTAGCCAGTAATTAAAGAGAAGTTTGATTGGGGAATTCAAATGAATAGTCATCAAGCGATTCAAGCAGCTGGCTGATTTTGACTAATCGTTGCCTTCTCAACTAGCTTTCAACTTTTTTCCAAAATCTGTCATTTTCTAATACGGCTCCTAGTTTGCTTTATCATTTCTTCCCTATTTGTCCACAACTTCTAGAATATGAGGGGTGAAATACCCATACATATAACAAATATTATTTCTTGTACGATTTCTGCAGTTAACAATTAAGCTAGCTATCTCACCCTTTCTTAGGAATGTCTAGGCTTTTCTCAATTAGACATCATTTTATTTGTCCAGCATGCAGTGATGAGTCTCTTGTGATTAAATTGCTACAGTTGTACAAGTGGATATTGGACAGGTGGTTATCCTTGTGAATTCTTTTTCAAAGGACATTTGTGTCGTCTCTGGGTTGAGTTTTTTCGAACGACATTTGTGTCTATCTTGGGAATTGGGATTGAGTTTCTTCATCTTCACCGAGTGAAGAAGGGTAAATTCTAAATGCGAGTTTTTTTCCCCCTGTTGGACACCCGCCATTTAATGAGTTTTTTTAAAAATAATTTTTATTATCATTGCACCCCTAAGTGAAATTACATTTGAGGACAAAACTTTAAAATTTGAAAAACACTTGGACACCCATCTTCTCTTCTCCCCCGCACCGCCGGACACCACTACCACCCAGTCCTTCCCCATCCTCCACGAAACATCATCTCTCTCTCTCTCTCTCTCTCTCTCTCTCTCTCTCTCTCTCTCTCGTGATCTTTGTTCTACAAATCAGAGCCGAACAAACTTAAAATGTTTGGACGCATTCGGCTGAAGATACGTGATTTGTTTGGACACATTCAACCAAATGCTTCAAACTAGAACGAAATAAGTCCAAACATAACTAGATTGTTCAACTTTGGAGTGTTTGGTCGAATGTGTCAAACATCATAAGTCTGTTTTGTTATTCTTTTTCGGCCCTATATTCAAGTTATTCTGTTTTGGGCAGACCACTCTTTGCCCATCTAACATCACCTGATCATCTGATTTGCTACAAACAGGATATTTCTGCTGGGGAAGAAGCTGAGAAGCATCAACACGGTGAACAGAATGGGCACGCTGTTCAGTTTGACCTATCAGAGATGCAGTAGAGTTGGTAGCGTATGCCCCTTCAAAAAATGATCGCGTTTCTGTGTATATATATATATATATGTGGTATAGAATGTATTCTTCTCATTCTTTTATGTTTATATGTCTGAGAAACTGCCGAGAGCCTTTTTGTGTATAGTTGAATCTCTAGATACCACCAAACAAGGTAACCCAATAAGAGAGGTTTGCTCAAAGCCAGTTTTTAGAATATGGTTAATCCTAACTCCACCCCACCCTGTTCATTGGAAACTGCAAATGGTAAACTGCAAAATTTACATGTTATGTCGTCATCGAATTTCAAACTCGAGTTGAACTTCGAAGGCTTCGGATGGCTCTGGCTTCACTTGTGAAATTGTGGACGTACGGCCGAATTGCATCCCCAAGCGGGGGTTTATCAAACGTAAACAATCAAGTAGCTGGGACAAAAGAATTAATGTTAGGGTTTTGTATTGGGCAAAGATCGAGCAAGCTCAGCCGTGAAAGTGAAAACCATTGCCCTTCCAAATAACAATGAATCAAATTATCTGGTATGGCCCATATTTCCCTGGGCAGACTTTAGTTCAATCAGTCAACACTACAGTCTTCTTCTGATAGTTATCTTGGCTAAAAGATTTTGTTCTTTTTAAAACCCATAAAACCTCAAATATTTCAATTGGAAAATTTCCTTCAACAAATCATTCCATAAAAGTCCAAATCATTCAAATATTTGGTATTCTTGGCTTGCCCGTTCTGATCCCCTGAAAGCACATTTGGTATGGACATTTGCGACTCTGGTTTCCTCTACGAACCATTACAGGGCCAGACACGAGGTCAAATCCTACTACGGTGAGTTCCGGTCATGACAGTGCCTCATAATTTTAGAAGGGCACAGCTTCTCCTATCTTGGACAGGTTCAATTGGGCCAAATTTGAGTTCAAAATGGATTTAATTCGATGATAGCTGTTCCTTTTATTGTTTTTAATGTTTAGATTTTTATGCAAGAAGTTAAATTGAATTAATATCATTAAATGTATGATAAAATTAATCCAACTGAATTAGTTTTGTCCAAAAATGAACTGGAGGGTTACTGTACCCTTTTAGAAACAGGCACAATATCATCCTTCTGGATGAGTTTTTATTTATCATATATTCATAGTTATGTTTGTAAATGGCTTTCCAACAAGATTACCTTTTTTTTTATTTAATTGACTGTAAGATAACCTTGTTTGTGGAGCAGTTTTTGTTTCTCTTGGAGAAACCCAGGTGGTACTGCCTCATTACTGAAGTTTGGAATTTGTTGTTTTGTGCACTGTTCATCACAAAATTACCAAAAAAATCAGTAAGGGTAGTGATGAGTTAGGAGAGCAAATTTTCATATTTTCACCCAAAAAAAAAAAAACACAAAGGCTGTCCTGCGTCAAATTTTGGTTAAGACAGTATTGGTCTCAAAAACAAGTTCAAGAAAACTCATGCAAAGAAGATACGAAGAAGAAGATACGAGCTCCACAATGTAGTCTAAAATATGAGCTCCATAGCTTCATTTATTCATCAGCATTTTGCAAACTTCACAACTGAAAAGTTTTCGTTTCCAAATGAAAAACCCATAAGAAAGTAGATAAATATGAGCTCCACAGCTTCATTCTGCAGTTTTACTCGACAATTTTGCCGGGGTGTTTGCAAGATCCCGAGAATATTGTTTAAGAATATCCGAGTTTTTGTCGCCGGCCACTTCATTGATGGGAACCGCATCGGAGATTTCTTTCAAATCGTCTTCGGTTAACTTCAGTGCCAATGGTCCAAGGTTATTATGAAGATTCTTAATCTTGGTTGCCCCTGTTTAATAGCATTAGAAAAAATTAAACCATTTTGCTAATCAAAGTCCCAGATTCTGCTGACCATGTTCCCCTTTTTCTTTTCCTTTTTTTTTTTCCTTCCTAGAATCGTACTCAAGACTATGTTCATGAAGCCATTTCTGTAGATAATGTTGGTGGTTATTGCACAATTGAGGCTGTGAAGTGTACTAGATTTGAAGTCATGCTTACTTACCAGCCAAAAAAAAAAAGAAGAAGAAGAAGACCATCCTTCTATAATAGTGACCTGAAAAAGAATCTAGGAAGAGGGGGAGAGGGGAATTATATGAAGTTTGGGGTAGAAAATGACTTACTTTTGATGCTTGACCCAGTGGATATGAGCATAAGGGTGTATGTATGTATGTATGTATGTATATATGTATGTAAAGACATTTCAAACATAATTAAATCATATAATTACTTTAGACAATTATTAAGGGTAATAATTATATATATATATATATATATATATATATATATAGCTTGAAGAATGAGGTCCGTGCCTTAGCGTAGTTTTGTGAACTGAAGCTCAACATTGCGACGCAAAATGGGCTAAAGAATAGATGCAAAGCATAATTTACCCGGAATTGGGACAACATTGTTTTTCTGGTGGAGAAGCCATGCCAAAGCCAGCTGAGGAGGGGTGCAATTATGCTTCGCGAAAAGGTTGTCTAGACGGGCATATAGTCGTTTGTTCTTCTCTAGATTCCCTCCACAAAACCTTGGGAAGTGGGCCTGTGACATACCAACCTGAGTTTAGAATCCATTTCTCCACAGTGAACAATCATTCATTATCCATTCTAGATCAACAGCCTCTCACAAAGGGCTACATTGGTTGGTTCAAGATTAAGCCAAGTTATGACATTATAGATTATAACAATCATTCGTGTCTTTATATCTACTGATTAATATGCAAGAAAGAGATTCAAATTTATCTATTTTTTATCTGTAGTCATATACCAACAAACTACCATCAGGCACACTCTCAATAACCGCCTTCCCACCAAAGAATCCACGTCCGAGAGGACTACTATCCCAATGCCCAGCTCTCTGTGGGTAAAGAGGGAGCAAAGTTTCAAAACTAGGTGAATTTAGCTTAGCATAAAGGGTGGTAATTGGTTTCTGATCTTCAAAACAAGCCCAAGAACTTTTAGTCTTGACCCAGAGTAGAAAAATTAACAGGTCTACTCTTTTAACACATGAAAACTACATATGAACATACCGGCAAAGTGGGATTATGACCTCTTCAATGTCCCGAGTCCATAGAGAATACTCCACTTGAACTGCGGTGATGGGATGAACCGCATGGGCTCTCCTTTTTGTGTCTGCACTTGCTTCAGATAGCCCGACGTACTTTATCTTTCCCTCCTCCACCAGGTTCTTGATCTCTCCCATCTATGCCAAAACGATCCAAAATTGACCGATATCAATCAATTATATGCCGCTTCATGTACAGAAACATATGAACATAATTGATTCCAATACAAATCAGAATCAGTAAGTGCCTGCCACTTACGGTGTCCTCTATAGGAACTGTAACATCCACACGGCGCTGATAGTATAGATCAATATAGTCCAGTTTGAGTCGTTTAAGACTTGCTTCACAGCACTGCCTTACGTATTCGGGGGTACCCTTGACCTCATATTGGCCGCCCTCTAATATTCTAACCCCAAACTTTGTGGCTAGCTGAACCTTTGTTCGAGGAAGTTTCTTCAGAACCTAAAATTAAAAAATAAGGAAAAAAAAAAAGAAGAAGAAATCAACAAACTTCGCAAAAATGCAAATCTAATTAGCTAAAGGAAAAGATGCATTCTTCTGAAACTAATCTTTGCCCAAGGAAGAAGCTTCAGAGCCTAAAATACAAGGGATGGTCAAGAAAAAGATACATTTTACTGAAACTATCATACTTCTGAATAGTTAAGGGAAAGATGCATTTCACAGAAAATAAAGGCTTCGGAACTGAATTGTAATGAACATGTAGCAGAGTCGTGATAGTTCGACCTCTATTTTATTTCCAATTATTCCATTTTTAACTTTTTCTTATTTCTATTTTTATTGAATTTTCTATTATCTCCTGCAATACTATGAGTCCTTTTATGCAAATCAACCAAGAGCGAATACGGGTAGAAAGAAACAACTTTCTCCCCTAACTTATATGCCTCATATTTAGTCGTATATCCATTTCTTTGCTTATTTCAGGGTCATTTTCAAAGATTTTAGGCAGTACCTTGCTTAGCATGATCTCATTGTCATGATTGTCTCCATAAAAATCCGAGGCATCGAAGAAGGTGACACCTTGACTAAAAGCTTCCTTTATAACTGAACATCCAGCCTCATGTGAGAGAAGCTGATTGTATGATCCAGAAAGTCCTGCGCATCCAAAGCCTAATCTAGAAACCTGCAGGACAAAAAAGACAATATTATCGTTTGGAAACCATTATTTTTTCTAAGATACAAATTGTAAATTCTTAACTGCTTCTGTTTCTGTTTTCACAACTCTAAGGGCAATCTTCTTCTTTCTTTCTTTCTTTCTTTCTTTCTTTCTTTCATTTTTTTTTTTTTTTGGTAAGTGAGCGTTTAATTTTATACCAAAACAAAAGATTTTACAATGAAGCTCACTACATGGCCTAAGGCAGCACTTCCACTCAGGAAAGAAAAGAAAAACCACATACCTAGCCTACAAAAGTATAATTCTCACAACTTGAGATGCAAGGAAGAACACGGAAATACAAAAGATGAGAAATAAAAATATACTGTTAAAACACCACCCATCCAAATACACCCTAATAAAAGGCTACACAACAAGCATACCCACCAAAGGATTGTTGGGGTTTGGAGTACGGTCTCAACAATCTCTCCCAAGTTCATCCAAAGAACGCACAAACCACAAGAATGAGAAACGAAGAAAGAAAAACAACAATCACACAATCGAAATACGAGGATTTACGTGGTTCGGCAAATAGCGTCTACGATCATGGGCTTACATTTTCACTATGTACTTAAAAGAATGCAAGAGAAGAGTCTTTTGGGGAAGAAGAAACCAGAAAACCAAAAAACCATTATGGCTACCGCAACCCTAGCAGGCAATAAAAGGTGTAATCCCACACAGACCGCTCAAGCGGTCATCGAGCCGTCAAACACTACTCTTGGTTTCTCTTACAAACTACACACCGCTCGAGCGATCTTGAGATCGCACAATCCGTCTGTTCTAGAAATAGGTTTTTCTTCACCACCTCCAACAAGGATCACTCATCCAACACGGCAATACTCCAATAGATATTCCCCCGTTACGACTCTCACGCCGTGCAAGAATAGTAGCACTCAACAAAAAAAGAAACACACTTGTTCTTTCTTATTTTCAACATGTCTTCATGTGAAAGAATAACTATTTGTATAACATGATTGAACTACCCCACTAATCTTTCAATTTTCCACTCCTAATTTCCCAAGTTTTCCCCATTATAACAGATCGTGCAAGGTATAACTCAATTTGCTCTTTTGATTAATTTCAGAAAAGGGCCCACTAATTTTATCGGATTACACAGGAGAGATTGTTTCTCCATGGGGTGAAAATCAATTGAATTTGCTCTTTTGATCCATTCTTT
>JAOTRH010000027.1:3406694-3431430 GCA_034768845.1 Heliamphora exappendiculata
ATATATATATATATATGTGTGTGTGTGTGTGTGTGTGTGTGTGTGTGTGTGTATATATATAAGCAGCAGAAATGATAACAATTACGTGAATGGGAAATGAGAGAAAAGATTAAGGTTTACCTCAAGTCCTTGTGAACCCAATTTCACTCTTGGCATCTGAATATGGTTGCTCTGTTCCATTCCTCCAACAAAAGAGAGCTTGGTTGAAGATGCAGCAGCAAGAAGCAAAGTAGTATGGGGAAACTCTGAGGAGACTTCTTTGTCTTTAAATGGGTGGGAAAGTTGAAAAGTTGGCCATTTCAGTTTGATTTTCACAACATCCTACCTTTAAAAAAATGATTTAATGACTTTTGGTACCCTGAGTTTGAGTTAGTTTTTTTTTAAAAAAATTAAATAATAATTTTTTTTGCTTGATTTAAAAGTAATTTTAAGCCAGAGAAAAAAATATTGTGTGGCAGTATGGCAATTGTAGGGGTGGCAGCAATGATCATGGACGAAGGCCCTAAGACCACGTTTGTTTAGAGTTATATTCCATGGATTGGATTCACAATCCAGTAGTAATACTGGGCAGGGGGCGTTCTTGCTAGTCTAGTCCGTTTGCTTACCCATTCAATTTACAATTTTGTCCCTGCAATTTCACAAAAATACTAAGTTTGCCCTTGTAATCAATCCTACAGTTCCGCAGACGCTCTTCTTCTCAATGGCTACAATCGACGGCGACGCAAACACAGCTCCACAGACGCCCCTCTTCCCAATACCTTACTAAATTTTTCTAAGCTTTAATTTTATTTCTATATATTTTAATAACTTATAATTTTTCTCTATCTGAATTATTTTTTTGCCCTTTTTAATTTTTTACTCATTTTTCTCTTATTTAAAAAGGAAAAGCCCGGTATTTTTCTCTTATTCTCAATTATTAATTATCATTCGGGATCCCAATATCATTCGGGATCTTGAAAGGGTTGATAAGGAAAAATTGGTCTATTTTGCCAAAATTTATCCAAAGTTTTATAATATTAAAATATAATAATATTTTCTCAACTTGATAATTTTATCTTAAATGTATACTCTAGTCTTGAGTTTTCATAGTTTAAAAAATTAACGAGCTTACTCATGTGATGGTTAAAACAAAAAATAAAAAATTATTGTCATTAGTTTATAAATTTTTAACTTATGTATTGATTTTACGAATTGCGACAATCAATTTGTATAAACTTTTTAATTAATACTTTAATTTAATATTTTTTACGCTAATCAAATACAAACAAATACATATATAATTTTAAAATTTTATTCTCGCCCAATAATAATTTTGGCTTTGTCCTGCGATGGTAATTGTATGGTGGTAATGGCAACACGGTGGGAATAGTAGTTGTGGCATGGTGATGGTGATCGTGGTGATTGTATTTGTGGCAATGGCAGCGGCAATGGAAGAGATTATTGTGGCATGGTGATGGTAATGAGTGTGTTTATAAATAATTATTCAATATTCTTGAAGTAATATTTTATTTAAATTATTAGATGACACATCTTTATATGGACTAAAATAATAACAAAAAATGATAAGTCCTACTAAACACACTAATAATTGTGAAATTAGAGCACCACATAAGCTTACTCTAAGAATATTGAATATTTGCTTGTTATTGTGGTGGTATAGTGAGAAGTAATTGCATGATAGTAGTAAGGGAGTGATAGTACAACGGTGGTGAGAGAGTAGTAATAACATGGGGGTGGTGACAACATGGTAGGAGTAGGAGCGGTGGCAGTGGCGAGGTTACGATGGTGGTACAATTATCGTGGTGGAGCGGTGGCAACATAGTAGGTGTAATAGCATGGTAGTGGTGTGAGAGTAGTGATAACACGAGATGGTAGTACTTAATAAGTATAATTTCAATTAAAATTAAATTAAAAAATTTGCTATTTAAAATTTTAATCCACATTTTAAGAGACAGTTAAATTTTTTAATAATATAAGAGTTTTAGTTAACAAATAAACTTAATTTATTTTTATTTAATACATTTAACATTAAATATTAAATTGAATTATCAAACAACTCCACACTCATACTCTTAAAAGTGAATGCATGCGCGCAAAGCTGCAAATCTAAAAGACATTTTTTCCGTCAAATCTGAAAAATTAGTAGTATTCCTTTAAAAATTTTAAAGTGAAAATCTAAAATAACAATGTTTTTCTTTTATTTATTAAATCAATGTTGGAGCACTCATTAATGTTTATTATTATAATAAAAAAATATTATGGGCATTTCATTTTTTTGATGAAGTCATGTAATACTATTTTTTATTAGTAAAAGGAATCTTTCATTTTTTTCTTAATTAATAAATAATAAATATATAAGTATAGAATAACCACTTAACTTCATATTTTTATCACAGAATCACCAACTTTTTACATAATTTTTTACAACAAAAAATTAAGAATATTATTTTTTTATTTTAACTTCTTAAAATATTTAAAATAAACAAATTATAATATAAAAAAATTGGACGTGGAGGGCCACAAATCTTGTATTTTTCATGAACGTTTTGTAAACTTTTCAACTGAATGGACTATTATAATTTTTTAAATTATAAGTTATCAAAAATAAAAAAAAATAAAAAAATCTCCAATTATAAAAAGAGATTAGTGTAATTTGTTCTAATATTTGACAATAGGAATAACAATTTTTCTTATTTTTGTATATTTTTGCTTTGATTTTTATGAATTTTCTTTTATTCCAAATAACAAATGTAGTGAGAATAGTATTTGATTTTATTTTTATGTTTTTTTTCATCTCCATTCACATAAAATAAATATTTTTAAAATATAAATACATATATAAAACTTGTTTTTAAAAAATATTATAAGATTAAAGCATAAAAGGTTATATTTTCCTCTTATTTTTTATTTTTATTTTAATGGTTCTTTATTTTTTTGTGTTATATTATTTATAATTTTTGTTAGTACTACTAATTAAAAATTTAAAAGTTATTTTTGATATATATTCACTCTATCTTGCAATTTTTTCTATATATTGTTTTTTTATCTCTTTTCCCATCAAATAAGAAGAATAATAAAAAACCTTATCCTACGTTACACAATAATTAAGGATGAGATCTTGATTCCATTGCTATTCCTACGAAAATAATAATGTTAGATGTATAGATTCGTTCACAAATTTTAATACATTTTTTTATATGAATTAAATTTTATAATTATATAATAAAAATATATTTAAATTTGTGTTTGGCGTTTATGCACGTAGTAATAACCTTCCTCTGTTTTATATGAAATGAATCTATAATTATAATACCCTTCCTCTGTTTTATATGAAATGAATTTATAATTATATAATAAAAATATATTTAAATTTGTGTTTGGCATTTATGCACGCAGTAATACTCTTTCTCTGTTTTATAACTGATGTTTAAAATTGTTAAAATTAATAGTTTATAAATTATAATTTATAATTTTATAAAAATTATAACTTATCATTAAAATAAAAAAATAATTATAATTTGTAGAAAAAAAATTATGAGTTTGCCAAACACCGCCGTGTGAATAAACTGTCATCTTCAAACTGAAAATCAAAACCGTACTCTGAAAGCATAATGGAGAGAGGGGAGAGAAGCCAGATATCGAGGATCCACGAGTTGGTTCTGATAGGGCTTCTGTTCAGCTTCGTCCGCCACCTCTCGGCTCTCTCCGTCATCGTAAACGACGTTGAATGCGTCTACGAGTACGTAATCTACGATGGTGACACCGTCTCCGGCAACTTTGTCGTCGTTGATCACGATATCTTCTGGAGTTCCGACCACCCCGGCATCGACTTCATCGTAATCTCCCTCTCTCTCTCTATGTGTGTGTGTGTGTGTGTGTGTGTGTGTGTGTGTGTGTGTGTGTGTGTGTGTGTGTGTGTGTGTGTGAGAGAGAGAGAGAGAGAGAGAGAGATCCTTAATTTGTGCTTGATGATGATTCATTCTATATTACTTGATCTAGGTGATTGATTGAATTTGTTTAGATTTGGAAAGAAGATTTGGTACTCTTGTGTGTGCGCGTGTCTTAAGGGTTTTGGGTTCAATTTTAATTTATGGTATTTTAGAAATGTGTTGAATTGATGGAGATTGACGGATTGCAATTTGCAATAATAAGTCTCGTTTATGTAGTGGACCAATTCGTTAACATAACTGAGCCATTTTTTATTAACATATAGTTTCTAATCGCTTTCTAGAGGATTCCTCTAGAAGAATGTGATCCTAACAATATTTATAGTTTTCTTTCTTTCCCTAGTTCTATTTGAAAAAATCCCAAGAAAATGGATTTCGTTTCCACCGAGCTAAAACAATACTATGTTGTTGTCTCTAGTAAACCCAAGTCTTCGTTTAATACTTATTTTGCTTCATTTTCTTCTCTACAAATTAAAATTTGAAGATTCAATTGCCATTATTGCCATGTTTAGAAGCTTGATAGCCGCCTTTGGATCTCCTTAGGAATCCCTCTGTTTCTCCTGCTCCTATTCCCTGTTCGCAGTTCGCACCTTGTGCCTTTCTATTGTGGAAATATTAGTGAGGACCCTTTTCTCTAAAGAGACAACCGCTTCTTATCATTTACAGACTACGTATCTGTTGAGAGACAACCACTTTCTATTATTTACGTACTATGTTATTCCCATACCTTTTATTGGTCGTCTTAAGACCTGTTCTTTTGGAGGATAACAATTCTAGGTATGCCTGGCACAACGGGTTCTGATAATGCTTTCTCCTTGTTACAGCCAAAAACATTAATGACATGCAATAGCATCTAAATCAATCGAGTATAAAGTTCCTTTGAAGCTCCTTTGAGCTCAAAATAACATAATTTGCATGGGGCATTTGATTTCTTTGGTTTTCTATCCCTGCAGGTTTTTCTGTTGTCTTAGTTGGAAGTTTTTGAAATCCTTGGAAGCTTTAATACCACATTCTTATAATTCCTTCAATTGGTCTTGTCAAGAGTAGTTTTATTGCTATTTCAGTCTACAGGGGGCTAGGCCCATCCCTTGGTGTGGGAGTTGTTATGATAGGGAAGTTATTCAATCATCTCATTCACTCCCAACCACCAAAAGATTAGAAACCCTCCTTAACATCTTTACTCCTTTTGATGGTAGCTTGTTCATCACGTGTAAGTGTAAGATGATAGTTTCTGATGACCCATTATTCATAAGTCTGGAAAGTTAATATTCGAAATTAACTCAAATTCGGAAAACCTATCAACCGTTTAGGTGCCTTTGGGCATAGGGAGATGAACTTGATTGTTACATAAATTAAAAACTGTATAATGGAGTTAAGATTCTTAAGATGAAAGAACAACAAGGGTTTGAGAGGTCAAAAGGTTGAAAGCGTGATGGTTATGTATAAATATTTTTCATTGAACTTCTTGCAAGGGTGTGTACTTGTTCTTGTCCTTTGGCGATTTATATGAAATTACTATACTTATCAAAAAAATAAAAAAAATAAAAAAATATTTCATTGAACTTCTTGCAAGCCTCCCACAACCGTGTGAGGTGAGAAAGTAAAGCTTCACACTTGATTTATTTATTGGTATTTGTTGCTAAGCAATATAGATGAACAGACTAGCTGGAAATTTTTATCCAATCTTCGCTGTGCAGAAGAATGGTCTAGAAGGAATCAAGAACTAGCATCCATATGGAAGAATAGTGTGCTCATATATTGAGATAAGACAAAACCTTCTGGCTTTGGTTTTCAGCTTTGATGACATAACTGCTCCCATGAATTTTCAAATGTTATGAATTCAGTGGGATGAGGGATCTCTTCTTTAAAGTTTGGTCATGTATAATTAGAATGAGTGATATGGTTCATATGCATTAATGAAGTTGAGTAATATGGTTCATGTTTAGGGTATGTCTGAGGCTAGTAAACTGTAGAACTGTAAAAGTCAAGACTTGAGTGGATTGAGATGATGAGCACTTGGTGGGTTACGAAATAGAGCCTATAATTATGGATAGGGAAGAATACCAAACATGTTTCACAAAGTCATGTGGCCTACGCAAATGGTTGGAACAAGGCTTTATTTATTAAGCTGCACCAATTTGGAAAGTTCAGAGTTGTTGTAGAAGCAGACAATGGTGATGATGATGAACCAACCGTGATTGTTTATGGGAAACAAAATCACCAACAGTTTCTTACTCCTATGACTTTTTAGCTGGTTCCATTGGCTTCTAAAAGTCAGGTAATCACATTTTATTTCTTGTCACATTGTCCATGTGGTATGCTTTGTTGGAAACCCCTTGACTGGCCACTAATGCAGTTTGGGGGAAAAAAACCTGAGTTTACTAGAAATGGAAGTGCCATGGCAAGTAGTTCTTGGTTCATGAGTACCGGTGACCTTAATCATTTAACTAGCTTAATCACTGGGTTTCATGCAGGTGACATCTCCTGCAGGTAATGTGGTGCACACTTTGAAGGGAACATCTGGGGACAAGTTTGAGTTCAAGACCCCACAAAATGGAATGTACAAATTCTGTTTTCATAATCCTTACTCGTCACCAGAGACTGTGTCATTCTACATACACGTTGGTCACATCCCCAATGAGCATGACCTCGCCAAAGATGGTTTGTCCAATTCTTGAATCATTATTGTCACTGCATCGTAACATGTTGTATTAATCTATTTCATAGTACATAATGGTGTGCCGCTACTAAAAACAGCAGTACTACTTGCAGATGAAATTTTGATTGCCTGTTTAACCTCGTTAGCCAAGCACCATGTTTGATGCTGATATATATAAAGATTTCTTTCTCATGCTTTTTATAATCTTTTACATGGTTGTTTGTTACAGAGCATTTGGATCCTATTAATGTTAAAATCTCTGAGCTGAGGGAGGCATTGGAATCTGTTACAGCATAACAGAAATACTTGAAAGCACGTGATGCTCGTCATCGTCATAGTAAGATGTGTACTTTCCCTTTGAAAACAAAAGTTTTGATTATCAGTTGAGGAATTCTTGGAATGTTGCAAAATTTTTCCAGTTATCTACTTTAATTAAGTCATCCACCTAGTCATGGTTGTTTTGTTACCTTATGGTCATGCAGTGTCAGTCACAGCATTTCTGAACTGTTTGATTATTATATCTGGAATTTTGGATTTCTGCTGTACTAAGGTACAGGGAACATTTATATGTGCTGATGCTCATGCATATGCATTAGTGTGTTTAGACTGAATGATATTCTGTGATAGTATGAAAAAGTTTCACTTGCTCATAGGAAGAAAATAAAAATATGTTATCAAAATACTCTTTACACCTAAAACATATAGAACACGCTTGAAAAATATTCACTAGCATTCTTCCCTCAAAAATACCTAAAACTAGATTCTCATTGATACCAGACTTGATTATATAAGGTCCGAAGGTAGGCCTATTAACCAAACTGAGCGGCTCAGGATCAGCTCGGATTTGATTTGTCAAGTACCTTTTTGTCGAATGCGTGAGACATCCTTGCTTGGTATACTTCAACTGTTTTGCTGATCTTGCAGCCTTTTTTCATCCAGCCCCTTTGTTCAGCTAGCGAAGTTCCACGTTTTGCTCCATCAATACTCGCGATTCATAAAATCTTTCTAAGACCAGAGATCAGGCAGAACAACAGGTTTTCTGCGTGTTTGAAATACTGCAAAGAAAACTCGTGAAGCTTTCTTGTTGCACATTCGAGTCAAGCTCGAACATGTTTTGCAGCTAGACTCATTCACAAGCTGAGTTCAAACAAGATGTTATTCGGCCCCAAAAGTCTCTCGTGTTCAAAAGTACTTTTAAACTTGACCATCAATTTATGAAAATGTCACCAAAGTGGCATTTTGTTTTAAGTAAATACATTCAACTTTATGGGGAACCATGTAATTCAAAAATGTCATCATTTTTTGTACAACGATGTCGAGCTGGCATGTCCCATTCCCAACAGGAAGGCAAAGTACCAATCAATTAATGGAAATGTTTTTATTTTTATTTTCATTCCAGTTCCCATGTCAGTGGAACAACTTTAATTTTGTAGCTCCTGTTAATATCATTGAATTCAAGTCCTGGGAACGGAGCCACTGTAGCAACTAAAGAAGGGTATTGAGTTGTGATAGAAATGCTTTGAAATAAAGTGAGCTGAGCTCAAACAAAGTCTACAATTATGTATTCAAACTCGACTGGAGTTTGATCAAGACCATTGATCAACCAACCATATTTCAGCTTGCTAATCTTCACCACTACCCAGAGGCTGCCCCATGTGAAATTCTAGATTTAACCTTTCTTTCTTCCGGTGCTATAGTTCATTAGCTTTTTTCTTCCTTTGTTGATTTTGTCTTGGTTTCATATGTACTCATCTTTATGGTACCCCAAGTGTTGCCTAATGAGTGCTTGCGCCTTCAACATGCTTCTTTGCAGTGTTGATAAATGCAAAATTGCATTAATAACAAGCTTTGTGATTTTGTTGTGTGTATTAACTAACTTGCTAGTTTTGTATCGGATTACTTATTTGCCATGTCTGTTTCTGCTGCAGCAAATGAGAGCACTCGGAAGCGTGTTATATTTTACACAATAGGGGAGTACATTTTGCTAGCTATTGTAAGTGCACATCAAGTCGTGTATATACGCCGCTTGTTCAGCAAGTCAGTTGCATACAACAGGGTTTGAAACACAGCATCAAAGCTAACTGAGTTGCAGTTTCTTCATAGCAAAGCGGGTCAGTGTTTGTAGAGTTTTACAGGTTGTTTAAAGAAACTTCTGTCTGTTTATGAAAACCCATTGTGCTGGGGATTCTCTATTTTTTCCATTTAACAATTTTCAACACAACTTTTGAATGGTGATGGGTTGAGTAGACCTTATTTACCATTTTAATATTGTAAAGAATGAAGCTTGATTGTAGGAAAAAGCAATGCATTTTAAAGTAAAGGAGCATGTGATCTCTTGAGATATTCGAACCGAGTAAGAAATTGTTTGGGGGAATATGATTTTTATGTTTGCAGTGGGTGAGATTTTGTGATTGAGGAACTTCTATCCAATGGAGTAGACATGAGTTTCCCTACTTTTGACAAAAATTTAGGAATGATTCCATAATTTCCCTAGTTCTAGTACAAAAACTGTAATGTTTGGTGCCTTGAATCCCTCTTGTTTTACCATGTAACATGTTCACGACCCACTTGACCCGGTTAACAATTCTGAACCATTTTATTATATTGAGTATTTTTTAACCCAGCTCATTGTAGAGTTCTTATATAAAGTGGTGTATGCAATCTCTAAGGGTCTGTTTGATTGTTCAGAAATAAATAAATGGATATGGAATACTTCATGATATATAAGTGGATATAAAATAAGACGGATATAACTTTGGATATATATTACTAAGGATTATTATATACTTTGTTTGTTAAGAATGGATAATGTATATAATTTTGAAAGTATAAAGATGAATTTTTATAGTTACCCTTAATAAAATTGTATTCTTAAAAGACCAATTCTATGTTATCAATTTTTTCACCAACAATATATTATTCTCTTTATATTATCTTAGTGTTTAATTAGTTTCAAGGAACCAATTATGAGTAATTACTCAACTAGTGATGGCGCTAGCGCACACATTTTCTACCCAAGTCTTTTTCTTCCTCACTTTTTCGATGTCTTATTTTTCTATTTTTATTTTCCTCCCATGTTCATTCTTTTTCTCTTTTTATTTGTTTTGTGCACGGTTTGTATTTTATTCTTATAGTATGTTTTCTCTCATTCATTATAGTATGTTTTATTCTTCACAATTTCATTTCTTTGGGGTAGCTTTTTAGATTTGAATATTTATTAAATCGACACAAATAAATTGATACTAGTAACGTTACAATTTAGGCTAAGCGATCATCTCCAACATTCAGTAAATCTTTTTACAAAAGTTAGCTGGAGACTACGATGTCGTTATAGCTGGATGTGATAAATTCTAATGTTTGTTAAGTCTTTTTAAATGTGTTTTAATAATATCTCCTTGCGTTGAGGTTTTGTAGTAGTATCTATGCAGGTTTGTGATCGTCTTTGTCTGAAAATTTGGTTAATCCTGTGTGGGGGTTTTTTTCTTTTTATGTGAAGGTCTTTTTCATTTCTTTTGAGGTGTTTTGCTGCATCTAATATATTTTATTAATCGACTTTCAAAAAACTAACAAGCCGAAAGATGGAGCCTAGAGGAGGATGAATAGGCCAATAAAAATTAATTTTTTCTTTTTAATAAAAATTTTAATTCTTTTAATGACAAAGATAAAAATCAAATAAACAAAATGCATATACAACTATACATGAGATATAACGTGAAAATCCTAGGATATATCCTCATGATAAAAACTACGGCACCAATACACAACAATCCACTATGAATCAATAAGAGTACAAAAAACTTAGCGAGGAAAGGATTACAACCATTACCACAATATAGACATTACTCCGTCTCTTGACTTAGCTTTCCGAGTACCTCATCGATTCCATAGCAACTACGAGCACAACGACCCAATCTCCGTTTGACGATGGCTCCGAGTCAACTCGGCTAAGTGTGCGAATGATGTAGAAAAGAGTATATGAAAAATATAATTTTAAAAAGAATACACAACCTAAGGTGTTTGAAAAACACTATTGAATGCACTTAGATTGCTACAAAATGGAGGTAAAATGATGGAGTAAATGCAAGGTTCTTTGAGAGAGAAAGTAGCCTCTTCAGAAGTTCAGGGGACACTCCAATGATCTAATGGACGAACATTGTTAAGCTTATATACAAAAACAGGGTTCAACTAAGATTGGTTGACAAAAAAGGAATAGGCGCTCAAGCGCCCAACGATAGCTCTGCGAGCGCGCACTAGCGCTTAAGCGCAAAGCGAGCGCATTGAATTCTCAACCAAAACAGGGCTCAAGCGTGTGAACTGGAACACGAAGGGGCACCATGAGTGCTCAAACGTCTAGCGAGCGCCCTAAGAGCGCTCAACACTGGAAAGGTGGTCAAGAGGGGCACTCAAGCGCCTAGAGAGTGATAGTGTAGGTGCAATCCCAAGAGATGGTGAATTGGGTATTTAAAAATTTTATACCAACAATATTGACCTAATTAAACATGTAAATCTAAACGTCCACAAGTATTTTCTGACAAACAAATTCAAGTAGATATAGAATTTAAAGTGCGAAATTAAAGAAATAGAGTTAGAGAGATACGACATCAAGATTTACAAGGTTCGGCCCACTGGCCTACGTCTTTATCTCAAGCCAACCACTATGAGAATTCCACTAAACACTCATTTAGTAGGTGGAGCAGTCTCTCTCATTAGTTTAGGCGGAGTAGCCTCTCTTGAGGATGTACTCTTCTCAAGTACATACTCTTTATAAGCGGAGTGGCCTTTCTTGAGAATTACCTTCTCAAGTTACAGTAAGAAAAATAAGAAATCCAAATAGTATTATACA
Source organism: Heliamphora exappendiculata (assembly GCA_034768845.1). Taxonomy (NCBI): domain Eukaryota; kingdom Viridiplantae; phylum Streptophyta; class Magnoliopsida; order Ericales; family Sarraceniaceae; genus Heliamphora; species Heliamphora exappendiculata. The sequence continues at coordinate 3,418,144 of JAOTRH010000027.1, forward strand.
ATAAATAAGCTCCTTCAGCAAGCAAATAAAAACAAATAAAGCACACTAATGTTCACTCCAAATGATATATAAGTGAGAAGCTCAATGGAAGAATTCTAAGGTTTTCTCTAAAAAATTATTCATAAAAATAAAGAATTTGAAACACAAACTTGATGTATATGAGAGAGTATGATTGAGGGATTAGTTATGTGTTTTTCAAGGCTTAAGGGGTCTATTTATAGGCCAAAAACATGAACTAGCCGTTGGGTTAAATATGGTAATGGTCAAACTAGCCGTTACAGCCAAAAATATTCAAATTATAGCATGTTCAGTCGACTGGACAAGCCCATTCAGTAGACTGGATCAACCTTCAGTCGACTGGATCTCGTGAAGTCCCGAAAGTCTACTTTTCAATGGTTCAGACCTCATAGAAAAATTCATTTTGTACAAAAAGTTATGACCAAAAAATTGAAAATATGTCAATTTTATTCACACACTTTTTTGCATATTTTTTGCCTAATTTCTTTCGAAACATTTTAAAACACATTTTTTATTTTGAAAATGATTTTCTATAAAATATTAAGCACCTAGGGTCAAACTAAGGTCTCCTATGAGCTTTCACATATATAACCAATGTTTGTGAACTTACTTAGGTTCTAGACTCAATACATTTGGTGAAATTCTTTGAGTCCTTCAAGTCATTTTCTTGTATTCTTGGTTTTTTCCTTGCTCCATGGATCTTAACCGTCTGGATATGATCTTAATGCTTCATGATTTCCATTTTGCTTTCTCAACTGTGCTTGTGCCATTGAAGTCCTGTGAACACACTTAATTTGTACAATTAAAAATTTTGATTTGTTATCATCAAAATAGGTTAAAACCTAGTTATGCCAACAAAGAGCGCTCTAAGAGCGCTCAGTACTAGAAAGGTGGTCAAGAGGGACACTGAGGCTCCAAAAGAGCGAAGAGTGAGCGCTGCTCATTGAAGGAGGAGCGCTTAAGGGCGCTCAAGCGCTCTGCGAAAGCCAAAAAATCTTAAGCCCCAAGCAAGCCCTATAAACCATGCATGCAACATAAAAGATATTTTATGCAGAACACAAATCAAATATGCAATGATTGTACACAAGTGAAACTGTATACCTTTCATGGGGTTGCTGAGAGAAATCTAGCACGCCCACCGGTACAAAGATCCGACGATGAAGATAGTAGAGACACTAAACAAACCTAATGACTATACAAGAAACAAAAATAGGAATATAGACTCCGGCGATTTTGTCGAATACCGAAAATAGCCAATTATACTAACAGACTTTATATTGAATTTGTAATGTATTTAAGTCTCTCAATTTTTTTTTTTTACAAAAAAAAATATAACAACCAAAATAATTTTTACTATATCATTAAATAAAAACACTGCATACAAAATAACACATAGTGGTATCACCTAGAGAATAATTTCTTTTTATTTCTCAAAAAAGAAAAGAGTAAAAAATTAATAAGATTTATTTTTATATGCCGAATAAAATGGGACAATTGGAGGTGTTCATGAATGATACTGTTATTAATTTTTAATTTTTTGTTATTAATTTTAGCTATAATTTATAAAAAATTTTAAACATTCAAAATTTTTGTTAGAACTTATAATTATTTCTTCTTCTATTTCAACTACAAACTAAAATTTTTATCAAACACTCACAATTTATGTTATAAAATATAATCTATAATCTACTAGTAATACATTTACCAAACAACACCAATAAAGTAATAAATCCTGTTAAATATTTTAATTGTAAATTAAAATATCAAATAAACTTGTTCCAATAACATTAGTTGCTAAAAAATAAAAGGTGACAAGTGCATCGTGAAAAATATATCCAAAACGAAAGCAGTAGGTTAACTTAGAGTGGGGCCAGGGAATATTTTATGTCTATGTAAAGAGTAATTTTTTCCTGGGTGGCATTATTTAATTTTGGTCACCTATTTGTGTGAATTTTATATATTTTTATACTAAATCAACACAAATTTATAGTTTAAAATGGAGAAAGAATAATACTATCTCTTAAAAGGAATATTTGTGTATCTTTTAGGTGATGTCCATATAGCTCTTCACCAAGCATTTTGCTTTTTAGGTTTTTTTGGATAAGCTTTAACCTCTCCTTGTCAGCATGAAATGTACCAGTGCGTTTAAATTACTAAAACACCCCTGCAGGATTTATTAGTTTTTATACACGGACCTTGGGGAGAAGGGGTGATTATGGTAATTTCTTAGGCTTTGTTTAAGTCTCGGGCGATGAGAGGATATTATCGCACCGTATTATTTATCTGGTATTTTTGATAAATAAAAATATATAATATATATTAAATAGGTTTTTTTATTTTTTATTTACTTAACAAAAATAAATTTATATTATTTTATATAAAATATTTTTTACTACATAATTAAACAGAAGCACGTAAATAATGATATATGATGTTCAAAGACTATCAAATAAAATTTATTTTAAAAAAATTATAGTAATTTTGTCTAACAAAAATTACCAATTACTGTAAATATATTTTTATTATAGCACAAACCTTTTATTTTTTATAATATTAGAATTAATGAAAAAAGATCAAACAACAATCTCCACATATTTTTTTCCTTAAAATAAATATATTTTTAGTTATATCACAATTTTTTATTTCAATTATTGAGATACAACAAGAAAATAGTTTGCACCTTCCTTCCACATCGCCTCTTCTTTTATATTTTCGCTAAAGTACACTAATTTTTTTAAAGAATTTATAATTGATACACAAATATTTTTGTAATTTACAAAATTATAATTTTTTAATTAAAATTCTTAGGCTCGTTGTAAATTCATTCATTTCTTTAACTAATAGTTGTCAATAGTTAATTGAGTTTAATATCAACAATAATAATACTTAAATATACAAAAATATTAATAATAATCTATGTGCACAACATAAAAATATTAATAAAATTACCTAAAAATAATAATAATAATAATAATAATCTCTCTCTATATATAATAATAATATTTTTAAAAATAATATTTATATTTTAAATTACAAAAGTATTTGTTTATTGGTTGTATTTGGTATTGTTAAAATTAGTAATTTATAAATTATAAATTATAATAAAAATTATGAGTATTTAAAAAATATTATAACTTATAATTAAAATAAAAAATAATTATGAATTATAATAAAAAAATGTAATATTTTAAAAAAATTAATAATTTATAATTAAAATTAATAATTAAAAAATTAAAAATTACTCTGGGCAGTTTTTCTTCCCTCGCATTAGTACATGGTCGGTGAAGCCATGGATAATCCCTATCCCGTAATTACTACAACAAAGAAGGGCAATTTGGCTTCTTCGAGGAACTGTTTAACCACCTTGGATCTTCCTCCAATCTCACTCTCCTCTCCTCTCCTCTCCTCTCTTCCATTTCTCTCCGACCGTTTCCTTCTTCGCGATCTTCGACATACCAAAGAAAAATGCTGGCGGTTTTCGACAAATCGGTCGCCAAGAGCCCCGAGGCTCTCCAGAGTCCGCACTCGGAGTCGGTCTCTGCGCTCAGAGACGGGTCTCTGGCTCAACACTTCTCCTCCGTACACTCCAACTCTGTCACCATCAACCTCGGCGCTTCGGGCTTTATTGCCTATTCCATTGACAAACAGAATCCTCTCCTTCCTAGGTTTACTATCCACATCCCTCTTCTGGGTTTGGGTTTTTTTCTTCTTCCTGTTTTTGGTCTTGATCTGATCTTGGTAACTTTTAGAATTATTCTCTTGTTTTTTTTTTGTTACACGTGTTTTCGTAAATGTAATTTATGGTTGGTAGATTTGTACTTATGTGTGAATGTATTTGTTTGAAGAGTTATTACTCTTGTTTGGATGATTCGAGGTTATAGATGGTGAAATTTAATTTGGTTGCTGATGTTTAATTTTTTGTTTGCTTTACAGAGAAAACTACATCGGTTCTCCTTCTTCTATTCTGCCCTGATCTTTGGTTACGTTTTCTGGCCTGAAATTTTCATCGCGTTTTTTGCTAACCCAACCTCAAGATTTATCGATTTCTTGAGTGATCAATCTGCTGTTTGTAGTTTGTTTCATTCTTTTCTTGGAAGTGTTTGTGGGCACTTAATCTTCTTTGACATATAATAGTGGTTGAAATAACAGGCAGAATATGGATTTAGTTAAATTTCCCCCATCCCTTTTGGTCAACGGTTATGATATTTAGACAAATCCACATGGCTTGTTTTGGGATAATGGCTGAATCAGGTTTTGTTCACCCACTGAGTGGTGATGAGTAGAGTGGTGACTCTAGAAATAGTTTTTTTAGGTAGATACTTAACTAATTGAAACATCTTGCATCTCAAAAATAAAATATAGGTGTTTATACAAAAATACTTGCAGGTGGATGAACTTTTACAAATACCCTCAACGAGTTCTCATATTTTGAAATCGTTGCATAATAATCTCGTTATCAATACTATCAAATACATCTTTTCAATATATGTAACCAAACAATCCATCTATTCATTTGCCGTTGTGCATTTAAATATTTGCACTAGGTGTTCAAAATATTTGGTTAGAGTGTATAAGTATTTAGCGCCGGTGTTCAAGCATTTTTGACAAAGTGTTCAAGCTTTTAAATACCAATACATATACAAGATTTATGTGCATTTATAAAAAAAATTAAAAATTTCAGGTATTTAGTTGAATAACCTCTTGTACATGTGTAGCCGCCCCTGGCCCTATCACTCACGTCTTTAAAGTGGGTGAACAATACCTTCCCTCTCTCTTATTGGTGGAGAGGTATAGGGTTCATGGGATCAACATACTTTTTTTGAAGGAAATAGGGTTTCTATTTGTTGGAACCCACTAGGGGTGTAAGTTTGGCCCAAGGCCCATGGGTGATCCGAGGCCCGGTATTGTGGGAGCTGGGTCCGGCCCGGCCAAAGCCCGAGCTCGGATATAGGATTTTCGGGCCTGATCTTACCCTCTCGAAGCCCGTGGGTGCCCGGCCCGGCCCGTTGGCCCGCCAAATTTTATGAACTTATAAAATATTATATTGCAACAAATGGACATAAATAGCAGGGTACAAGGGAATAATAAATTCAAATAGTTCATAGAATTGAATTCCATCATTTGGAAACTCAAAAAAGATGAAGCAAGACTACAAATACACTGCCTCTTGCTAGTGACTCCTCAATCCTTTCTCCTCAGGCCTTTAAATGTCATTTACAACTTGTGACATTTCAATATTGCCCTCTCAAAAGAAGACAGGCAAAATAGGATCATACAATCCAAAGCATGAGAGTGGAGAAGGGGGAAAAAATAAAGCTATACTTGACTGCAAGAAAGAAGGCAGCACCACATGATCTTATGAATGCAGGGTATAGAAAGAACATCTGCGTTTAATGAAAAACCTAATGCTGACTACTGCTAAGAAAACAACTATGAAGAATGCAGGATGTGGTCCGTATAAACTTGTAAACTTCTAATAATATAAATTATAAACTTACAAATTAATAATAAACTTTAAGTAAACGATTAAACTTATAATAAATTAATAATATAAAGTTATAAACTATAAACTTGTAAAGTAATAATAAACTTAAAAACTAATAAACAAATAAAGTATAAACTTATATAATAAACTAATAAGTTAATAACTTAATAACTAATAATAAACTATAAACTATAAAAACTAATAAACTTAAATAAATTAATAAATTAATAATACATTATAAACTTGTAAACTTGTAAACTAATAAAATATAACATCATAATAATAAGTAAATAATAAACTAATAAGTAAATAATAAACTAATAAGTAATAAGTAATAATTAATAATAAATTATAAATTTGTAACTTATAAACTAATGTTAATATATTAGCTACTACTAACAAAGTAGTAAACTAACAATATATTATAAATTTATAAACTAAATAATTATGAAAGTAATAAAATTATAAACATATATAACAAATTAAATAAAAAAAAAGCAAAAAAAATTAAAAGCCCACCCCTGGCGCTCTCAAAGCCCAGGCCTGAGGCCAGTACCCCTAAGGCCTGGGCCGACCCCTGGACGAAAAGGTCCAGCCCAGCTCAAAGATTTGGCGTGAGCCCGTTGGACTCGGGCCGAACTTGGGTCGCCCGAGCCAGGGCCGGGCCAAAATTGCACTCCTAGAACCCACGCCCTTCCCACCAACAAGAGGGAGGGTATTGTTCACCCACTTAAACAAATTTATTCTCCATGGCGGCTTATTAGCTTATTTTATTTTGCTTGTTTTTTGTCTTTTGCGAACCTTGTTTATCGTTTGATCAAAATCTTTTACTTTCGGAATCATGTTGTTCAGATGAATTGGAAAAGTAAAATTTTTTGATTAAAAGTTGATGAAAGTCCAGAAAATGGAAAATAAGTCAAATGGTAAAAATTTAGCCCAAACAATTTTCCTATTATTTTCCCCCTTTTTTGAGGACCTTTTAACATCCTTTAAAATGAAATCATCCATTCAGTGTTCTTCAATCACTGTGGTTATGTTTCTAATTTGTTATCTGCACAAGTTAGCAGTGTAGAAGTTACTGATTTTACAGAGATGCCTTTTTTGAAGTTCTAATTTCCATTATTCGTATGTTGCACTATGATACTATTATGTAGGGTTGTGTTTGCGTTGGGCTGCTATATTGTCTTTTACTGTGCAAGCTTCTTTGGCATATTGCACCACTCAATATTGTCAAGGTTCAACAATTCCGACTAAATAAAAATCCTTATATGAAAGGTGTTCTTATCCAATGCCTTTACGATCTCCGTCACAAGTTGTTCTTATTAACCTTGCCTTTATGTTGCTTGATTCATCAACGATTTTACAAATGTTCTCTGCTAGGTTGTTTGCTGTTATGGATGACATATTCTGCTTGTTCCAAGGCCACATTGAGAATGTTGCTCTTCTTAAGCAACAATACGGGTTAAACAAGACAGCCAATGAAGTAATCATTGTTATTGAAGCTTATAGAACTTTGAGAGATAGGGGTCCATATCCTGCAGATCACGTTATGAGAGACCTTCAGGGGAAGTATGCATTTATTCTGTACGATAGCTCTTCAAAAGCTACTTTTATCGCGTCTGTAAGTTAAACTCTCAGCCTACCATTGATGTTGTTCTGAACTATTGTATAAAACTAGTGAGCTTACACTTCCTTCCCGGCTGGTATGGCTTGTCTCATGTAATGCAGGATGCTGATGGAAGTGTTCCATTCTTCTGGGGAACTGATTCTGAAGAGCATCTCGTTCTTGGAGATGATGCAGAGATTGTGAAGAAGGGCTGCGGAAAATCCTTCGCTCCATTTCCAAAAGGTATACAATATGAATATCAACTTGTGGTTGGTAGGAGCCCTTTTCTATGTGCTTAAGCATTCATTCGGAGTTTCAAAAGTAGGTTTTCTAATTATGGATGAGGTCAAGTATAATGAACTTTAATTTCCTCGTAATTTCATGTGAATCACACCCATGCACAGGAGTATAACCCACTGGGTTGTCCCAGTTGGCCAGGGCCTAGGACTTCTCTATGGTAGGTTTTGGGTTTGAAACTCATGGGGATTAGTTGAGTTAATTCATGATGACCTACTTTGCTCATGTATTCGGGTTTTGCCCTCCAGGGTGGGGTTCCAAGGGGGCCTAGGAATGCTTCTTGAACATAAAAAAAATGCACACGAGTGAAACAACGTAGGAATCACATACTCTGTGCAAGGTTGTTGAAATGAACACCAAGCCCTTTCCCCACCGCACGTCCATTGTTTCACCTTTTTGACAACATTGAGAGCCTACTGACTCCTTCACCGATTTTTGTTTACATTTTGCTGCTCATGTATTGTTTAATTTTTGACTGATCAAAGACACTTCTGAAATGTTGTGAGATGTCTTGTATTTGTTAGGTATTTGCTGTATTTTTGGCTAGGTTTTTTCAGTAGAGTAATTGGGGGCTGTAATCCTTATTGCGTACAGTGGATTTCCTTTCACTCGTCACCATGGATGTATACACATTGTCGAACTATGTGAACCCTATGCTCTGTGTAATTGCCTGATTCTTTAATGTGTGTGTGGATCCAAAACCAACTTGTTTGTACATTACTTCTGAATAAAACTTGGTTGAGTTTTTTTTTTCCAGCTTCCATTCCACAGTTATATAGCTATGCTTTTCTAGTGAAAATCTCTATTATGAGCAGATTGTTAAGTTTTTCTGTTATATTCTTCGCCTCAGGTTGTTTCTTCACAACCTCTGGAGGCTTGAGGAGTTTTGAGCACCCCCTTAATGAGTTGAAGCCGGTGCCGCGGGTTGACAGTTCGGGTCACGTGTGCGGTGCAACTTTTAAGGTGGATGCAGATTCCCGTAAGGAAACTGGAATGCCTAGAGTTGGGAGTGCTGCAAATTGGTCTCAAAACTACTAAGCTCATAGCCCATCTCCCTTAGAGAAGGCATGTGTTATTGGTTAGCCTTCCATCTATCCTTTTATCCCATTGTCTTTTATGTTTTCATCTTGACGGCCAGGGCTTTAATGGGTACAGAACTTGATGGTGCTATGAAGTGCTGTATAAACTAAGATACCCACATACATGGTGCTTACTGTTTCAACTTAAACTGGTTCGTCGATGTGCATCCTTTTTTCTGGCTCCCAAGTCCTTTTTAATGGAATAAATTCAATTCTGCATAGAGCCTTTCTGTACATAATTTCACTTTTGCATAGAGGCTCACTTTTTATGTTTTTTTTTCCTTCAAGGATTTTAAAAAATGGAATCGAAAGCATGTTTGGTACAATATCTTTTATGCCATGAAGTGGTAGCGGTTTCAATATTTTGGGGGAAAAAAATGCATTTTCATGTGTCTATTACATTTTTCAATTGCTCTCCCTCCTCCTCCCTCCCTCCCCTGGCAACTCCTCTCTAACTGCAGAAACCTGTCCCTCCGGCAACTGTTCAGTTCGGTCTTTTCCACCTCTGGCAACTATTCAGCCAATCCTACTCGTCCCTTTCCCAGCAGCCTCCCTTTTGGTGGCCACTCACACACCTCCACCGGTAAATTCTTTAGGAACTTATGCAGGGCCGTTGCTTGAATCTATGTTAATTTTGTAGGTGTCCATGTATCAATCAAGTGAAGTTCGTTCTAATTCCCCCATGGTTCTTTGTTGAGAACTATGCCGATTTTCAAGACTGGGCCTCTTAATAACCCAACCATCTCTGTGAAAGACATTTTTTATTTTATTCCTCCTAATAGAGTATAGTCATTGGAGCACCAACTCTTTAACATCTATTGGTGGAAGTAACTCTGATCTCATTAATATTGAGTGGGATACATAATTGATTGAATTGATTTGACAACTACACCACCCATGGAATTTTAAAAACCTGGAAGAGAATGTGTTTATTCACGCTTTTATTTGAGACTTGGAGTTGAAGGCAAATTGAAAACTAAACAATGGCACAAAGAGTACGGTTATGTTAATGTGCTTTGAATGATTCACACAGCAAGATATGAGTGCATTGAACTATCTATATGGATGACCATTCTGACAATTAAGGCATACCTGCACGCGACATTGGTACATTAGACTTTTGTCTAATTATTTACCGAAATAAATAAGCATAAATGTTACGGGAGTAGGAAATTAACTTCTGAGATTATAATGGGAAATTCGATAATTACTTGCATCAATGGATTGACTTAATTAATTATATGGTTCGGTTAGGTTGTTCTTCTGTGTATTGCTGCCAGGTCACAAGAAGAATAAATTCTTATGAGTAAAACTACGTGCACTTTTTACAGCAGTGCAGTGCAGTGCAGTGCATTGTACAATATATATATGGAAATTTAAATATGTTATAAATAAATAAAATAAGTGCACCATTTTGGTTACCACATATGCATTATGCAATGTACTTAGTTTTACTTACTCTATTTAAACTTGGGACATGTTTGGAATAAATTTTGAGATTTTTTTTATTATTATTCTTGGATTTTTTGAAAACATTTTGAGTATTTTTATTGAAATGTTTTCAAATAGTCTCAAGAAGTGTAAAAAAAAGTAAAAAAAAAAAATCGATCCTCGAATTCTAAATCCACGATCTTTCAAACTCTCTACCCGCAAGACTCCAGACCCCCATCCTCTTGAACCTCGAATCCGAAACCACAGTTCTCGAGACCACGACCCCTAACCTCTCGAACTCCTGACATCGACCTCTCAAAGCCTCGACACCCTAGACCCCCAACTTAGGACTCCCGACCCATGGTCCCGAAACCCAAACCCGACCACTCGATCCTCAAACCCTAGACCTTAACTCTCAGATCCTTGAAACCCGACACACCAAACCCTCAACCCCCAAATTTCCAAACCATCGACCCCGAATTTCTTATCCCGGTGCCTAGACCCCTCCCCTCACTATTACTATCATTATTGTTACGACAACCTCACATAGAAATTTAATTTTTGTAAAAAAATAAATATGATATTTTGATAATGTTCATATAAATATAATTCCATTTTAGGATTCTTGGAATTTGATTCCTTATGTTTGAACCAAAAATTGAAATAGGAATCACAAATTTCATCTCATTCCATTTTATACCCATTCCAATCTCAATTATATTCCTATTGAAAATCATTCCAATGAACTTAACACTACCTAAATAGTTAAACACATATGATCAATGCCCTTTATTGTATATCACATTAACATATAATAGAAATGTTATTAAAAGAAATAATGCCGTCCACTTTTTAAATTGAAATTTTGTTCAATCAATACATATTTTCTTTTTAAATTTTTATAAAATGGTAGCATACCATATTTGTATTTGAAGGCATTCTCTCTTTTAAGTTTTGATATAAGAAGTTAGCACACAGGAGTAGTAATATAATCATGGACTAAATGATATAACATAGTATGCTACCATTTTATATCAAAACTTAAAAGAGAGAATGCCTTCAAATACAAACATAGGCTTCGTTTGGGTAAATGGCTTATTAGTTTATTTGATTTATAAGTAGTCAAATAAGTAACTTCGTTTAGTTTGCCAAATAAATAAGATTTAAACCAATAAACAAATAAGTTAATAAGTCAAAATAAACCAAAATAAACCAAAAATAAACTAAAAAAGTCAAAATAAGCAAATAAGCAAGTGTCTTCTGAGACGAAGCAAATAAGTAAATAAGCCAATTGAACCAAATACAATTGCTTATTTGTCAATAAGCAAATAACCCACACGGGGCCATAGTATACTACCATTTTATAAAAATTTAAAAAGAAAATATGTATTGATTGAACAAAATTTCAATTTAAAAAGTGGATGGCTTTAATTCTTTTAATCACATTTCTATTATATGTTAATATGATATATAATAAAGGGCATTAATAACATTTTAAAAAAATAATCTATACTTAAATAATAATAATAAAAAAACACCTAGCTTTGTGTGTGCACGAGTGCGTGTGCTCTGTTTTTGTATTTTTTTCATTTCCCATATACGATTACTAAATCTTTGTGAGTCTTTTTTTTTAGTAAAGTTAATACTTGAATATGATTTAGGGGAGAAGAAAAATATGATTATATTAGATAGATTAGAGAAGGTTCTGAATTGATATATTATTCTTATATATTTTTTACTTTTTATAATATTTTTGCTTCTTAATGCTTTGAATTTGATAGAGTAATTTTATTTTATTTTTCTCAAATTTTATTTTCTAATCTTTCTATAAGATATTATGTGAATTTAGTTAAAACCCTTTTCTATCTATTAATGGTTTGAATTTTCTTCTTATTTGGCTTGTATTATTACTCTGAAATCATTTCTATTTTTTTTCCAATCACATCTGTATTATTTATTTTTAAATAAAATCTTCATGGAAAGTGTTATGTTTATTCTTTATTTTTCTGGGTATGGATTTTTTTGTTTTGGTTTTTAATCATATAGTTATGCTAGGTTTAGGAATTTCTGAATCACCCCATACTTACTTTATTTGCAATGATATTCATATTTTATCTATATTTTTATTAATCATTATGGTATCATCTTTTGATTCATTAATAGGTACATGTGAATTATTAAAATTATATTTTAATTTGAGCTTTTTGTCTAAAATTTTCAAATTAGGTTAGATTTTTATTTCAAATTTTCTAATTAGACGTGGCTAAGATATGGAAAAAGATCTTAGTTGATATTTATTTTATTTCATTTGTGTCTTTTCATATAAAACTTCATATATTTTTTAAATTAAATGTTAGGATTGTGCCAATAGTTTTGCGAGTACTGATTTTTTTTAATGTTTAAAAATCAAAGAAATTATGAGTATTTAATTGATACTTGGAAATTTTTAGTCTTTTGAGCAAAAAATTTTTTTTAGTCTTTTGAGCAAAAAAAATAACTTCTATATAATATGATAAAGATTTTTGAAAGCACCAAAAGAATTTTCAACTTAATATTTATAATATAATTATAGACGTTATACATCTTGTATATCGCACGAGTTACTACTAGTATATATATGACGGTGGCATGAATTTGTGCAGAACACAAAAAAGTTGATGAGGTGTGCATGGGAGGTGGAGTTGGAGTGAGTGTGCGATGGCGGTGGCGGTGGCAGTAGAAGTGTACAATAATAGAGGATGTGAGAATAAAAAAAAAAGTGATGGTAGTTTAGCGACGACGATAGAAGAAAACATAGTGTTGATTTAGATGAGAAGAAATGTGCAAGTGAAAAAATAAACATATTTAATAAATTTTTTACAAAAATAAATGTATTTTTAATAAATTATTATTTTGCTAATGGTGTTTAACTAACAAATGAATCATCGATTGTATGTGCATGTAAGCACATTACAGTATATTTTATTATATTATAATTTTAGAAAATATTATTTATACAGAAAATGAATTAAACATAAATAAAACACAACGATAATATTAAGAATTTATCAATTGACGCTGAATACTAGCTATGTAATTTGGTCCCGATCCGGCCTGGACCGGGCGGGCTAAGCCCAGCTGGCTCCCGCAAAATTTTCGGATCAAGCTTTTTTCTCCAAAGGTCGGTCCAGTCTTAGGTATAACGGGCTCGGGTTTATACTACAGGCTTGGCCCTGAGCCTTTAGACGGGCCTCTGGCAGGCTTGATCGGGCTTTAGTTTTTTTTTCATTCATAATACAATAGTAGTTTAAAATGAAGTTAAATTAAAAATTATAAACTTAAAATTTATTATATTATATAAGTTTGTAATTAATAATTTATTAATTTATATA
>JAOTRH010000027.1:3444546-3472597 GCA_034768845.1 Heliamphora exappendiculata
CCCCACAAAAAAAGAAATGAAAGAATAACATTTAAAGTAATCTTGGTGGCATCTTTAGGTATACTGTCTTTTTGTACTAGTTATTTTATATATTTTGTTGGTTCGTATGCATGATGTTTTTTAATTGTGACTTGATATTTGCCCAAAGTCGTAAGTTCGTTGTTCTGATTCAGTTTTTCCTTGGGGAAAAAAGAAAGATGGTTATCAAAGGTGGAACAGCAAAGGCCGAATGTCTGATGATTTCTTATGAATGGAAGTTATCAAATGTGAAACAGCAAAGGTCTTATGGTTTGATGGTTTGTCATGAATGGAATTAATGGTGGGAAATGATATTTGTCTGTTGGAAGCTCTTCAAGATATTTCCAATGACAAGAAAGATCAATATCAGGCAGTCTTTAGTTTTTGTCTTTTGTTTTGAAATCAACCCACTGAGATTATTTCTTTTAGGTTGAGAAATCTAAAGATCAAAAATTGAAGAATGAGCTTGATGGTTGGGAAGAGTAGCATCTTTACAGGATCATCATTCAATGTGAGTGGTTGCATATTTAATCAAACTCGGGATATGGATTTCTCGACAATAGGAATATGAATGCCACAATAACCGGTCGGAGATTAATTGGTGGGGTGACTGGTGTTACTAACTATGATTAAGCTGTGTCAAAGAAGCTTATGAGGTTCTTTCTCTAGGTTAGGTATGTTTAATTGATCACACACAAGTTGCACTAGGTGATGTGTTGTATGTTTGCAAAGGATGTGTATTTGATTAAGGTTCCCTTTCGGCAGATAGAGGAAATATCTTGTAGAAAGTTTTACTAGAGAAGATGTGTAGTGAAAAATTAGCTAGTAGATGCACGGAATTCAGATGTTAGTCCATTTGAGGACCAGAGGAGACAAAAGGCAGCCAATATCCTTGGTGGATTGTCCTAAAAGAGAGAGGGTTTGAGGGTGTGGATTATAGACTCGGAGGATGTGGTTGAGAAAATATTTTTTCCACTGCGCCTTACTAAAATTATTAAGTCCTTGACTTTTGTTTGATCAGTTAGATTGGTTTGTGAACTAGAAATCCTTGTCTTTTGTGAAAATTTGGAACTGACCTCTCTAGAAATATGTTGCTGGTTAAGCAGATGAATTTACACATACTGCATCAAATGTGATCACTACGAGACGTTACTATGAAGACATGAATCATGAGTGCTACAGCACGTTTTTACCCAAGGACATTCTTTTCAATCATTGGGAGGAAACTATTGTTTTTTCTCCTTGATATTGTATATGGCGTATTAAGGGGGGATTCCAATAGCACCATTACTTTCTGGTAGGTAATGCACATGATGGGGCATGGTTTAAGGAGTCTGTACTCTGTAGAGAGTCGATATCAGGGTTTAGATTTCTTTATTTGCTGTCACACTTGCATCATATTACCTCCTGTGCTAAAAAAAAAGCAGCTAACTGAGATGAAGCTGATTGCTTGATCATGTAGACATAGATGTCAACCAGCATTTACTAGGTTATGTTACAATGTGGGGAAAAATTTATAGGCCTGGTTTGCCTTGGAGGCATTAAAACCTCAGGTTATGCTAAACTATCTCCAACTAGATCTGTTGCCCTTTTTTTTTCCTTCTAATTTTTGTTTCCCCTTGTAGGAATTTCACCCAAAAATTGATTCTGCAATGCATTTTGTAAACCTACAAATGGTGGAATATTTTGGAATCGTTGCATTATGTAAACCTATAAATGATGGAATAATTTTTAACCAGCAAATCAAATGACCATTTTTGTTTAATGAGACTAAGAAAATAGTTGGATTTCAGAGTGAGAAGGGCATTAATGGACACTATGATGGAGATTGCACACAAGCATCTAAAGTTGAAAGCACATAAAATGCATGTGAATTAACAAAAATGAGAGAAAGGAATCAATCCATCTTTACTGTTTCCACTATGAAGGTAAAATGAAATATATCTTGTAGCATAGCATTTAGGTGATGATGGATGTTAAACCCTGTAATAAAGGTGCCATGAGTAATATGACATGCTTTGTGCTGATTTTCAAACAAGATGCTTCATGGGTATAACCACTTGGTGGGCCAAGGATGGAAAGGGTGTGGGGTGATTGCAAAATGAAATGGTGCACCATTAAGATTGTGCCCAAGTACGCGCAATGAGGCTGTCAATGGTGGTATCTCTGCATTTGATTTGGATGGAACCTTGCTAAAGGGTCTGTGTTCTGAGGAGGGAGAGATCAATGGGAAAATGCACTGGAACCTGTCATTCTATTGGCGCTTGCCGACGTACCTAAGCTTCATATGAGCAAAAGAGACCCTTTTTTTGGGGCTTCCAATACAGTAGCTATAGTTATTTGCTGGTTGACTTGTAATATTTGGCTCATAAGGTTTTCTTTCTTATCTTTCTTCAGGAAGTGGATATTTGGTCGTTTGGGTGCTTGCTATTGGAATTGTTAACTTTGCAAGTCCCTTATTCAGGGTTGTCAGAATCAGACATTCACGACCTTCTACAGGTATGGCCTCTCTCTCTCTCTCTCTCTCTCTCTAATCCTTTCTGATAAGAGTATAGATTTTAGTTCCACAAACACTGAAGTCATGCCAGTCCACACAACTCCTTAAAATCCCTTAAAACCCAGGTGTTAAAGAAATGAGAAATTGAACTTTATAAACCGTATAGAGATGGCTCAAACTAGGAGTTGTGGGACAATTCAACACACCTTCTGGACCATAGCAGCCAAATACTTAGCACGCTGAAAAGTGAGCAATCTAACTCTGATACCAAGTTGAAAAACTCAGCTCACACAACTCCTTAAAACCCTGGTGTTAAGGAAAGGAGAAACTAAGCTTTATAAACCACACAGAAGGGGCTCGAACTGGGAGATGTGGAACATTCCAACAAATTAATCTTTTTAAATACGTTAAAAGATGCTTTGAGTTTGATGTTAAATACGAATATTAATGCTTTGATTTTTTACCAGATAGGGAAACGACCACCTCTGACAGACGAGCTGGAGGCGTTGGGTTTGCCAGAGGAGCCAACACTCGCACAATCTGGCTCAGGGCCAGGGAGACCAGAGGCAGAATTAGAAACTCTGAAATTTCTTGTTGATACATACCACAAATGTACCAAGAGTGATCCGACTGATCGTCCAACTGCCGAGAACCTCTATCATATGTTACTTGCCCGCACAAGCTCTCTCACGGGCTCAGGAAGCTCGGAACAAGGGTAGCTGTCATCTAGGTAATAATTCATTTCCATTCTGAAATTTTGTAGCCCTACAATGCTGTAGAGTGACATTGATCCTATATTCCCGGTACCAAATATTAGGGTTTTCCCTATAGTCGTTTGACGCTCTAGTACCACCGATTAGTCTATAAACCTTAATTATTTCTTTCATACTAGCTTTATCAGTGACGTCTCCGACATCTGATATATCCTCCCTAATGAAACATTGTTCTATTATTAGTTTATTAGGTTTCTGCAGTATGTAGTTTTCCTTTTAAGGTTCCTAGTCAAGGATAATGTACACTACTCCTCTGAGGTATAAGTGGATCTAGTTACATAATCGAAGCATAGCAGATTGGTTAAATTATAAAACATTTTGAATTTTCATCTGCAGATTCGGACTTCATTTCGATGATTGTTTCAATTGGGGGTATATTGATCTAAACTTGATTTTGGGTTTTTTTGTTTGTCGAGGAAAAAAGAACAAAAGAAAGGGAAATGGATTTAGTTATATATATTATTTTTCTGCAAAATTAAACAGAAAAGAGATTCTTTGGGAAATACACTTATTTTCTTCTTATATTCTTAATCTGAATTGTAAAGAGAGAAATCTTACTTCAGTTTAACTCCGTCTACACTAGACTCATTACTGAGTGACTTCGTGTTCTATGCTGACGTGTTAGTGTTTCTCGGATTTCATATGTTGGTCAATTAGGTTGCGTTTGGTTCATTGGAATGATTTAAGGATGAAATGGAATTGAGATTAGAGTGGATTGAGAATAAAATGAGGTAGCAAATTTTAAGTCAAATGGTTGGTGCAAACATGAAAAACAATAATAGAATCTCAACTGTGGTGGTGATAGCGACGGTAAAAGTAGTGATGAGATGGTGGTGGTAATTGCAGTAGCATTGTAGTAGTAGACGTGATAACAATAAATATTAGTGGTGGTGGTGGTGGTGGTGGTGGTGGTGGTGATGCTAATGGTAGTGATGTCGTGGTTGGGGGCGGTAGTAGCGGTGGTGGCAGTTGTGATGAGGCGGTGGTGAAAGTGAGGTGGAGGTAGTGTGGAATCACTTACAATTTTGGTTTGGAAATAGATAGTCATTTTTGGCCATAGTGGTAGCGTGGAATGAATATTTATGTCTGGGACTATTTAAAAAGTTTACTTTAAAAAAAAAAATTATTTTTTAAGATATATTATTTGATATATCTGAAAAGTTCGAAAAGGTTTACTATTTTTTTGTTTTTTAAATAAAAATCTACAAACATCTCAAACACTTTTAATGTTTTATTTAATATTTTTTAAATAAAACGATTGTGATATTTTAGTAAAAAAGTCAATTTTATTATAAAAAAATTGTATTATTATTTCAAACACTACTTGAAAGAAAAAAAATAAAGTCATAAGATATTTTAACAAAAAGTTTTTTTAAAAAAAGTTATTCTAAATAAATTATTTAAAACAATATATTTTTTTTCTTTGAATTTCTTGTTTTCAAAAAGCTAAAAAACTTTTGTTTTTTATTTTTATTTTGAATAACGCTAAACTTTTTAAAATTCAAAATTCAAAACATTTTAAACATACGCTAAACAGTATGTTTGATAACCTGATATTCTGGGATTGAATTGTACTAAAAACCTTAATATAATTTAATTTATTATTTATTTGTTCAACTAAAAATTAGTATAATTTAGTTTTATTATTTGTTTAGTCGGCTAATTCTCTTAGAGACTTAGATAACTATATACACTAAATAAAGTATTAAATAGGGGAATAATTTATGCCATAGAAATTATGATATTGTGAGAGATTAAAGTTTTTGAATTAATTTTTACCTCATAATTATTAAAAATATTTATATCTTGTGATTCAGTTATAACTAATAGTCTCGAACAATCTAATCACATCGTACTATTGATATAATTTAATTTTATTATTTATTATTTTTATTTAATTTTTTAAGTGTAATTTAAAAATAAAACGAGCTCTTAGGCCATGTTCGTAATGTTTACGTTTAGTATTTTTTATTTTTATTTTTATTTTTTTTTATTTATAAATAAAAACACATTTTGATAATTATTTTTATTTTTGAAAAAATTCAAATAGCTTTAAATTTTACTAATTTCTCGTTAATATAAAAAATATATTTTCACTTATTTTGTAAATAAAATTTTATTTTAGTTCTCCTATCTCTTTTATTATCTTCGACCATACAAATCTCTTACTACATCATCAAAAACACGTCTGATTATCGTCTCTAACTACTATTTTTTATCACAATTTTTTTTTCCACGGATTGTCAGTTCCACCAAGCACTTTTTACCCACTGATAGCAAATATTTTTAGCACAATTTTCGGCCACCATTTTTATCTACGAGCAACTTACACCTATCAACTTCACTCTATGCCCACTTCCTCCCTACTACCTTCGCTCAAAAAATATGTATTTGCCAAATATATTTTTTATTTTATTTTTAAAAAAATAAAAAATTATAAAATTTGCCACTTTAGTGTTTAGCTTAGTAGTCACTTTCGGTTTAGACTTCCACTTAGAATACCAATACTTTTTGTAACTGCTCTTCTCTTTTTTTTTTTTTTTTTTCCCTTTTCAATGTAAATCATCTTCTTAACGAGCCAGGGGTGTGAGCAGTAAATGTGTGAAATCTTAAATTTTACAAAATTACAACTAGGGAAATGCAACTTTGAAATAATGGGATGATCGGCATGTTTGTTTTATTTAGATGATTAAAGGGTTGAATTTGACTATTAATTAGGAATTACTTTCATATTCTTAAATAAAAAACATAAGTTAATTTCAATTTCTGCCACTCCCTTTTCTGTATCCTATGTTAGAACAAATTCTTGTTAGTGATTATTGGCGTCACAAGAGAAAGGCCACGTGGTGTCCCAAATTTTTTAAGAATCATACGATTATTTGAATTTTTTACACTTAATAATAAATTTTATATGATCGTGTGATTGTCAAGACACTTATGGCATCACTTGGCCCTACCCCATGTGACAGTAAATAGTTTTTTGTGAAACAAACATGACTGCTACGTTTCGTTTGTGCTTTCTATTTTTCCAGTTTAAAAACTTTGAAAAGAATGCAAACAGTAGGGATTCAAAAATGAAATATCTCAAATAATTATATGAGTTTACTTAGCGACAACTTACAAGTTGCAAATGTCTCGTGCCTGTGTCCTGTTCTTACATCACAAGTCCTCCCGTGATAATTATTTCTTAGATCATCTCTTTGTAGTTTCTTTAAAGTTGAGAATTTCAATTTCACTGTAATGTTAACGTCGTTAAGATTCTTGTAAACCTACTCTAAGCTCATGTCTATAATTCGAATTGGTTATTTTGTAAGAATTGCTAAAAGAATTATTTATATAAAAAGTTAAATTAATCGAACATTAATAGCTAAATTATCATAACATATTGGTAATTAAAAAAAAACAATTTAATTTGAAAATTACCGACTTTTTTTAATCCAAAATATGTATTTCACACATAATAACCGAAGGGCTGTAAGCAATTAGACTAGTTAATGGGTTTCAGCTGCATGCATTCTTCTGCCCCCATGTTGCCTTCTCTTGTCGCCTTTTAAGTTGTTTAGACATGAGTACGTACGAATAATATAATTAATTAATTATTTTTTAAAATTTTTTTATATTATTTTCTTTAAAAAAATATAATTTGATTATATAATTATTAATACAAAAAAAAACTACATATAATAATATAATATTCATTTATTATCCAAAATTCACTAAACAGAAGTAAGAGTGCGTGCTCTGTCATTATGTAGGATGGTACGTTATTGTGCCTTCAACGAGCATACTTTTAAATATATTTTTAATATTAGATTGACTTATATGTAGAGATTGCTGGGTTTCTTATCCATACGAAAAAAATAAAATTAATTTGATATTTTTATTTATGTGATTAGAAAATATTTGTTTAACTATTTTTTTATTAAAATTATATTTAGGGCATGTTTAGGATGCGAAAAGTTTAACTTTTAAGTTGTTTATATTTTTTTTTAAAAAAAATTTAAACAATTAAAATGTTTGGAATAAATTTTTATTCTAACTTTTTTATTTTTTTTTGTTTTTATTAACTGCTCCTCACTGCGGCTAGCTCTCTCTCTCTCTCACTCACTGTGTGTGTGTGATGATGGTGGTGGTGATAGTTGTTGTTGTGATATGTTGGTATTGGTGTTGGTGGTGATGGGTGGTTGTGGTGGCGGTGTTGGTAGTGGTGAGTGGTTGTAACAAATGTTTTATTTTTTATAATGTCTTATTTTAAAATAATGATACATTTATAGTTATACAAATGAAATATTTTACTTAGCGATAACTTACAAGTTGCAAATGTCTCAACAACTTGAAGGTTGCAAATGTCTCGTGCCTGTGTCTTGTTCTTACATCACAAATCCTCCCGTGATAATTATTTCTTAGCTTATTTAAAGTTGAGAATTTCAATTTTACTGTAACGTTAACGTCGTTAAAATTCTCGTGGACCTACTCTATGCTCATGTCTATTATTTGAATTGGTTATTTTGTAAGGATTGCTAAAAGAATTATTTATATAAAAAATTAAATTAATCGAACATTAAGAGTTAAATTATCATAACATATTGGTAATTAAAAAAAACAATTTAATTTGAAAATTACCAACTTTTTTTTAATCCAAAATATATATTTCACACATAATAACCGAAGGACTGTAATGATGATGATGGTGGTGGTAGTTGTTATGGCGGCGACAGCGGCTGCGGTGATCTGGTGTTGGTGGTTGTGGTATGTTGGTGTTGGTGGTGATGGGTAGTTGTGGTGGAGGTGTTGGTGGTGGTGAGTGGTTGCAACAAATATTTTATTTTTTACAATGTCTTATTTTAAAAATAATGATACATTTGTAATTATACAAATGAAATATTTTATTTTATTTATTTAAAAATAATGAGACATTTAAACATTTAAATACACATGTATTTAAAAAATATATCTCATTTACATAAAATGTCTCATTTTAAAATGAGACATTTGTTATGAACTGTCTCATTTGTTGAAAAAATATCTTGAGATGTTTCATAACAAATGAAACATTTGAAAATAATAGCTTATTTTTATATTTAAAATAGTCATTTTAGATTTTAAATGAGAAATTTTTAATTTTTTTATCTATCGAATTTGGCAATTGTGATAGTAGAGAGTGATGACAATACAGTGATGGTGGCATCTGTGGTGGTAAATGTGCTGATGATGGTAATGATGAGGAGTGATATTGGCAGTGATAAGAAATATAAAATATATTAGAAATAATTTTAGTATAAAAAATTAAAATATATAATTTAATAAAATATAATTTTTAAATACAACTTATTTAAATATAAAATGGCTAAATGAAATCTAATCCAAAATCACCCAATATACAACAACGTGCTGTTGTCCCTCAAATAATATAGCATGCAACCCTCATCTCACTTTTAACTTTGTTTTATCATTTAGCTTATTTCGATAATTCGAGCCTTTATTTATTAATTTTAGTGAATAAATTATTTATTAAAAAAAAAAGTAAATTAATTATCCTTATCCATTTGGACTGAGAAATCAATTCAAGTGAACTGGTACAGATACTACAGTACATAAGATCAGATCACCAGAGTGGAGAGAAGCCTCTCTATATATTTATAAGAGTAGATGGAGTAGCTTTGATCAGAGACAGAGAGAGTCAGAGCAGCAATCCCGTCACCCCTTTGGCTGGCACATGATTATTACTCACGGAGAGAGGGAGGGAGACAGAGATAATGGGGTTGGGGTTTGTACCGGGAGCCGGAGATGGTGCTTAAAAGTATCACCGTGGTACTGCATCTTATTTGGGCTATTTGATGAATAAATTTTTATAATTAAATTTATTTATTATATAAAATTTATTAATTTTATTTATTATGTAAAATATTAGATTCATTCGATACTTTTAACTAAATGATTGAATAACATCTTTTAAAATTATTTTATAAATAAATAAAAAAATTATAATTTTAAAAAATAATTTTAAACAAATATTACTCAATCACTTAGTTACAAGTATCTAATATATTTAAAATTTTATATACTTTATAAACTCAAAAAATTCTATATAATAAATAAATTCGATTATAAAAATTTATTCATCAAATAAATTCAAATCGGACACAGCACAACTATACTCATCTTTTAAGCACAGCATTATTCCGTACCTTGTACCCGACCCCGACCCTGATCCTGACCATGAGGTGCATAGGGTGGTGGTCCTTTTGTCTCATGTCTTGGGATGGCGGAGAAAGCTCCCAACTCTCCCAAAGTCCCAACCAATGTACACTGCATAAACTGCACAGCCCAATCCCGTTTGAGATCACTTAAAAGAATATATATATATATTATAAATAAGTAAGCTTTTAAGCTATACAGTTTAATTTTTAAAAAAGATCAACTAATTTTTTTATTTTTTAATCTAAAAAAATAAATTCTATACATCTTTTAAATATTTTAATTTTTTAAACTAAAATTACTATATTATCTTAAATTTAAAAAGTCAATCATCTTCATAAAAATAAAAAAAATTGTACTAATATTCTAATCATTACAATTTGTAAAAAATAAAAATATATTAGATATTTTAATAAAAAATAAAAAATTATTTTCTTTGTTCTTTTTTTTTTTTTTTAAACTAAATCACTTAAAAATCAAAATTTTTAAACATTTCAAACATAGGCTAATTAAACACGATTTATTTGTAGTTGGATAATAGAAAAAAATATAAATATTTATACAAAATATATTAATATTTATAAAAATAATAAACTTTACATTCGAAAATTGAGTCAACTATTTGACAAGATGAGTAAATAAATACTCACTTTTTTATTGGTCTAAATTAAAAACCATACATATGACAATGAAATCTACTGGTTTGGACCAAAATGCTAATTAATCACCTTTTTTAATTGAAAAATATTAATCATTGGCGTTGAATTATAGATAAAAAATATATACATAATTGTACAAAATGTATTAATATTTATAAAAATAATATATTTTATCTTCAAAAGTAGAGTCCAATTTTTTGGTCACCCACCTAGCAAGGTGGGTGAAGAATAATTACTTTTTTATTAGTTTAAATCGTAAATTCTACCATTTGGCAATAGAAACTATTATTTGAATAATTATGAATTGTCAACACTAGTTGGATACAATTAAATTGGTGATCTTGTCTAAATGTCTTCATTGATGTCAAATTATATGACTTGGTTGTCTAATAAAACTTCAGTGTATTTAGATATATTATGGTTAGAAAAATCGAAAGAAAAATCATGCAAAAAATAAGTAGAAAATGACTAGAGTAATTTTTGGAAGTCATTAGTAGATTGGTTTTGGATCAATGCAGTGACTTAGTGTCTTTTATATATATATATATATATATATATATATATGTATTATTGGAGACATTAATTTTTTTTTTCCCCATTACTCTACTATTAACTCCTATTCACAAGCCTGTGATATCTAGGGTGTTACTGTTCATCATAGGGTGTCATGGTCACTTGTGGGTTGGGGTATTGTCATGCTTCCAAAACTCAACAAGCTCACCAACTAAGATACTTTGGTACATTCAACCTTAGAGAAATGCACCATCATTTAATAACCTTTTACATTGGCCTTAAGGTCTTACAATTTATAGGAGTTTAATTGCAACAAAAAAGTAAAACAATATCATAATCAAAATAATATATATTACATGGACCCAATTTCTAAAAGATAATCAACACTTCGTCCATTGCCATTAAATCATCGAATTACCTCCCATATTTGAAATGGGTGTTAAATAAATGCAGTGAGCCGAGAATCAAGGATACAACTATGCAAGAATAAAAACATGATATATAAAAAGGAAAGTTTTAAACCATTAATACAAGATATAAATTTTTTTTCCAACCAAACTATTAATGCTCCTAAGAATATTTTCTTGTGATTTGTACACAATCCAAACAAATGTTTACCATTTACCAAACCTGAACAAGTTCTACAACCTACACTTTCACAATTCTCCCTTTCTGGACTTATCAAACTCCATGATACCACTTAAATCAAGATTCCATGCAATCAAAATGTTACATGACTATTACTATCACAAAAGCTAATATACGCCACACTGCCTACATATACCATATAGGCTAATCACTCGGAAGGTGCACACTCACTTGCACTAATCGAAAACACGTTACTCACCAAGATGTATCACATACATGTAATCCTTAGGTTCACATGCAAAACCTCATATCCTCGATTAACTATTCAACTTCTAGTGGATTATAATCAATTTTATTTTTCAACAATTTAATTAAACGTTATCTATACAATAATTCATACATCTTTCCCATAATTTATCAATAATTATTTTTTAATTTTTTAGTCAACACAACCGAGCAATTATAAATTCTCATACGTTACCCTTATTACCAGGCTAACTCAAGCCACCGATAGGCAACCCATGAATTTTATAATTACCAACCTAACCATTATCAAACAATAACATATTGGAATATAATCCATTACTTCACACATTGCACTCTTTTATGGACTTTCATCGAATGACAGGCAATCAACCCAATTATGCATACCTTTTCAGGAACACCATTCGAAGGGTAGGGCACCCTTACACTCTTTTACGAGATTAACCGAAGGGTAGGACACCTCTTTTGCACAAATTTTTGATTTTTCACCGTGGAATAATGTAAACCCAAATTAATTATATAATCATCTCAATATATATATATATATATATATATATATATATATATGTACAACATATTATTAATAATATCAGTCTCTCAACTATTATTATGATTTTCACCTAAACATCTCATGTATATGCTATACGATCAACAATTCAATTATCATAATAATCTATAATAACATTAGTCCCTTGACCCTTACTCTGGTCTTCACCTTAAATATCTCGTGTATTCACTACACGACAATTCGTCAAAATCACAACAAACAATGAAAATTTTATAAATGTCATGCTTAACATGATTTTGTACATAGAACACCAATATGATCATAAATTTTTTTAATTATTTAAAAAGATAACATTTTTTGAAGGATTTAATCTAATATCAACACTCTAATTAAATTCAAATTCAATGTGGAGCTCCAATTAAAAAATATGAATTTAATCCTTCATATTGAAAACAAATGAGATTTCAAGTGAAACTCCTCATCACCTAAATTCTCACCAAACCAATTTTTATACCCAAACAAGAATTCAAACGTTCCCCAAACCTTCAACCCATTATTTATAACTAAAAACCCAAGTCGTTCCAAACTATCACAATCTCACATCTAACCTACCAAGGTATGTGACCCATACATGAAAACTCATGACAATCAATCGAACCCAAAAAGTAAACCTCTTTTGAAAACCCACTTTGCATCATTTGTTTCGCAAAAAAAAAAAATCTCAAAATAATTTTAGAAAAAAGAGTTAAACAATTAAAAAGAAGATTCTTAAGGTTTCCATTTTACCACAAAGGGGTCTCGGAACGGAGCCCAACCAAAAAATATTTTTTAATTGAGAAAACAAATCCTCATATCCAACCTAGGTGGGTCCGATCGAGCGAACCCACCATCACTCGAGTGGCCACCTGACCAAGACCAAACTTATCCTCTCGGGTATTAAACCGCTTGAGCGGACCCAGGGTTGCTCGAGCGGTTTCTTACCTGAGACTAATTAAACTAGCAAAACTTGTTTTAAAACCCCAAATTTTCAAGCGAAAGCTTTTCTCAAAGAAAGGAGCCCAATGGTATAAAATGTAGTTAAAAATCCAATTTAGAGCCATAAAAATATGATTAAAACTCATATCCAAAACCTTCCAAAAAGATTTAAACACAATCAAACACTCATCAAATTCACCATTCATTAAATTTTTCTTAATTAAACCATGAATCTCAATACATATTCAAATTCTAACTCATATATATGAACACACATCACCTAATTAGCTCAATTAACCATTCAATTCTTCAATTCTTCATTTAATTCCATTAACATACAAAAATCCAAATCTCAACCTCTCCCTCAACTAGGGTTTCAAATTAAAAACAAAATTCAATATCTATCCACACCCAACATCACATAACCCAATTAATTTTATAAAATAATACTTAATTTCCTCCAAATCCCAACTCACATGCTCCATAGACCTAGGGTTTCAAAAAAAAAAGAAGGTTTCCATATCATTTTACTCGAGGAGAAGCAATTAATCACATATTAACGCAATTTATTCGAGATTAGTCGAAATTCTACTTTTTAGGTTAAAAACCCAAAACTTTTGAACACCCGCGTTAACCCAAGAAGTGTCAAAATTAAAATCCGTTCGAATGGATGCAAAGCTTTCACCAAGTAGATTGATTTTCGTCTTGACGTCGCCGAAATCTAAGCCAAAAACAACACAAATTGGGGGAGAAGCCAAGTTTTTCAAATCTCCAACAATGGAGAGAGAGAGAGAGAGAGTAGTTAGAAAAGCAGATTATTCCAACCGGATCTTCCAAATCAACCAGTGAAATATTGAAAGATTGAACAAATCTGAACATGTTTTTTTTCTCTCGTAATAATTAAGACATTATTCCACTGCATAAAATATATATGCATCTATAAATTAAATCATACCTATATATGGACTATTGTGTATATAAACACATGCGTACTGGGCTAGGGTTGAAAGGTACACTGGTGTTTACCAAAACAAACTTAATCTCCTTCGAAATAAGAAATTCTTTAAGATATATCAAGCGATTGCATGCAAAGTTCTTTTGTCTTATTTCAGTATTTCGTCAGAAAGTGATGATGATTGAAAATGAAAGTAATAAAGAAATTTTATTACTTCGATGAAAATTACAACCGAGTAACTGATCACTGGGATTAAAAATTAAGTTACAAACAACTCCTATCAAAAGGAAATTGCATGAAATTACAAGGAAAATAGAACAGGAGAAAATATAGAATAAAAAGATAGGCCGGTTGCTAATGTGTTTGGAGACCCTTAAAATGTCCATTCTTAGTCTTTTATAGACGATTTTGATAATCGTTAGTAACTGCCTTTCATATCTGTTTCATCGTGGGCCATTTATTGCTGACATGGGAAATTAATTCACTTTGTTAGTGGGTAGTGACAATTTGCTTCCACGTCTCAATATCTCCCTTGGCCTTTAAACGTGCATTAACTCCACATGTGACATCTGTCTTTTTGAAGGAAAATAGATTTGTGACACCTGTTTCATTGAGAGGGTTGCGATTTGCGATGCTTGTATATCGCAGATAATTGTTCCTTCGATAATGGTTCTTTCAATTTTACTAGGAGAAATAAGAAAGGATAGTTAATCAATGCAGGCGCCAAATAAAACTTAAAAAGGATGTTTCGATGGGCCTCTTTTAATCGTCGAAGAATTATTAGCTATTCAATTCCTGGCATACCCTTTATTTGATGTGTTAATTATCCTTATCGAAAGGATTTGTATAAATGTGGTGTAAATAATTGCCCCCCTCATTAATGGGTTTTAAGTTCTTTTAACCAAATTAATGATGCCTTTAATAACTAGGGTTAAATCATAAATATAGTCGTAGCCAAGGCGTGTGAGGGAGACGAAACACTTAAATAGGCTTATAGGGAAGCCTTAACGTCATTTTACCGCTCTTAAACTGTTCTCTCTATATTATGTATATCACCTTTTACTCCAAAAATTTTTCGTTTAACGACTGAACAATCAGGGCTCCGAGAAGAAGTTTCAAACCTTCCTCCGTCACTCGAAGATTCCCCACTGATCTCAAAGAATACACAAATCAACACGGTAATCATGACATTCTAATTCAAAACCCTAATTCGAGTTCGAATTACATTCTTGGTCCTATTCTCGAACCAAATATGCCCGAATCCTTTTCGTCTAGCTATCCATTGGCTCCAAATGAACCTTTCTTACTTCATTAACCATTTTTGAATTGGATCAAATGGGATGGACCAGCGCCTCTTCGCACTTGGATAAACCCTAAACATGATTGGTCCAATTGGGTATCCTGGCTAACTCCTTATATTGGCCAACAATGGGACAACCTAGGTATTCGAGAGACCATTATGCTTTCGACTCATACTCTTGACATGAACAAATGGGCATTAGGTGCAACAGCATGTTTTTGGTCCACCTCCTGCAATGTCATGATTTTACCTTGTGGGTTTATGTCATCCACCATACTTGACGTTGTTCATTTGACTGGCCTCCCATCGACAGGCCTTGAAGCCAATGCTTTGTTAGTCCCTGCACTGATTGTACAGAAATATTTAAAATTTTCAGGTATGGGGTATTCTGAATTAATCAAGATCTATGATTTTTCCTCTTCTATTGTTCCGTCTTTCAAAGAGATAGTTCTTTTCTATTTTTTTTGGCTTTGTCGCTTTCTTTTGGCTATCCCTGGTATTAAAGTTACCAAGGAATACTTTTCGATAGCCATTTGTTTGGCTCAACAGAAGAAATTGGCCCTTACTCCTTTCGTTTTAGGTACTCTATATAAAGGATTATATACCTTTGTCGAGAAGGGTATTTCTGATAGCTGTGGGGGCCCTTTTTGGTTAGTCCAGGCTTGGTTGTATGCTTACTTTCTTCATCTCAACGTAAAATACAAATCTCCTCTTAGAGATCCTTGTTTGACTTATGCTGAATACTACTTGTCTCTGTATTCAGATTTTTTGACGTATTCTTTCGAGTATTATTTTTCTGTTTTCTTTTCATTTCCCCCGATCAGAAGTCCTGAAGACTTTCAGCCTTTCCATTTATCTCAATACTCCTCATCTCGTTTGACTTTCTTACAAGATGACCCTTCACAACCCCTTTCTCCTAACGATCGTATTCGTCGAAGGAACTTTTGGACCAGTGTTCTCACCCCTAGATACATCTTGGTGGGTGGATCAATTTCGTCTACTGCTTTTTGTAATTGCAGCTTCGAAAACTATTCTCCTAGCCAATGTGCTAGGCAATTCGGGTTGATACAAGGAGTACCTTTGCCTTTTATGCATTCTTCTATTCATGAGATTATCGAAGGCAGATCTACGATAAGAGAGACATATATAGCTCAAGCTATCCAAGATGATTTCTTAAGGAGGGTCCAATCTTTTCAATTTGAAGAATTTCAGATTTCTACTTTAACAACACCTGCTTTCGACGCATGGTGGACTGTCATAGCTCCTACCATCTTTATTTCTTCCTTATCATATTACCAAGCCCAACTATCTTATCACAATCGACAAGGGAGGCTGGCAACTTCTACTCATGGTATTTCTTTTAATATCCTTGAATTTCTTTACATACTTACTTTTTGAAATGAGGATCTTGTATATAGCTATTGTTGCATAACCCATTCAAATAATTACCCCACTTTTGGCAACTCGAGCTCAAGTAAATATAGCTTCAAACCTGGATACCATATCAGATGATATTCCACTATCAGTTAAAACTTCGAAAGGTAAAAGCCTTTTTGTCTATACTCCTGAAGAGCAGTAGGCTTCTCCTAATCCTCTTATTGAGGGATTCATGAAAGATGCTTTTTCAGCTAAAAAATTCTTGCAAGAAAAGAAGAAAAAGGAAGAAGAGCAAAGAAAGAAAAGTGAAAACGAGAAAGAGAAGAAAAGAAAAGAAGAAATGGAAAAGAGGAGAAAGAAAGAAGAGGAAGCAAAAAAGAAAGAGGAAGAGATAAAGAAGAAAGAAGAGGAGTTGAAAAAGAAAGAAGAGGAAATGAAGAAGAGAGAAGAAGAAATGAGGCAGAAAGAAGAATTTAGACTAGAAGAAGAGAGAAAAAAGATTCAGGGAGAAGAAAGAAGGAAAAAGGAAGAAGAAGAGAATGAAGTGAAGAGAAAAATGAGAGAAGAAGGAGAAAATACAGAACAAAAGAAAGAATTAGAGGGAAAAAGAATGGAAGAGGAAGAAAAGAGGAAGAAGAAAGAAGAAAAAAGGAAAAGAAAACAGGAGGAAAAGGAAAAAAGAAAAGGAGCAGAGGAGAAGAAAAAACAAAAAGAAGAAGAAAGGAAGTGAAGGAAAGAAGAAAAAAGAAAGAAACATGCAGAGGAGAAGAAAAGATTAGAAGAAGAAGGAGTTCGAAAGAAACAAGAAGCTGAAGAAAAGGGAGAGGTAGATAAAGAAGAGGATGAATTAATTTTTTCGATGATCTCGTCGAAGAAACGCAATGCTCTCGAAGCTTCTGGGATTACATTTGAGAAGGATGTACCTTTGACTCCAAGCAAGAAAATGAAGGTATATTAGATAATTCATTCTTGTCTTGAATTATCTTTCAAGTATATTATAGTATACTCATTTTGCTTTCATTGTAGGTAAATCCTACATCGGAAGTTCCCTTGGAGTTGTCTTCATTTTTAGAATATTACGTGACGTCTCCATCCCTTTTTGGGAACCCTTTCGAAGAGGAACCTTTATCCACAATGGTCTTAACACTTGTTACTGTTAAGCCTTTGGATGCAACTCATGCTGCTGATCAGGCTGAACCAATAGAAGGTCCTATCCTTGCTTTTGAGGTGCACAATCATCCTATTGATGAGGATAATCAATCTTCTCATAAGGTATTCTAGATTTTGTTGAAAGCTTTCTCATGTTCTTTTCTTTCGATTTTTACTTATTCTATTTTCTTCGTAGGCTAATGAGATTTCTGCAATTGAAGATGCCTTGGACGTACTTCTTGACCGTATGTCTTCTTTTACTGAGTCCATAGCTCAAGTCCCGTGTAGGCCAAATGATGCATCTTTTGATCCCTTAATCCAAGAAAAATTAGGTCATTTTTATGACCTTCTTTCTCTCCCTTTTGAGGAACTATTCTTTTCGAAGGCTCAAGATCTCATCTCATGCATCAAAAAGTTATCTGTAGCTGCCAAGGCTATTTTCTCTCTTGATCAACAGGCTAAACTTTCGATGATGGCTTCAGAATTGTCTGGTAAAATTGCCTTGGCTCAATATCATCAAGACACAATTCAAGTCAAGAAATCTTATATTGATTCCATGAAATCAATATCTACTGTCATTTCTACCCGTCGAGAGAGAGCTCTTCAAATCAAGCAACAAGATCATCTACTTCAAGAGGAAGAGACTCGGCTACAAACCAGACTTGATCAAATTCGCCTTGAAAGACATGCTTTGAAGCTGGAGGGAGATACCCTGATCCATGATATAGAGGATCTCCTTTCGAAAGGGGAAAACAACTCATTTAAGATCCAAGCGGCCTTAGAAGACTTAGGCCAATCTTAATTTAAACATAAATCTTTGGGTGTTGAATGGGATTTGTTTAAATCCTCTTTTCCTTCAATGTAATTAAACATTTTCTTCTTATTGAATGGATGAATGTAATTTTAATGCTCTTTCATGTTTCCCACATAGTTGGATAATATCTTTTTAGATATTTTTCATTGATTGTTCTTTTATGTAACTCGCCATTAAGGGACTCTAAATGATAAGCCTATTTTGGTAATATTTTTGCTATTCGAAAAGAACCTTTCCAATTTAGTGACCACTTACCATATTCAGGGTCCTTCAAGTCTAATGGTAATATAGTTTTCCAAACTAAGTCACATTCTATAAAGTTTTTGCTTTTCACTCTTTTATTAAAAGCCTCTCAATCTTTTTCTTTTAGGCTTGAATATTAGTAAGGGCTTGCGGCCTATGTTCTTTGAGATCTTCAGATTCTATGGCAATTGCCTCATAAAACTGATCATTAGGCAAATGATTATGATCAGTTACCCTCCGTGATCGAACAATCACCTCCATGGGTAATACAGCTGCATGGCCATATACCAAATCGAATGGAGTAGTTTGTGTACTATCCCTTTTCGATATTCGATAAGCCCACAATACTTTCGATAACAACTCATGCCATTTTCGAGGATTGTCTTCAATGACTTTCGATAAAGTCATTTTTATTATTTTATTGGTAGCCTCAGCTTGCCTATTTGCTTGGGCATAATATGGCGTTGAGTTTATCATTTGAATCCCATATTCTTGGACAAATTCTTTGATGTCAATTCCATTAAAAACTGTACCTTGGTGTACAGTTATTGACTGTGGTAATCCAAATCGATGGATTATATGTTCTTTTATGAATTATATAACACTATTTTGTGTTACATTTTTCATAGGAATGGCTTCAGCCCACTTAGTGAAGTAATCTGTGACTACTAGAATAAAATCATGTTGTTGTGAGGATGGAGGATTAATTTGCCCTATCAAATCCACTGCCCATCCTCGGAATGGCCAAGGTTTTATAATTGAGTGTAACTGTAAAGCTAGAACCCCTTTGGATAGGTCCATATTTTTGACATTCTTGACATCCTTTAGCATAGGATATGCAGTCCTTTCTAATAGATGGTCAATAATATCCATATCTTCTAATTAACCATCTCATTTTTTCTCCTGCTTGATGGGCTCCACAAATTCCTTCATGAACTTCAGCCATGACCTTCATAGCTTCAAATTGGCCAATACATAAAAGTAATAACCCATCTGAAGCCTTTCGAAACAAATCATTTTTGAGAAGTACATAATTCATTGACCTGAACCTTATGGTCCTATCGACAGTGATTAAAGGATCTTGTAAATTTTTTTTATTTTACTCCTCCAATAATTTTCGATTGGGTTAATATGAGATTCATTACAGAAGATTTCTATAGGAGTTATTTTATTATGTAATTACCATTTTTTTTTTTGTATTTTTATCAACCTCTCATTTTATTCCTTAGAAATTTTGACTCCGGAAGCTAATTGTGCCATTTCATTGGTATCATTATTTAGTAACCTAAATACATGTTCGAACTGAACCTCTTTAAAGTTTATTATTAACTTTTTTATTTTATTCAGATAGTCACTTAATATATCATTATGACATTGATACTCACCAGTTACTTGTCGAATCACTAATTGTGAATTTTCAATAACTTTCAAATGAGTTATTTCGAATTCTAAAGCTATTTCAAGTCCTATTACCAAAGCTTCGTACTCTGCTTGGTTATTTGAAAGGATTTGCTCTTCATTCAACTGAAAAGCAAATTGATATATCTTTTCATTAGAAGCTACAATAACCACACCTGCTCCTACTCTTTGATCAGTCTTTGACCTATCGAACACGAGCTTCCAAGTTTGTATTGTTATGCAATTTAGCTCACATAAGCCATCCTTTATTTTTCTTAATGACATATTCGAATGGTATTCTAAGAAATCAGCTAACGCTTGTCCTTTGACGGCCTTTTGAGACACATAGATAAAGTTATACTCTATTAAGGATTAAATCCATCTCCTTTGTCTTCCTCTTAGGACATGTTTAGCTAATATATGCTTAATGATGTCGGTCTGTGCCATGACATGTACCGTTGAAGGTAATAAATAACGTCTTAACTTCATTGCAGAGAAATATAAGGCTAAACATAACTTTTCAATAGATGTATACCTAATTTCGACATCATTTAATCTTCTACTCAAGTAATACATTGCTTGTTCATGTCTTTGTTCATTATTTTGTGCTAATAAACTTCCTATCGAATTGTCATTAGTAGAAATATATAGTTTTAAAGGTTTAGCTAGAATATGAGGCATCAAGACAGAGGGTCTGATTAAATATTCCTTCAATCTTTTGAAAGCTTCTTGATGTACCTTCTCCCATTCGAATTCATCGTCTTCTTTCAACTTAAACAATGGAGAGAACGCTGTCGTTTTTCCTGGTAGGTTTGCAATGAATCTTCTTAGAAAATTTACCTAACCTAAAAAATGTTGGAGTTCTTTTTTCGTCGATGGTGGTTTAGCTTCCAGAATAACTTTAGTTTTGTTTTGATCGACTTCTATTCTTCTTTTATGTACTAAGAATCCTAAGAAATTGCCTGCTGAAACTCCAAATGCACATTTTAATGGATTCATTTTGAGTTGATGGTATCTCATCATTTCGAATATCTTTCGAAGATATCTTAGACGTTCTTCTTGTTGATTAGATTTAATCACAATGTCATCAATGTATACTTCCATAATCTTTCTTATAAAATCATGGAATATAGTATTCATTGCCCTTTGATAGGTTGCCATAGCATTTTTTAATCCAAGAGGCATGACTATCCATTTGTATGTGCCTAGAGCACCTGGACATCTAAAAGCTTTTTTGTGCGTATCTTGTGGAGTAATAAAAATTTCATTATTGGCTGCTGATTCGACTAATAAGTCAATTACTGGCATTGGATACTCATCTTTAGGACTTGCTGTATTAAGATTTCTATAATCTATACAAATCCTTAGTTTTTCATTCTTTTTCATTACTGGAACTATATTTGACAACCATTCAACGTATCTAGTTGTTCTAATAAACTTAGCTTTTAAGAGCCTTTCGATTTCTTCTTTGATTAGAAGAACAACTGAATTATTCATCATTCGAAGAGGCTGCTTATGAGGTAAAAAATTTAATTTAATAGGTAATCTATGTTCTACAAGATTCCTATCTAAACCGGGTATTTCATCATAATTTCATGCAAAACATTTTTTGAATTCATTTAACAAACTTATAAGCTTATTTTTCATTACATGATTCAAATTGAAACTTACAAAAACAAGTATGAGATCTTCAGTAGATCCTAAATTGACCTCTTTTAGCCTATCCTGCACTTTTACATTTACTTCGTCTAATTTAACAGGTGCAGTAATAAGCTCCTCTATCATTAATTTCGTTTCGTCTGCTGAATCCTCTTCATCAACATACTATGACTAGTTACATGAACAATCACCTTCCATTTTACGTTTGAGAAAAAATAGATAAAGTATTTCGAAAGTAGACTTTATTGACTTCTTCTCTTTTGTTAACTTATCATTTACTTCCCAGAATCTCAAGATTTTCTTATTCATCAATAAGGTTGATCCTTCGTATAGGCCTTTTAATGATATTAGGCCTAGAGAAATTCTGACTTGCTTCTTCTAAACCTTCTTTAACTGCCTGAAAAATTTGTTCTCCTGATAGATTTGAAGTGTCTAATATTTCGATGGCTATCGAATCCCTTGCTTCATATAATGGAGCTTCAATATTATGTGCATCAGCTTTGAACGGGTTTCGATCAGCCCAACATATCTCCATCTCCTTCTGACCTTCATCATCTTCTTATCTTAGGAAGATCAAAGCTTAGTGTAGGGAGGATGGGACACATCTATTCGAATATATCTAGTCTCGACCTAAGAGCATGTTATAATTGGACGACAAATCTACTACAAAAAATGTAGTAACCATGTTCCTTTTTCCAATGTTTATCGATAATGCTAAAACACCATGGGTAGATGAAGTCCCTCTAGCAAAATTACTAACTGTGACTTCGGTGGCAATCAAATATTCAACACTTTTCTCAAAAAACTTCAACATTCTCGATGGCAATATATTGACCACTGCTCCATTGTCTACCAGCACCTTATCAACTGTCTTTTCGTTGACCATTGCTGTCACATATAAAGGTTTCAAATGCCTCACCAATGTCATCTCAGGAGTTTGCATAACTACTTGTATTTCTCCGGTTGTACCCTTTCGAATCTCCAGCGAACGTGACAAAGGCATTTCCACCTCAACTTTCTCTATCTTGGCAACTGCTTCAGAACAATCTTCGATGTCCCCATCGAGACTAGCGGATTGATTCAGTTTTTCTTGGAACTTCTTTGGCAGAATAAGCATCATGTTGCAATCCACATTCGATGTAACTGACCCAAACTGAATTGCCTCTAATCTCTTTCCAAAATCACCTGACTCTGATTCGTTCGGACTTTGATCTTTTTCTTCATCATTAACTGTGCCCTCCTCCATGTCTGATGCTCTACTTGATTCATCTTCCGACATGAGTAGTTTCTTAACTTCTTCGAGCTTCCTTGCCAAGGCAGCCTTCGAAGTTGACTTTTGCCCCAAGTCTGCTCATTTGACTGGCTTTTAGCTTCTTGTTTAGTTGACTTCAGTCCTTCTCTTGTCCATACCATGTTTGGCGCATTTCGACGAGGAGATGGTGGACTCCTAGGATAATCTGGATGCATATTTGGTAAAATCCTATTAGCAAACTTTCGCTGTAGTCTACGTTTTTGGGATGTAGTAGCCGGTACATACCATCCTTCATGAGAAGAAAATTTAAGATGCCTTAATCTATCCTATCGATCGATAGGGGAAACATGGGGTCTCACCATTCTTCTTTGAGGTTCCTGAAAATGCCTTCCTTGTCGATCTTTGAAAGGAACTTCCCTTCGAAATCCTTTCCAAGGCGCTGGTGCGGCCTTATCGTGTAGCCAATTAGTTGGTCGTCTTCTGTGGTGTTTCATCTCTTGAGTTGCTGGTAAACACGTGATTACTGGGTTCCCGTTCAACAGGAATGGTTTATCAATTGGGCCATACATCTCCACTTTACAAGGGTAAAAAATACCTGGGTCTGGACCCTCGTAAATTAACTTAGCTCCAACATATACCTGTAAATCACCTCCTCCCATTGTGTTGAAGCGCAGTACTGCCTCTGAGAAACACGTTTTCATCTCTTTTTCTACTATCTCTATTTTAGCTTCTTGAACAGCTTTTCGACATCGAATACAAATGAACTTATGTCCTGCTGCATCTTGTATTGTAGCCTTTTCTTTGTCCATCTTTGCAATTTCTTCTCGAGTAATCACACTTGATAACTTTCTCACAACCTTTTCGAGGTCAGCTAATATCATATTGATATTGAGCATGTTAGGAAATGAATCACTATCAACCTCCACGATCTCCTTTCCTTTAGGATACTGTAGCATTCCTTTTTGGATTAGATCCTGTATAGCGTTTTGAAATGTGATGCAATTATTAGTGGAATGTCGAAATGAATTATGCCATTTATAGTATTCTTTTTCCTTCCTTTTTCTTTCAGGTGAGATTGAATGACCACTCGTTAAAGTGATAAACTTTTTCTTTACTAACTCATCGAACAGTTCGTCCGCCTTAGATAAGTCAAATGAATACTGTCGTAGAGTCGAAGGCTGGTTTCTTTTGTTTAATTGTGTAGAAGGTAGATTTAATGATTTTTCAATCTTTTGCAATGTATCACATATAATCAGAGTTTTTTCAACTACTTGCGCCACATCTATTTCTACATGTCCTTTGACCTCTTGATAATAGGTCCCCAGGAAAGTTGATTTTCGATGCATTTTTTCTTTTAATAAGACTTCATACCTGGTGGCTCGTGAGGCTAACTCGAATAAATCTTTGAATTCCATTCCTTCGAACTTTTTTCTTAGTTCGAGATCCAAGCCATTCTGGGCTAATCTTACTAGTTCAGTTTTTGGTAAAATAATATGACATCTATTTCTCATTCTTTTGAACTTACTAAGAAATTGATCAGCAATCTCTGTCGAATGTTGTTTTAATTGTGCTAAATATGCCATAGTCACTTCAGGTTCAGTCCTAAAGAACTAGGCATAGAATTGATCTTCCATCTCTTGCCAATTTTGGATTGAATTGGCCGGTAGATCGATAAACCATGCGAATGCAACTTTAGTTAAGGAGTGTGAAAATAATTTCATTTTAAGATAACCATTATTTCCTACTTCTCCACATTGCAAGGTAAATCTACCTATGTGCTCAATGGTCGATTGGTTTTCTTCTCCTGAAAATAAGGTGAATTCAGGAACTTTATAATTTCTTAAAAAATCCAAATTTTCCACCCAACATGGGTAGGACTTTCGAAACATGGGTCTTTCAGCCCTTCGAGGGGCTAGTTCGTAGAGATCTTGCATAATCTCTATTATCTGGTCCCTGTTGGTTATGAATTGTTGACCCATTATAGGGTTGACATTCATAGGTTGACCCATCAATGGATTAACGTTCATGGGCTGTTCAACCTGTGGTGGAAAAGGTTGATCAACCCTAAAAAGATCCACAACTGGTAGATTAGGATATGCTGGTTCTACTACAGGTGGTGTTAAATATGTTCCTTTCGAAGGTCTGCCAACATTTGAAGGTCGATAACTTTGTGGTCCTGACCCTTGAGGGTTTCTAGGTTCATAAACAGGGTTATAATATGAGCCATATCCTTGAAAAATTTTAGGTTCATAGAGGGGATTATAACATACTTGTTGTGGGGAATTATCGGTACTAGGACCTATCGATGGCCTTCGTATGTGTCCTTGCCAAAGGCTTGCTGACGCTTATCACCTCATTAGAGATAGAATTGATAAATGTCGTAACTGTTTCAGCACTAATGATAACCTTCTTCATTGCCATAACGAATTCCTGTTCTTTCGAATTCGGATTGCTGAATACTTCGAATACTTTCTGCCTTTCTTGCACAAAAAGCCTTTTCAGGCTTTTCGACTGACTAGTTTGACCATTCGACTGGTCAACTTCATTGGTAACTTCTGTAGGAGTTACCTCTTCTTGCACTGCCTGACCTTTGCGAGTCTGAACTATATTGTTTTCTGACTTAGTAAGCGTCCCACTGGGCGTGCCAAAAATTTAGTTACCAAAACAAACTTAATCTCATTCGAAATAAGGAAATTCTTTAAGATATATCAAGCGATTGCATGCAAGGTACTTTTGGCTTATTTCAGGATTTCGCCAAAAAGTGATGATGATTGAAAATGAAAGTAATAAAGGAATTTTATTACTTCGATGGAAATTACAACCGAGTAATTGCTCACTGGGATTACAAACTAAGTTACAAACTACTCCTATTGAAAGGAAATTGCATGAAATTACAAGGAAAATGGAACAGGAGAAAAGATAAAATAAAAAGATATACCAGTTGCCAATGTGTCTGGAGACCCTTAAAATGCCCATTCTTGATCTTTTATAAACGACTTTGATAATCGTTAGTAACTGCCTTTCATAACTGTCTCATCGTGGGCCATTCTTTGCTGACATGGGAAATTAATCCACTTTGTTAGTGGGTAGTGATAATTTGCTTCCACGTCTCAATATCTCTCTTGGCCTTTAAACGTGCATTAACTTCACATGTGACATCTGTCCTTTTGAAAGAAAATAGATTTGTGACACCTATTCCATTGAGAGGGTTGCGATTTGCGATGCTTGTATATCGCAGAGAATTGTTCCTTCGATGATGGTTCTTTCAATTTACTAGGAGAAATAAGAAAGGATTATTAATCAATGCAGGCGCCAAATAAAACTTAAAAAGGATGTTTCGATGGGCCTCTTTTAATCATCGAAGAATTATTAGCTATTCAATTCCTGGCATACCCTTTATTTGATGGGTTAATTATCCTTATCAAAAAGATTTGTATAAATGTGGTGTAAACAACTCGGTGGTAGACTCTGCAAGGTAGAAGATGTGGTCTTTAATCTTTTAGCGGTTATACATTGACATGGCATCTCCTACCTGTTGATCTCTCATTAACTGGCTTTGGGTGGAGGTTAGATAATGTAATTAAGATGCATGGCGTGGTGTAGGTGCCTTTTGCAGCTTCGGTGTAAGCCTAGGTGTTTTAATATTGTATCACCTTACTGCATTTATAATATAATGTTTTGTTTTGCAGTTCAAAAAAAAAAACACATGCATACCTATACCCTTTGATAGAGTATCTCCAAAATTAACAGCTATTTTGTATAGATAAACTATATGAAAAAATATATCATTTCTACTTTAGCTAGTCATTTTTTATGCATCCATTTCAACACTATTAGACATTTTAGCTAAGTAAATTACACAAAAAAAACTAGGCCTTTAGCATCTTTGGCATTTGTTACCTGCTCATTGTGGTGGTGGCGGGTTCGAAATAAGTTCGAGCCTTTATGTGGGCGATGGGGTGATCTCCGTTTTTTATTCCTTTGATTAGACTAGTGTAAGTTTTAATTTGTTATGATCCAAATAGATCATTGATCCAATAACTTGAATAAAGAGTATAATAACGCGATTCAAAATGTTTAAACCAAAGTTATCAGTAATAGTTTACAAGTTATTTATATATCATATTTAAGTTCTATCTCTTACCAATGCGGGATGTGGTATTACAATATTTTTCACTTAAATAGGCGAAGCCCTCATCTTGTAGCACAAATTCTTCCTTTGCTTGGGATGTGGCTAACAATTCATTAGCAGATATAGAGTAACCAATTAACGTGCAGAAAGTATACATTCTTCAGAGACTTCTACCACTCTTCAGAGTCTCTACTCTTTTATCCACACTGCCACGAAACCCGCTACAGTACCGGAGTGGGCTCTAATACAATTTTAATGATCCAACCATTAGCCTAATAATTTGAATAAAAATTTTAACATGACCTAAATTTTGGACCGGGCTATCACATAACTCTTGGCAAGAAAAAATACACAAAAAATATATCAATACAAAATTAGTAATGTGACTAATGATGTGAAATATTTCTTTGGTCAAATTAATTTGCCAGTCTTCAATGGCTAACTAAATTTAACTAGTCAAATGCAAAATAACTTGGGGACAGAGAGCCTGTTGGAATACTAAGAATTGTATTAACTAGCCATTTTAACTAAAAAAAAATTGCATATAAAAAGCCTATTAAAGACGCTCTTATGGGTGTGGACGTACGGGTTAAGAATTATTTTTTGACCAACCAATTGTTGTGGCCGGGTGGTGATTTTCTCATCCTGCCACTAACCCATTCATCTCCTAAACTGATCTGTTGGGTGATTTTTTATCCTATTTTAAGCTGGTGATTTGATTGATTTGTAGCACTTTACGTTATAAAATGTCACTTTTAATATGTACCAATTTTTAGTAT
>JAOTRH010000027.1:3472697-3485096 GCA_034768845.1 Heliamphora exappendiculata
CTTAATATGCCAATCCCAATCGATTTTCTCATAAATTCAAAGCGAACTGCTTCAAGAGGTTTTGTAAACAAATCAGCCAGTTATCTTTT
The DNA here is from genome assembly GCA_034768845.1 of Heliamphora exappendiculata. Classification (NCBI taxonomy): domain Eukaryota; kingdom Viridiplantae; phylum Streptophyta; class Magnoliopsida; order Ericales; family Sarraceniaceae; genus Heliamphora; species Heliamphora exappendiculata. The sequence continues at coordinate 3,472,787 of JAOTRH010000027.1, forward strand.
AGTGTCAATATGTTCAAGGGTAATGATGCTATCTTCAACTAACTGACGAATGAAATGATGCCTTATATCTATGTGCTTAGTCCTAGAGTGTTGAACTGGATTTTTGAAAATATTAATAGCGCTCGTGTTATCTTAGTAAAGAATAACTGACTCTTGATCTAGACTATAGTCAGACAGTATTTGTTTCATCCATAATAGCTGAGTACAACAACTACCAGCAACTACCAACAACATCCTCCTGATGTACTTTTTTTTTGTCATCTGCACATCCTGTCCAGTCAGCGTTAGAAAAACCTACAATATTTGAGTTAGTATCTTTTGAGAATCAAATACCAAACTTAACAGTAGAATTCACATATCGGATAATCCTTTTAACAGCAGTTAAATGTGATTCTTTTATATTAAACTGATATCTTGCACAAATTCTTACACTGAAGGCAATATCAAGTCTACTAGCTGTGAGATACAGTAAACTTCCTATCATGCTTCTGAATATGGTTTGATCAACATTTTCACCGTTTTTATCTTTTAAAAATTTTACCGATGTACTCTTAGGAGTTCGAATGGGTTTGGTAAACTCAAGTTTAAATCTCTTAACTAGGTTTTTAGCATATTTTGACTGTGAGATAAAAATTCCTTCGTCAGACTGTTTGATCTGTAAACCTAGAAAGTAGTTAAGTTCTTCTACCATACTCATTTCAAATTCCTTTTACATACACTCAGAGAATGACAGAACAAGAGATTCATTTGTTGATCTAAACACAATATCATCCACATAAATTTGTGCAACCAAAATATAATTTGTCCTTTTTGATGAAAAGAGTCTTATCCACAATTCCTCTAACGAAATCATGATTCACCAGGAAGGTGGTTAGATGTTCATACCAGGCTGGGGAGCTTGTTTTAGACCATACAACTCTCATTTGAGCTTGTATACATGATTGGGATAATGTGGATCATGAAAACCTTTAGGCTGTTCAACATAGGCAACTTCTTTTAACTGGCCATTTAGCAAGGCACTTTTCACATCTATTTGGTACAATTTGAAGTTTAGAAAATAGGACATAGCAAGCAATATACGAATTGATTCTAATCTAGCCACATGAGCAAAGGTCTCATCAAAATCAATTCCTTCTACTTGTGTATATCTTTGTGCCACTAACCTAGCCTTATTTCTCACAATCGTTTCTAGTTCATCAGACTTATTTTTGAAAATTCACTTTGTCCCAATTACATTAGCATTTTCAGGTCTAGGCACAAGTTTCTACACATCATTTCTGACAAATTGTTCGAGTTCCTCATGCAGAGCATTCACCCAATAATCTTCAGTCAGAGCCTCTTTAACATTTTTTGGTTCAATCATAGAGACATAGCACAGATGACTTACCTAACTTACCTGATCACGCATTTGTCGACGAGTCATCATTGGTTTTGTTACCTTTCTTATCACCAGATCTAGTGGGCGATTCAACTTCACACAAGAGGATGGTTCTAGAACTGCTTCCTCTTCAAGAGTTGTTGCCCTTTTAGTACTTTCATCCACAGATTGTTTTGGAGAAACGGGTTGAACTGGATCTTCAAGAACCTGAGAAATCGACTGATCTGCTTCCGGTGTCACTGTCTCATCAGTTGTTCATGTATCATCAATAACAACATTAGCAGATTCCATAACAGTAGACGTACGTAAATTATAAACTCTAAAAGCTCCACTCTTTAAGGAATAGCTAAGAAATATTTCATCATCACTTCTAGAGTCAAATTTACCTAATTATTCTCGATCTTTTAATATGTAACATTTTCTTCCAAAAATTCTGAAATATTTAATATTAGACTTCCTACCATTTCACAACTCATAGGCAGTCTGTTTGGTACCAGGTTGTAAATACACACGATTGATGACATAGCATGCGATATTTATGGCCTCAATCCAAAATTTAAAAAGAAGGTTTTTACCATAAAGCATTACTCTCGCCATCTCCTGTACTGTTCTATTTTTTCGTTCCACTACACCATTTTGTTGTGGAGTTTTAGGTGCGAAAAACTCGTGTTGAATTTTCTGTTCGTCACAAAAGATTGAGAATTCTATATTTTCAAATTCATTACCATGGTCTGATCTTATCTTAGAAATATGCTGATTGTTCCCTTGCTGTTCATTATTCAACCGACGACAAAGAGATTTAAAAACAGCAAAAGTGTCAGATTTTTCACGTAAAAAATTCACCCAAGTAAACTTAAAAAAGTCATCTACTACAAGAAATATATATTTCTTACCACCTATACTCTCTATTCTATTATGACCCGTAAGATCCATATGCAATACTTGTAGAGGATATTGAGTAGTAAGTTGATTTATTTTCTTGTGATGGATTTTAATTTGTTTACCTAGTTTACAAGGTCCATACACAACTTTGGTTTTGCTGTTCAGTTTTGAAATACCTTTGATTAATTCAGAATTTGGTAGCCTAAAAAGATCCTTATAATTGATATGACCCAACCGATGATGCCACAAATTAGTTTCATCAATTTTAACAGAATGACAAGTTTGATTAGTTTTAGGGAAAATTCCATAGCAGTTGTCGGAAGTTCGAACATTATGAATAATAATTTTTTTCTTTTTATCCAAAATAGGACATTTAGTTTTAATAAAATGAACTTCATGGTGTGTGTCGCACATCTGACTAATGCTAAGTAAGTTTGCTTTCAACCCGTCAACAAGAAGAATATTGTCTAATTTGGAAAGACCTTGAGAGGCAATAGATCCTCTTCCAATGATCCTGGATGAGTTTCCATCCCCAAAGGTGACAAGACCACCATCGTATGGATCAATTGTAGAGAATAAGGACTTATTTCCTGACATATGTTGGGAACACCCATTGTCTAAATACCAAATAAAAGAGTTTTGAGCTTTTAAAGCCGTGTGAACCACATTGCATGTCAAATTAGATTTTCGAACCGAGACAGCATGTGTTTTTGGAAAAGATTTAATTTGAGTGCTGGGATTTAAATCAAAAGAAGGTCTCTGCTAATGGTCCGCTCGAGCGGTCATGTTGTCCGCTCGAGCGCGCGACTGCCAGTAAACTTTCTTACCCCTCTGCCAGTTGGCCGCTCGAGCGCTCATAGAGGCCGCTTGAGCACTCACTTGGCCGAAGCTTTTGATCTGTAACTGTCTGATTTGCTCATGAAATTTTTTTATTTTTATTTCATGTCGATATGTAGACAGAGGTTTCATTTTTCTGCAAAAATGTATAGTATGTCCACGAATACCACAAAAGTGACATGTTGAAACAAATTTTTGAGCAACAGTTGTGTTAGGTAAACGTTTTAGACCAGAGTTTCCCGAAAATTCAATTTTGATTAGTTTAGGTTTTTCCAAAATCTCATCCTTACCTGAAGACATGCTAATAGCTTTAACAAAGTTGATTTTACCTGTGGTCTTAGATTCAGACGTACTTGCCACATATCCTAGACTAGTTCGATCTGTCGCCACTTTTTGCACACTCAAGATTTCTTCCATGCGCAAACATCTTGCATTCAATTTCTTTGAAGTGGTATTAGCAATTGTCAAATCAGTTTCCAATAATCGAACTTTATCTTGACTAGTCTCAAACAGAGATTTGAACTTCACAACATCTTGTAATTCTATCTCGAGTTTAGAGACATTTAGTTTGAGAGTATCACAAGATTCAATGAGTTCATTTATCTGTTTGTCAAAACTAACCAATTTCTCAGTCATTTTGGTTTTAAAGAGCTTTAACTGTGAAATCAAACTCTGAGGCTCAGTTAGTTCTGACTTTAACCTAGTATTTTCCTTTTCTATTGTTTTAACCTTCAGTGTCAGTTTAGTGATAACTTTTGTATTTTGTAACTTTCTCTATGAAGTTTATCATGAATCCACTGAAGATTTTTTTTATTCTCCTTACCCGATTCAGAACCTGAACCAGAAATATTGTGAAAAGCATGAGAATCGTGATCAAATAATTCAAACTTACCTGACCTTGTGGAAGCAGTAAAGGCAATGAATTTGCCCTAATCATTCTCTAATTCTGACTCGTTTTCACCATCAGATGATTCAATCTCATCATCCCATATCATAGTAAATACTTTTTTTTCTTTTTCTGTTTATTTGGACAGTTCTGTGCAATATGTTCATACCGTTGACATTCAAATCAATGTATACCCTGGTTTTGAATTTTAGTTTTATTCTTTTCAAATTTCACCACATTCTTACTTTTGTCACCAAACTGACCAGATTTTGACTTGAGGTTATGTTTTTTATTCAAAATATATTTTTTCAATTTTTTAACAATAAAAGCCATAACCTCTGGATCAATATTAGTTGCATTGTCAGAATAATCTAACTCAACCTTTGAAGTCTTTAAAGCAACGCCTTTCGATTTTTTTGGTTGACGTAGAGTAAATTCAAAAGTCTAAAGATTTTCAACCAATTGTTCTACTCTAAGGGAATCAATATATTTACTTTCTTCAATAACAGTAATTTTTCGTTAAAAACGTTCAGGTAGTAACCGTAAGATCTTCCTAACGATGCGAGATTCAGGAATTTTTTCACCAAGAATAAAACTGAAATTTACGATGTTACTCAACTTAGCATAAAATTCATCAAAGATCTTATGATCTTTCATATGAAGAGTTTCAAAATTTGTGGTGAGCCTTGAAAGTTTAGAAATTTTTACAGTTGATGTGCACTCGCACGCGTGTGGTTTCAAGAATATTTTATGCTTCTTTAGCGATTTCACACGTGCAGATACGTCTAAGTTCTACAGGTGTGACACCGCTAAAAATAGCATTGATAACCTTGCTATTCTAACCTACTTCTTCAAAATTCTTTTTCTCCCGTTATTCAGTGAGTTTTAAAATAGTTTCAATACCAGATTTAACAGTATGTGGGGTATAACCAATAACAATAGACATCCATACCCTCTCATCAATAGATTTAAGAAACGCCATCATACAAGCTTTCCAGTATGGATAATTTTCTCCATCTAATAACGGGAATCAAACAGTTGAGTTTCCTTCTCTAGGAAATTTCATATATGTGATTGATTAGGATCAATAGCTTTTTAAACAAAAAGAATTCGCTCTGATACCAATTGAAATTATGATTTTTTCTTTAATTGTGAAAAATAATATTTATAGTGTTAACCATCAATTACATTCACACAATCCAACCAAGAGAGAACCATAACAACCAAATTTTTAACGTGAAAAATCCAAAGGGTAAAAAACCACAGGACTTACGAAGTCCATGAAACAAGCACTAAAATCGAACAGAAACAATTACAACTTACAGACTTTTTGACCGACTCCTCAATCTTATAGTCCTAAGTTTGTATGCCGAATTCTCGTTAACTGCTCCCCTCTTGATTCCCACTACTACGACTCCTCATAGCAGCATTCTCCGGCAAAATCATCTGTCGAAACTTAGAACGCCGTCTAAGATTTGTTGTTGAATGATCTTCGTGATTTGTGATGCACAAACTTACTCTTTGAGGATCTTGATGCTCAATAGTATAATGTCCCAAGAGATGATTTTCGTGCACCTCTTATGATTTATTTATAGATCACCAAAAACTAAAGCAGTCAAGATTAGAAAACCTAAACACTGCTTGGTCACTGCTCGAGTGGACGGTTCACCGCTCAAGCAGTCATGTGGCTGAGACTCCCCACTTAACTAACCTGGTCTCCTGATTTGTTTTCCATATTTTAGCCAGAAAAACAGGAATCCTTCTAGGAGTCCTTGATTGTTTGAGATATAATCATTCCAAACCCAAAAGACTTCCTAAACACCTAGGGATTCCAAAACACCACATTTTCCTAAACATTTTAGGAAACAATAAACATCCCAGAATTGCCATTTACAAAATAAAATAGAAATTAATTTAAATTAATTTTTTTACAACCTAGTTTGAACCCCTTTTGTGCGGTTTATAAGGTTCAGTTTCTCATTTTCTTAACACATGAATTTTAAGGAGTTGTGTGAATTAAATTTTTTAACATGGTATCAGAGCTATAGTTCTATAAGGTCTTAGATTCAAGTCTCGTAATGCGTTTTTTTTAACGTGGAGAGACGAACAAATTATACAGGTATATCAACACATAAACTGCATAATAACAAATATAGTTCGTCTCTCCACGTGCTAGACATAGTCGCACGTGAGGGCAGTGTTGTATAACTTGATATAAATTATTAGACTAATTTTTTAATAACTTAAACTTTTCAAACAATTGATGATGTAACGCTTTTTTTATTTTTTCTCCACAATTTGAAGCATCACATTACATGCATTTTTATAGACTTAACAATGCACAGAAACATTATGTGTACGTATACATAACTCTCAACTTTGTGAGTTTTAAATACATATCCATAGTAGGTAATTTAACCACTTCTTCATTGAACTTCTATTGTTGGCTTGAATCATCTCTAAAGTGTAAATCAATTTTACAACGCAACAACGATACGGTTCAAAGCGTTTATTTAGGTTAAATATTTATTTTCGGTCTTTTATTTTGATTTTTTTTATGAAAACACAAAAAAAAAAACTTATTTGACAAACTATTTCCAAATATGGCTTTTGAAATTTTTTTCTAGAGCAAACCTACTTATGCATAAAACACCAAAAAGGTTTAAATATTTGAAAACCTTCTTTTCGAAAAACATAAATAATATGAAAAGTATTAAATGTTTTTTGAGTTGTTCATTTTTATGCTAATCTTGATTTGCAAATGTCCTCATTAGTAATTTCATATTCTCTCTTCTAAAGTTTATTTATTTCTTCTCTTCTATATAAGTAGCTAATCTCTTCTATATAAGTAGCTAATCGGTCGAACGGCATACTTTCTATTATGATTTGAAACTTACTATTATGATTTGAAACTTTCGTATGTTTCTATTTAATTGTTCAAATTAATTTATCTTAATTTTTTTTAAAAATTGTATCTTAAATCCCAACACTTTTTGATGTTCTTTAGAGTTATGAGTCAAGTGCCTTGAAACCCAAGTCTGATTTTAAAACATGCACTCAAATCACGTAAAATTCCTTGGCATTTCGTGAGTGATTACTCTTTTTTATTCCCGATTTATAGACAACGCGTTCTCGTTGTAAGCGTGGATTTGCGGATACCGAAACAAACAACTAAAAGCTCTGGCTCTTTCTAATCATTGATCTAAAAACTACAAGCAACTGCTTGAATCATCTTACATTTACAAGATACATCCTTCCCTTCTTCCCCTCACCTCTCTTTTCTCTAACAGTAGAACATTACTCTCTTTACATTCTCCTTAAGGGCCGGCAATGGCCGGACACCTGAAACCCCGTTAGCTCGGCTACTCTTCCCAATTTGACCGGCACCACTGCCATTCTCATGCACATCTGGTTCCATGTAGAATCTGGCTCGAAAAGCAGCCAAATGTGCATAATATGCAGGAGGAACTGCACAGAGAAACCAATTCTAGTTGCTTTGGGTGCAATCAGAAAACGAAAACAAATAGAAGAAACGAACAGAAATCCAAGATTTCGTCACGACTGTCTACAACTCGTTCTAGTTTGAGGAATGAAAAGGAATGAAAATGTAATACGCCACAACATGGTGGTACGATGGGATATGTTCTTATAGTATTAGAATGTACCATTTCCAAACGACAACGGATAAACATCCCATAAATCAGAGTACTATTTTTCAAACTATTTCATGTGAAACACATTTTTAGGAAGCATTATACCCTCTTTTTTTTTTACATTATCTTACCAAAGATTCACTTTTTCTATGTTTCAATTAATTCTATTTGTTTTGTTCACTTTTGAAAAATATAAGTAAATGGAAAAGATTTTTGTGGACTGTACCATATTTTAAAACTAGCAAATTACCCATGTCAAAAGGCATTAAAATCAATTTTTGAAAACAATCAAGAATAAAAAAATAAGTTAGTACAATAATGCATTAAAAATTAATTTAATCGTAATGTGAAAATTTTTATTAAAACTTAGGTTCCCTCACAATCACACTCTACTCTTTTTCATTCTCACTTTTTTTTCTCTCCTCTCACTCATACTCTTCTTTTCAACTATCAGATTAGAAAAATCTCAACCTTTTAAATTGTCACGCACACAAATGTCACATCAATTCTTACTAACTTGTTATATAAATGTGTATTCATTTTAAATGCATTAAAGGTGGCTAAGTGTCTTTTATTTTACAGAACCCATTTATTACTTTATTTGGTCTATATGTAATTAGGTTGAGGTGAGATTAAAAGCTCACTAAGAATCTAATTTATATAGGATTTATAATAATGTGGGCTTATAGACTTTTAAGGTTTCATGGTGTGTCTATAAATAGGACATCTGATGAAATTCTTGGGTAACAGTAAAAATTAATGAGAATAGTTTGTAAAAAGTAATAAATAGTTGTACTCTTTTACATACGACGTAGTAAAATATTTGCTCTCTCGCTCGTGGAAGTATGCCAGTATAGACCGAACCACATAAGTTCTAGTGTTGATTATTTTTTCTCTACTTTTATGTGAGGATATTTGCTTCCATTTGCGTTCGAGAATTAATAATTAATAATTAAATCCAGACACAATTACATTTTGGTATTTTTTTTCGTAGCCAGTGTATGCTTATTGCTTCATCTGAAATTATGTAGCCATGCATTTTGGACTTCATAAGAATGAATAGCCATTCATATATGAGACAAACTGAGATGAAGAGCTCTGCTCTCATTATATTCTCTGGCTAACTATGTGCTCTTTTTTTATTTTCAAGTTTTTCAATGGAATGACAGCACTTTAGTGAGCGATTTCACATGCATATTCAAAGAAAACCATCGACCGATTTCACATGCATATTCAAAGCAAACCATCGAACAAGGAGTGTTGACTTACCAACGGAGACCGAGCGTGTGCACCTCGCATATGTGTAACAAAGATTGTTTGTTAATGATTGAATTCCGTCGGCTGTAAAATTGTTCTCATCCCATAGAACATGGTAATGAGCCGGCCGACTAGTCCCCTGCATGTATTTGAAAACCCATATAATTAGTATTTTATTTACATGTATTTAAACTGAGCTGGAGTCATAAATCCACAAAGAATTTTAATATGTGTAGGGTTTTGTAATTATATGGTGCTAGAGTTTTAGGATTTTCCTATAAATAAGATCTTACAACTCTAGTTATTTGTGTAGAGAGCTGAGTCAAAAGGGGTAGAGATGCAGAAAGAAATTGAAAAATATCGGGGGAACGAGAATAATCCTTGAGCAGAAAAATGAGGTTTATTTTAGTGCTCGGGTTGTAGGTGTCGAATTTTGAGGTGTTTTTGATCTCGGGATTGTACATTCTACAGTTATAGTGGATTATCTCTCACACCCATAGACGTAGACAGGCTGTGCCGAATCACATAAATCCTTATATGATTTGTTCTTTGGTGTGTGCATATTTTGCTTTCGTTCGCACTCGGAGATTAGTATTTAAATCCCAACACAGCAAACTACATGAAGCCAATGCTTCCACTCATCTAAACTATGTCCTGCCATGAAAATTCATACATTTCATCCCCAGTACTGCTTAGTTGAGGATATAAAGAACTTCTATGATCACGAAATCTTGGGACTAGTTAGTGAACAAACTCACCGGGTTAAATACTCAAAAGTTCGTTCAATTTTCAAGTCTATTCTTTTTTCCCAAACCAAGAGTTGAGCGTGTTTAAAAATAGATGGAGTCAGTGGTATGGGGTTGTCCACTTCACAGTGGACATTTACAAATACCGGCCATAAATGATTACGGGTGGAAAAACAAAAATGTATTCTGCATCATTTAATTCAAAATTATTTCACAGGCATGCTTTTGTATATGGATCCACAAGTCTTGCAAATGTGTGTATCCTTGCAAATGTGTGTATCCTAATGATGCAATTTTCTTCAGAATTCGCATATAAATAGCTGAAAGGGTCAGTGCTTCTATGACATCCAGTGCCAGAGTTGAGCGAAGTGACATGTGAGAGTCAATCAGTGTGGGATACCTCCTCTTGTAGTAATTCCAAGTTTTGTGCAAAAACTTGAGTGGTTGTGTATGCTTATTTTATTGGAGATCGAGAATACCTATTGTTTGGGAGTAGTTGAGTGGAGAGCTAAGAAGCACGAACACTTTTATGGAGGAAGCGTGTTGTGTCGAACACCGACACTCCTCGGATACTCATAAAAATACGTGTCCGACACTTCTTATACGCGTCTTGGTTTAAAAATTATATTTATAATACCAGACACCTTCCTAAAACTTTGTTAACACTTCTTGAACTCTTGAACACATCCAATATGACAAATTTCTTCATATTACTAATATTTTGAATCCTTCAAAATGTAACTTATGCACACTAAAATATGTTTTAAAACATATATAAGATGAATATGACATTTTAATTTAATAAATGATATGTCGCATATTGTTCATTACATTTGAATAAATTAGTCATATATTTGACATATAATAAATATAAAAAATATAAATTTTTAACGTGTCGATATGTCAGTGTTATCTTTGTGTTGCGTGTCTGTGTCAATGCTACTTCAATGGAGAGGGTGTGTTTAACTATAGAAGAATGAAGATCGTGTTTACCCACAGTTTAGTGGGGATTTATTGTGTACCCAATATTTTGCCGTGGAAATTTTATATTCACCCTGTGATTTTTTCCCTCTTCGTTAAGGATTTATTCACGTAAATCTTTGCGTCCCGTATGATGGTTTTTTTTTTTCATCTGGTGACTATGGTGTATTTAACTTTTTTGTGTTCTTTACTTCACACTTGACGGTGTTTCTCCAACAAGTGGAATCGTTTCAGGTTTTCTACCCTTTTTTTTCTTATTCTTGTAAAAGGCATTACTGATTATTGACCTCTACCCATCCCACGGGTCAAAGGGTTTCTTTTCAGGCCCACAACAAGTATAAGTGAAGTATAAGCTTTACAATCACAATTCAGGAAGTTTATCTCTGCAGATCTGGGAAAATTTGTTTGTTGGTATATTAGCATTCATACGATGAGTCAAAGGGTCCCTTTTCTATTCCACTTAACGTGTTGTTTCTCACAAGTTTCCAAACAATACTCTTCTAATCGCATCGAAATAATAAAAGTTTTCACCTGAATACCAGCATGGCTGCAGAGATAGAAATCAAATTCTGTTGGATGACAAATTTTGGAATCAACGACTGTGCCTGAGAAAACAACACAAATAATCAGATGAATACGAAAAACAGAGATATGGCATATATGCACAGAGAGACAACTCAGCTCTCGATGAAAAGGAAACTTTACCAGGCAAGATGTTTCCACTCTTGTCGGTACTGCTGCGGTCCCGATGATTGTTAGGAAATAATCTGGTGTGGTGTCGCTTTTGTACCACAATAAAAGTAACAGGTGGTTGATAGTTCGGTTCTAAGGAAGCACAAGCCTACAAAAGCAGTACTTTATCAGGACCACAAAAGTTTCTAGTTTGTTTCCAATACAACATGAACCAAGAAAATTAGCAATAACCTTCCGGATTGCGTCTAACTCGTAAAGCAGGACTTGATAAAATTGCCCTTCACTCACACCATCCCTGCTCAAATTATTTTACAAACAAAATACAAATTAGAATCCTAGAAAAAGTTTATCATGCATACTTATACAGTATATATGCATAAAATGTACAAGACATGGGTTTAGTTTGAAGGCCCAGAAACAGACATGAGGTTTGGCTAAATTACATGGGCATAAGTAATCGAAGGCACATAAACGTCTATCTGTAAGCACAAAGCATGCATACACTGTTTGCCTGTGTAAATTGATCCATACAAACATTGTATGTTTGAATAAAATAATGTCAAAATATTTGGCATAAGTTAAGCAAACAGGGGGTTATGTGCTCGCATGTTTCTGACCTAAAGTACACCATCACAATTTCCATTCAAATTAATAGGAAGTACAGTTCACTCAACTAAGTAGGGAGTAAATAATTTTCTTAAGACCAAAAATACCCTTATACATCCCCCAAATCACAAAATGCTATTTTCTTTGTCTTCCTATCTCTATTCTCTTCTTTAGGATTTAGGATTTACGGTTTACGATTTAGATTGTGAGAATATATTATTATTATTATTATTATTAAGAATGTGAGAATATACTATTATTATTATTGGGATATTTATCCATTATCAGGATCTTTTCTATTATTAGGATTGTGAGAATATACCATTATTATTGGGGTATTTACCCATTATTAGGATTTTGTTTCCTAGTTACTCTTATTACCATTATTAGG
>JAOTRH010000027.1:3485196-3510945 GCA_034768845.1 Heliamphora exappendiculata
GACACCTGGTATGAAGGACAAAGTACCATTCTGTAAATCTATGAATCTGTATGTTTGCTTTGTTTGCTCTTACATCCAGAGGCTTGCTATTTTCTTGGTGGTTTTGGTCCAATCATATAGCAATTGAAATACATTCGGACCCTACTCTATTCTGTACACATCTGTATGTCTATGGTAGTCAGGTTTTCCATATATTGATTCACATTGTGTTTGAGTTCAGACTCAGTATCAGTCCTCTTTGATGGCATGAAATGACTTGTAGACAACTCATACACTCTCTAAAGGTTAATTTCACTCTAATCTGGGCATTATATAGTTTGGTTGTTTGAGGAAATGGCTACCTATGCGGACCATGTCTTTTCGTACGTACTAGTGTGTAGCCGCCTCGGTTTGAGTGCCAATATCCGTTTTTATCTAAGGAAATGGCTACCTATGCGAACCTTGCTTTTTCATTCATATTAGTGTGAAAGCCTCCTTTGCATTCAAATTATCTTGAAAAGGTTGGTTCTGAAAATGGCTACCTAAGCGTGCCTTATTTTCTCGCTCGTCTTAGTGTGGCAGCCGCCAGAGGAACCATGTTTAATTTTTTTGTTTTACCTGGATTAAAGGGGAGTTTGTCTGACGAGCATGTTTGAGTTGAAATGAGATCATTATGTGTGACTTTGGGCATTTGATCTAATTAAGAATCTCACATCGTCTGGTTTGATATGTGATAAAACTGAGTACCCATGTTCATATTAGTTCACACACTCACATGCTATTATAGAATTCATTCTGAATGTATTTCATTTTTTATATGAGTGAGCTTTGTCGCATAGATTGCTAGCTTTGCTTCTGGGTGTGTAAATTAACATTGCTTTCATATAGACTGGATTTAGACTTAGTACTAATCTCGTCTCTAGTGTGTCTTGTCTCACAAAAAGTTTTTTTTGTTTTTCTCTTCTTATTGGTTTTGAGTGTGTCTTGTGTTTGGACTTTTGCTCATCTCGGTTCTTCTGTTTACTGTGTTTAGTGCTGAAGTCTGTTTTACACCGCCCGATAGACCGCTCGATCGGTCAATCGAGCGGTCTTTGTCTCCTCTTGGTTTCTACTGTGTCTCCTTTGTTTCTTTGCCACAGAGGGGACACCGCTCGAGCGGTCTAAAGACCGATTGAGCAGTCTTCGCGCCTCAGATCTATTCAAATTAGCTTCGAGGGTTTCATGGGTTATTTGTTTTGTGTCTCTCTCTCTTTCTCCTCTCTGTGCCGGTGCTGATCTCTCGTGGTTTTCCTTCTCAAGCTCTTAGCTTTCGAGGATATCTACGTGGTTTGCTCCTCTCTCTGGTATGTTTTCTCTTCCATCCTTTTCTTCTCTATGTTTAAGGTTTGTTTTTTATTTTTTTGTTTTGTATAGGCTTTTTTGTTCATCATAGGGTGTGATGTTGGCTTTCTATATTTTTCCATGTTTAGAAGGTGTTTTTCTTTTCCTTTTCTCCTTGTCTCTTGCTCATAATTTTTTTTGTGTTTCGTTCCTTTTGTTTTCTCTCCCATTTTTTCCCCGCGCCATGGTTATGTGTGTTGGTTGGGGGATGCCTGCTTTTTCCATCTATTGTGGTCTTGTGATCCTGAACCTAGCATCGTGCCCCCAAAGTATCGTGCCAAATCCACTACCCCGGGCAATGTCACCGAGCTATCTGGTAGGTTTCAATCTAAATCGTCTCTTAAAACCTTCCTCGAATCCTACGCCAAGCGTCCGGCCCTTTTGGAACGGAGTGTGGTTCTTAGGGATTTTCCCAATCATCCCATTATCGCTTCCTTCCTCGCGATCAAGTGGGAGTCTCTGTTAACGTTTAATTCCTCTATGTCTGTCAATCTTTCCTTGGTCCGAAAGTTCTATAACTTTCTCGTTGAGCAATCCTCTGAGCTTGATACCTTTTTCTGGTCATGTTCATGGAGTTGCTTTTCGGATCTCTCCTGATATGATTGCCTCGTGGCTCGGCCTCGAGTCTAGGTCCGTTGACCCCATTTTCCTCGCTCATCCTTCTTACGTGAGGAATCATTCGACTATGGCCCGACTGCTTCTGCCATCTGTGGCACTTCTCGTCCCTGGGTTGCTGGTGCTTTGATTCCTCAACGGGATCTGACATCTGAGTATCGCCTCCTCAATATCATTATCTGTGCCAGCACTGCTCCCAAAGGTCACACATCTGAGATTTCTCAGCCTTTTGGTTATCTGATGTGGGCCATAGAAAATCGTAAACCTGTTGATATTAGTCTTGTCATGTTCTATGCTCTAGTGCGGGTGGTTGGTGGAAAATCTTCTCTAGGTCTTCCGTTTGGGTTCTTTATCACCCAATATATTTTCTCCCTTCGTGTCCCCGAATATCATTCTGGAGCCCACTCCGATGAGCTTGCGTTTCTCCCTAAACCCATTTCCAAAACCAATCTTAAACAGAGCTCTTCCCATATTCCCAAAGTTTTCCCCTCTGTAGGTACTTCTGGGTCTGGAGCTGCTGATCCTGAGGAGCTGGGTCTTGACCCCGAGGTTGATCTTCCCCCTGGGCCCAAGGTTCTTGATCGCTTGGCCAGATTGGACGCTGAGGTCGACTTGATTCGCGATGACGTAAATTTGCTCCGCGCCGATGTTCACAATCTGATTCAGCATGAGCAGATAGTTTGGCATGAGCAACAGGAGTTCATGGCCTTTGTCTGTGCACAACTCCCTCCTTCCCAGTGACTTCTATGCTTCACTTGGCAATTCCGTGCCAAAGTGGGAGATTTGCTTCTTCTTTTTTTGGTATAGTGGCACATGGAGATACATTTTTTTTTCGATATATTGGATGAGATACATTGGTTTTTGGATATATTGGATATTATTTTTGATATCTGGTATTGTGATTGTTGGGGTACACAGGATATCTTTTTGTTGATGATGGTTGTCTTGCATATTCTGTTGGCATGGCACTGTTCTTAGATTCTATGTAATCCTGGCATGTGGCATACTTGGTTACATTTGTTTTGCCACTTGGTTATATCTGTTATATATTGCCTGAATATTGCTATTGTCTGGTTTATGCCTCATGCTTCTGGGAATGGTTGTTTTTACTGGATTATCTAGTGGTTGTCACAGAATTGCCAAAGGGGGAGATTGTCAGGATTTTTTCTCCCAAGGCTCTTCCTTATAGTTTTGGCAAGTTTGTGGCACAGCCCTTACGCACTTTTGGTGTTTGAAAGTTTTTTTTTTTGTAGAGTTGAACAAGAAGATGCAATCATTGGTTCTCCTGTCTGGTCCCCTGTTCAACCGTTTTTTTGATCCTTAACTAGCATGACCGCTCAATCGGTCTAAAGACTGCTCGAGCGGTCTATCTCGAGACATCATTATGTTTTAAGTAGGGTTAGAAGCCTTTTATGTATATATATCAATTTAGGTAACATGAGTGGGGAGAGTGTTTTTATTATTTTGTTGGAAAGGCTGCTACTGATCAGAGGGTGAGTTCTTTTGATGAAGAATTGACGATTCCATGTCTGTTTAACACAACAAAAGATCATCGTCAACTCTTCAGCTTCATCATCGTATCTATTACTTGAGAGGATTCTTAGGTGGCAAAGTCCGAATGAGGATTCCAACGGCAAGCAAGCACAGAATTGGCTCACGAGGAATAGGCAAGAAGATGGGTAGCATTAGGTTGAGGATTCAACTGGTCTTGTAATACGTTTCTTGTAACCAAATACTTATTTAGTGCTTGTTTTTTCCGGACTAGGATTAGTCCCGTGGTTTTTTACCTTTGTTGAGATTTTCTACGTAAAAATCTCATGTTTCATTGTATGTTGGATGCTTTATGTGTTGGTGTGATTTTTATCTCATCGTTGCATATCAAACCATCAAGTTGTTTTTAGTTGAACATTAAAAACTGGTTTTTTCAATAATCACATTTGTTTAACTTTTTTTAAATTTCTAAATCATACTTACCGTTCCTTGTTTTTAACACTAGTGTGAGCCAATAACTCCTTTTTAATGTAGCTATTGAGGGCCTTAACATCCTAATTCAACGTGCTAAAGGTCTGAACCTTATTAGAAGGGTGGAGGTGGGCAATAGAGGCCTTAGAATCACCCATTTACAGTTCACTTACGACACAATTTTGTTTTATAATAACGATGCCGAAGAGCTAAGAAATATCAAGCGGTCGCTGAGATGCTTTGAATTAGTATCGGACCTAAAAATTTGGTTTGTGGTATAGGTATGCAAGGGGATGAGATGTTGGTTTTGGCTAAGCAACTGATCTGTAAGGTGGATGAGATCCCACTGTAGTTTTTGGGGCTGCTGTTGGGTTAGAATATTAGAAGATTAAGAACATGGGATCTAGTGGTTAATATTTAAAAAAAATGAAAGGATGGAAGAGGAGGTTTCTTTCGATGCTTGGGAGGGTGACCTTAATTAAAGCTTCCTTGGCTAATTTTCCAATCTACTACCTATCTTTATTCAAGATGCCCATTGCAATGAAATTGCAGCTGGAAATGCTGCACAAAAGATTTCTATGGAGGAGGAACATGATAAGGGAAAGATTAGCTGTGGCGTGTGAAAAAGTGACTCCTAGTCAGAAAATGGTGGGTTGGGAATTGCTTCTATAGATGATAAGAATGAAGCAATGCTCTCTAAATGGTGGTCGAGGTATGGGCGTTACAAGCAGGCACCTTGGATGAGGGTAATTAACCAATGTATGACAGGTTGGAGGAGTGGTATCCAAGTGGGAGGAGTTATGCCAATTTAGGGAGTGAATGTGGGGGATGTAGAGGCCTTGAGAGATGAGAATAAGGTTATAGGGAAGATTTTGAAATAGAATATGGGGTTTCAAGGAGGTGATGATCACCGCATCAGCTTTTGGGGGATACATGGATGGTGAATAAACCCTTGAAAAAGATTCACTCTAGGCTTTATCTGTTATCAATATGCAAGGAGATGGTCCTAGCAAACATGATTAGGATCATTATTGTAGGTAATCTTTAGAAGGTGGGGCTGTTCAGGAGGTCTTTATTCTCTAGAAGCTTTTTCTTTGGAAGTCCTTTGTAGAGTCAGCAATATCTCAAGTGGTGGACCAGAATTAGGTGGATAGGTGTGTGTAAAGAGGTGGTACCAACCTTAACTTTTCGGTAAAATCTATGTACCATTTACTTATGAGTATTATGAAGGGAGGGAAAAATGATGCCATAAGGCGTGTCTAGTATTAGATGCCTCCTCCAAAGTGTCTAGTCTTTTGTTGGCAGATGTACCAAAGTCAAATTCCAACTAGAAATCTTCTTACGAGATGAAGCATCATTCAGCCATGCTCTAGTCTAGAATGTGCCCTCTGTCATGAAGGGGTGAAAACGGTCACCTTTTGGTGACTTACAAGGTGGCTTTGTTGGGATGTATGGAGCTTAACAAGAACCATAGCGTGAAATTTTAGAACTTGACGCTAGTAGAGCGCTAGATGGGAGCTCGAGCATCAGCAGTCCAAAATGAGGCGGTAGCAAGGCGCTCGCAGGGTGCTCAAGTGCCAAACCACCCTGAGCTTTCCAATACTATATGGCACTAGCAAGGTCTTCGTCGAGCGCCATCGCTCTAGCACGTTTTTAACCTTGAATTTCTTATATTGTTTATAATTGTATTCAATAGATATGTTGCTATAAAGTCTTCTAGAGGCATGAAAATAGTCTCTAAGCTATTGTACTCTGTATCTTTTCGAAACTATTGTACTCTGTATGTTTGCCC
Source organism: Heliamphora exappendiculata (assembly GCA_034768845.1). Lineage (NCBI taxonomy): Eukaryota > Viridiplantae > Streptophyta > Magnoliopsida > Ericales > Sarraceniaceae > Heliamphora > Heliamphora exappendiculata. Next base: position 3,490,925 of record JAOTRH010000027.1, read on the forward strand.
CATATAGTAAAAACTTGCAATCTATGCGAATGTAGGCACTTTTGTCGAATCAAGTACATCTTGTGTTTTTTGTGTGTGATTGATTCTCATGCTTAATCTTCATCTTGTTCGCAATCGTTTATCTCAAGATTCTAATGGGGGTTCATTCATAACTCCAACAGGCTTAGAGAGTGTGGGCTGGTATAATGAATTGGTGAGGGTAGAGTAGGTATCCTTGGGTAACCTTAAAGCTTTTATTCGCATGGTGGTTCAAGGGGCAGGGCAAGAAGCTGCGAAGGAAGCTGTGGTGTTCTGTCTTTCTGGATGGCTTATGGTCAATATTGTTAGCTAGGAATAGAGTTATTTTTGAGAATGTTGTGGTGGAATGGGAGGAAATTGAAAACTTAACAAAGATTAGGGAGGCTATGTAAGTTAAGAGAAGATTGGGTTGAAGGGATTTTACGGTTGAGAGTGTTATATACTTGAAAGTAGATTTTAGCTTATTAGAATACGTAACTTAGTGCAACAAATACAAATTGCATTTTACTTTTCAAGATTCAATTATCACTTCTCTACAAACGTGTACTCACAAATATAAAAATATCAATTACAGCTTTATTAATTGTTCCAAAACCAAATTGGACAAATAGTGTGTTGCTTATTTGCTTGTATGATCTCCCATTATACTTAGCTTCTTTTAGTATTCTGTACTTGTGTTCCGTGAGCTTATTCCAAGCTTTTATTGCAAACGAGCTTTCAGATGTGTGACCTCTCATGCTAGACCCGAATTTAGCCCAATTTACTCTTAGTTTATTATTCTGGAGCCACGCACCATTATATTTCCTAACAACCTTTGGAACTTCAACTTCAGTATCAAAGCGCACAAAGCCAAAACGTGTGTTTGTATTCCTCATCCTCTTTGCCGGTTCAAAAGCATCTGGACCCTCCCACACTTGAATATCTCAATCGCAACCAAACATTTTGCATGTTATGAGGCAAATTATCCACAAATATCATTATAGACCTTGCGTTTCTTGCATCCTTCCCCTCAAGTTTTGATGAGCTTGCTACGTCCTTCTTCCTCTCCATCTTTGCTGGTATTTAGTTAAAATGTGTAGATTTAGCAGCTCTTATTTACCCTCTAATCTATTGCTTTTAAATAGTTGAGCACTTTAAGTGACTATTTTATTTCTTTTGATAAAGAAGAATCTTTCAATACTTTCAACTCTAAAAATAAAAATTTCAACACTTTTACCTATGTAAATGGTTTAAAATACTTTGGGGCTTTAAAAATTAGCTTAAGATTTGGGGCCCTAAAGCCATGGCTATTGGCCTAGCCGGAGGGCCTGGCTTGACTGGAACAGACAACACCCTTACATACTAACCAACCAAAGCTCCGTCAACAATGTTCTCAACACAAATGCAGGACAAATTATCTATATTTTTTTTACTGTTTGTATATTACATGTGTCTACTGATAAATTATCTATATATTTTTACTGCTTGTATATTATTTTTTTACTGCTTGTATAATACATGCAGGACAAATTACATGTGTCTACTGATAAATTATCTATATTTTTTACTTCTTGTATATTTTGTTACTGTTATAGAATTCTCATCTATTAGAATCAGCTGATTTTCTTATTTGAATAATATTTTATCGCTTCAATTTACAACATCATGAACCTTTGCAATATAATCCCATTTATATTATTGAAAAAATCTAATTGTCCCAATAGAAAAATAAAATAAATGTTGGACGAGTGGAGCCTGGTTAATTTTTGAGAGTCCGACCCATGATCCAACTTGTTCAAAGGCATTATGGTTTAAAAATAAAAAAGTTTTTGATCTGTACCTGGATGTTCATATTTGTTGCTTCTGTTAAGGTTTTTTAATATTTGATTATATCGTTTCTTCTCATAGTAAAATTCGTCGTAATTCCGTGGATGTAGCCCTAGTTTTAAGTGAAGGCCTTTCGTGTGTTATTGCGTTATTCTTTATGGTTGTTGTTTTCTTTTCTGCCATAATAATATAAGCATAGCTACTTTTGAGGGGCTTTTTTTTGTGAGACCCTGACCCGTTTTTTTTTTTTTTGGCGTTTTTGGACGCGCGTTACGTATTTTCATTTGATAATGTTTTTGTTGCTTTTGATGCATGATCAGGCTTAGATATGCATGCGGGGTAGGTTCCCGCGGCCGTGGGCCGTTGTGGCGCGATTTTCAAAAAATTTTAAAAAAAAATATTTTGGAGGCCTATAAATATCTGGAGTTAGATATTTTCAAAAGATATTTTTAAAACTTAAATCTTAAGTTTTCTCATTTTTCTCTCTGCCTTCTCTCTAAGTTCTCGGGAGCCCGGGGCTCGATTTTCGACGATCAGCCTACGGATTCTTGGTTTCGGCATCGAGGGCTACGCAACCATCCGATCAGATTTTGATTCCGACGAAGCTCAGCTTTGCACGTGATTCGAGGCATCGAGTTTTTAACTCACCGAGGTAGGATTCATACCTGTATGCTTTATAAGGGTGCTACGTGTAATCGTGTGCGTTTTTACCGGTCGAATTGTTGTAGATCTGATTTTCTGTAAAAATTGGATTTTTGGGTTAAAAATCGATTTTATGTCGATTTCGGTGGATGGAATCGGGTTTTTAGTTTTTCTTTTTAAGGTTTTGAGGTAGCTTTGGGTTTGGGCAAGTCCGAGGGTGTTGAGAAAGTGCTTGAAGGCTTAGATTTGTGGTTGAGATGGTGGTTGGAGTGTGTTTGAGTGTTTGGGGGCCAAGAACACTCAAGAATAGAAAATCTGGGTTTCTCTCGGGTGGTAGCTCGCTCGAGCGCCCGATGTCCACTGGAGCGGACTAGCTGCGTAGGGCCGTTTTGTTTTGATGATATCTCCCTTGTTCGAACTCGAAATTAGGTCGTTCTTGTACTCAAATCGAAGTCCCGGAAGTCCTTTTTCCAATGACACCTCTCTCACTTTAAAATTATTTTTGTAGAAAAGGTTATGATCAAAAGAGTGAAGACGTGTCAAGATTTCCAAACCGTTTTCACCCGTTTTTGGCTGAATGTTTGGGAAAAGGTTATTTTTCATCCTTGTAGGCTCTTTTGACCTAATTCCATGTTCCGTGGGGTGTTGTGGTGTTCTTGTAGGCATCGTGGGCTTGTGTTGGACGTGTGTAGGCGTCGTGTGTTTGTGTTGGGTGCATGTGTGCGTCGTGGGTTGTATAGGGCGTGTGTTGGCCTTAGGTTGTTGTTTGATATGAGATGGTTGGGTTTTGGTTTTCGATTGGTGTTTTTTGGTATTCAATTGATTAATTTATGGAAATTAGTCGATTCAAATACCTTTGGATTCCTTTTGGGGTTCGGTTGGTAGTGTTGTGGTTTCGGGGGTCGTGACGTGGCCTCGGGTGTTTGTTAGGTGCCGTCCTCCGGGGTGACGTGCATGGTTAGATGCGGTTTTTGGTGCGTGGTAGTTTTTGTGGTGGTTGGGCCTTGGTTTCCAATTGGCGTCCTATGGTATTCAATTGATTAATTTATGGGAATTAGTCGATTCATATACCTGTGGATTCTTTTTGGGGTTCGGTTGGTGGTGTGTTAGCTTGGGGAGTCGTGTGAAGGCCTCGGGTTGTTGTGTGTGTGGTGGTTAGTGCTTCATTGCGTGCGGGGGTTTGGTTTTGTTTCTTGGTTTGAGGTTTTCTCCCAGCGTTGACCGCTCGAGCGGTGGTCGTGCGCTCGAGCGAGCTGGTGGCAGAGTGTTGGGTCGGTTGGTGACTACTCGAGCGGTGGTTGAGCGCTCAAGTAGTGGAGTGGCAGTGATGTATGTCGGTAGGGGACTGCTCGAGCGGTGGTTGTGCGCTAGATCGGGGTTGTGACAGCGTGCTGTGTCAGTTGGGAACCACTTGTGTGGTTTTGGCCTTCGGGTAAGATTTTAGTTCTATGGGTCGTTGGTTATCCCGGTGAATGGATGGGTCGTTCGGGTATCGAATGACGGGTGTGTGGCATGTGATGTCGTGTCGGGTTATACGGCGGGTGGCATCATGATGTGAAGTTATATATGGCTGTGTGCATTTATAACTGGCTTTGTACATTCATAACTCTAGTTTATTTATGTACGAAATAGGTAAGTGGATTACATGGCTTGATGTCGTTACGTGTAACGTGGCTTATGCTTTAAAACTCAGAGTTTTATAGGCATGTATGTGTAGGTTATGAGAAACGGATGCATGAGTTGCAAGTGTTGTGTGAGTCGCGTGTGTAGCATGTGACGTGATTTGTAATACGTAGTGATAGTACGTGATTTTATGCATTTAAATCCTGATTAGGTTATGCATAGGAATGTTTGGTGTTATCCTGTAATTTTAATTTTATCCCGTGGTGTGCGGTCTTATCTCACGGTATGCGGTCTTATCCAGTGGGTTACGGTTTTATCACGTGGTGTGCGGTCTTATCCCGCGGTATGCGGTCTTATCCCGTGGTTTACGGTTTTATCCCGTAGTATAATCTGTGGTCGGCGGTCTTATCCCGTGGCTTACGGTAAAGTATGCGGTTTTATCCCGGGGTTTGTTTGCGATTTTACCCCATGGTTGGTCTATAGTTTTATCCCATAGTATATGGTTTTATCCTGGGAATGCATGTTTATGTGCGGATCTTTATCTCAGTGTTAGGACCGTGGTTACAGCATGTGAGGGCCGGTTGTATGTATCATGGATTGCATGAACTGCATTATGGGACGGATAAACCAGTTTTTAAATTATTTTAAGAGTCGTGTGGATCACGATCTAAAAATCCTTTTTCAACTATTTTCAAGGCTTCTGTGAGTGAGTTAAAACATGGTTTGTATCCTCGCTTTCCCTTGCATGGGAAAACTATTTTTAAGACTTGAAAGAGAGTCTAAACCTGCACTTCGATTTCCTAGCATGTTTTGTTTATATTGCATGCTTGTCTAGTTTCTGCTGAGTTTTGGCTCATGGTGTGGGATAAAATGTTTTCAAGTACCGGTCACGCAGGTTGATCTGGAGGTGCTGGAGAGGTGGAAGTGCTTTAGTCTTTCTTTGTTAGTTTTGTTACATATATGCCGTAACATATTTTTTCGGTGTTGGAACTGTGTGATGTAAGCTTTTGGTGTTGAAGCCTCATGTATTATAGCCGTTTGGCGTTTATATATATGCATGTATGATTTATTTTGAGAGTGTATTCTCGATTGAGTTGTATGTATGGTGGTTGTGGGTGTTTCACGTGATCCGAAATTTGGAGCGTGACATTTTTTTCAAAGGAAAGAAGAATTTTATTGAAAATATGAGAAATCAAAGGCACAACGAGAACATGAAGTGAAAGAAAGCAAGACAGGTTATTATATATCTCTATAAATTTGCATTACTGTATATTATGAATATCATTTTATTGTCAGTAACTCGAATAGATCCCTTACACATTAATTCATAAATGCCAATATTGCAAAAGTATAATAGACCTGAACACGTATCAGTAATATCATCCCCTAGTATACATTTTCAACTGTAAAAAAATGATATGAGAAAATGATTCACGAGAAAAGAAAAAAAAAGTGCCGAAAAATAAAAATATAAGAGAATTATTTTTTTATTACATATTTAGTTTGTAAGAAAGTTAGTAAAAAAACTAGTTTTCTGCTTTTATTTTTGTTAAACATAATCTTATACTTTTTTATGTAATTTGTTTTGTGGAAAACGTTTCTCAAAAGAAATTTGTTTTCGTGAAATCCACCTTTCTACAATGACTGAACACATACACAAAAGTAAAATGTTTATTTTCCTTTTGGTCAATTGAACAAAACCTAATTAATAAGCCATTTTAAGTTTATTAGCGGTCAATTACATTTTGTGTTTTGTTGGGTTTGGTGTCTCGAATTTATGGCATTCAAGTTTGATAGGGTGTCCGAACAGTGTTAGAATACTAAAAAGGAGAAAAAATAATCACAGAGCCTCTGTAAACCGTAGAGAAACTGATGAGTTTTGACCAACCAGTACAAGACATCACTTTCGTGTGCACTCCTATAGTAGCAGCTTAATCTAATTTTGTGATAAATGTAAAGGATTTTACGCTCTAGAAATCCAGAACGTCTATTACTCTTGAGAGGCTAAAGAAAGTGTAGAGATATTGTAAGAGGCTCAGTTTGAAGCCGCATATATAGAGAGAATAAAACTTGTAATTTTTATTGTTTAACAAATTATATGAACCACGTATATTCTTAATCAGTGTTATTCTTAATCAGTATATTCTTAAGTGAAAATTCGCTACTCAAACCAGATCTTATTTTAGGGATTGGAGTGCTTAAAAACCTAACATGTTTTTTGCTCACTCTCAATGGCTGGCAAATACCATTCTCAAGGCGCGTAAAAACTGTAGCAAGAGTTTTTTTTTTCTTTAAAAAAAAAAGAAGAGCAAAACTCTGGAAAAAGAAGTGCTTTCCTTGTAATTAGATTTAATTCAATGGAAAATGTCGACATCTATATTACAAAACAGAGCATTGTTCGATGGGATAGTTGTCTACTTGGCTTGTGAGACCCGGAACCTTGTTTTTTCTTTATGTTATTTATATATTTGATGTGTTTGTTTCAGTATATGAATAGCACTGATACATGGTTTATGCTTTAAAATTGTAGAACAGCATGTTTAGATGTGTTTTACGCTTTTCGGGGTTTGGTAGAGGCTCGTTTGGCATGTGTTTGGACCCAAAAACCTTGGTTAGGTGAGTTGGGATGGTTTTTGGCTTGAAAACCACGAAGAAAATTCCAGTACGTCTCTGGTGTGGGGTTCGGTCGACTGGGGGGGCCAGTTCGGTCGACTAAACCGTGGATTTGGAGTTCGGTCGACTGAACTCCCCAGTTCGGTCGACTGAACAGTGTTAAATTTGATTTTCTATAAATAGACCAGTGGCGGAATTTTTGGTACAAAAGCCTTTCTTCAGACCTAAGAAACCTTTTTTCTCCTCATTCTCGATAGATTTGAGGGCTCGGGGCTTGGGTTTTTGTTGATTCCTTTTTGGGTCCTTGCTATCGGGGCCGTGGACTTCGTATATATCCGGTCGGATTCTCGTTCTGACGCCATTCAGTTTTGAGACGTCAAGTTCTTAACTCTCCGAAGTAGGATTCTAGACCCTACTGCTGTATAAGGGTGATATATGTAATTGTGTATGTTTTCACCAGGTAGAAATGCTTAAAACGTGATTTTCATGTGTAAACCGTAATTGTGTATCCTAACGTGATTCTCGGTTGTATGCATGATCCGGGTGTGTTGACATCCGTGGTTTTCAAAAGTGGTTTGAAAACGTGGTATTTTGTGAAAATGGTGAAAAATGTGATTTCGGAGGTTTGGAGCTAACCCGCGGGGTTGAGTCTCATCATTTTCAAAGGTTTTGTGGGAAATGGTGTTAGATCTCCATGTTGATGGATGGGATTTCTTATACATGTGTGTATAAGCTATTTTACTGATTTTCGTAGTGGGACTACGATGGGTTTCTAAATGTTATCCATAGATGTACCGTGACAGTGTGTGTGATATGAGTTGGACTTCTATTGCTTCTCGGTGTAAGTTCAGAAACGTGCGCAGCGTAGGTGCTCTGTACCTTCGGGTTAGTCCCCTTAAATTGAGTGTATTGGGTGCTTTGTACCCTCTGGCTCAGGTCCTGTAAATTAAGCAGTAGGTGTTCTGTACCTTTGGTCGTGGAAATCCGTAAATTGAGTGGTTGGTGGGTGCTTTGGACCTCGGGCTCGACCCGTAAATTGAGTACGTTGTTGTGACTCCGTATAGAGCTTATCATTACCAAGCCTGTGGGTTCAGGGTAATGGATGAGAATCTATAGTTGTTACCTTTGTCTGTAGGGTAGAGTCGGTACATAAGATCTCATTTACATTTTGTCTCCTCAGCTATGTGACTCGAGTGGAAAATATTGTGTTTTACTGCTTTCCCTTAACTGTGGCATGATATCTGTTAGGATGATATGCATAGTTTGAAGGATAGAAAACGTGGGTTTTATGAGATAAAACCGTTTTGATGCCCGTGGAGGCTTGTTCGAAAACTGTTGATTTTTTATGGAAAAACCTTTTAAGCTCTCGTGGTTGAGCCCATGTGTGTGAGATTACATAACCTGATTTACAGTTTTACTGTCTATGTTCTATTGGGTTTCGGCTCACGGTGTGGAATTTTCTAAAAAACATTTTTAGGTGATCATGACGTGTTGACCTAGTTGCAGAGGTGATTGAAGAATTGCTGTAATTTTCCCTGTTTTGTACATGCACTTTTACATGTAATGCCTGTGACGGCTGATTTTGTACGCCTTGAGACGATACTATTATTCATGTATGAGATTGCATGATTTACAGTTTTATGAGAGTTGAACTGTGGAAAATTTTTATCCAATGTTGTATATTTTGATATTCAACTGTAAAAGTCTATTTTTCATAAATGAATATTTTAGTGGGTTTTCGCGTGGTCCGGATATCGGGGCGTGACATGGCTCATTTGTATTGGTTTGGATTTGTGTAATCAAATGGTAAAATTGTGTCCACGTGTCTCTTGCACTTTTTCCTCCTCCCTCTCACTTCCCTTCTCTTCTCCTTCATCTCTATCTCCACCCTCACTCCAGATCTACTCTACTTTACCGCCGCCTCACTATCTCTCCCTTCCTCCAGATCTACTCTCCTCCATTGCCACCTCTTTCTCCCATTTTGCCCACTCTAAACCATTCATTAAGGTAGCCGCTCACCTAAATCAACGACGGGCTTGGCATCATGCTGTACGTTTGTTCATGTTGTCCAAACCAATGGTGAACGAATCACCACCATAGCCGCTCATCTGATTTCTTTTCGTTGATTTCCTTTTCATCATTTTCCTTCTCTTTTTTCTTGTGTTGTTTGTTTGTGTATTTAGTATATACAATGCTAGAATGGGTCTATCTAAATTTTCTATCTAAATTGTCCTGAAAATTTATTTTTTCTTGAAAAATTTTGTTTGGTCACGCCAATTTCAAGACCTACCACATTGTCTTATATTTTTTATTTTTTTTGAAGTTTTACGGGTATTTTTTTATTGACTTTTTTGAATGAATTTGTTTAAATAATTATTTAGTTAGCAAATACTCATAGCAAATAGTATGATCATGATCTAATAAATACCTTAAATTAAAAACTTCAAAAAACATGAAACAAATATTTTAATTTGTTCCAAATTTGTTTTGGAAAAAAAATTCAATTTTTCAACAAATAAAAAGAAACTAACATATAAAGTTTTATTTTTCCCTAATTTTATTGCTTATACCTCTATTTTTGTATATTTTTTCCTAAATATTGACACTGGATTATTTTAGTAAAGTTTTCACATTGTTAAACTTTCCAGCAAATAATTTTTTGAGAATAAAAGATGTCAGTAAAAAACAAAATTAATTTACTAAACAAATTAGGAATCATAGTTCCTCGAATCCAAGATTTTCAACGCCTAATATTTTTATTTTTTATTTTTCAAACTTATGGATTTATTTTTTAGAGTGCCGCATGCTCGGGTGATTAACTAGTAAACAACAATTCAACTGCATGACGGTAATATCTATGTAATTGAAATTTTACGATATGCAGAAAAAGGTTTAGACACCAAGAACATGACATTTTCAATGGATATTGAGCATATGGTAACAGTGCAGAAAAGGGAAAAATGGGCGGTAGTGATAGCATCATTGACGACCATTATAGCAATGAGAGTAGCAATAGTGCAAGTTTGGTACTGATGATGGTGTAGCTATTAGAAGTGGTCAGAGCTATGTGTTGGTCGAGCGCAGCCATGACCCGCCAAAGTTTTTCGAAATTATTCTATTATCCCTCCCACTTCTTGAGTATTCCTACAATGTATGTGGATTGTGGAATGATCCCATAGGTTTTTAATAAATTCTTTTTGGCCTTTGTTGTGAAAACCGGATATGCTGGTACCAAAATAATAAGAAATAAGCAAGGAATCACCAAAGACAAATGATTTACTTAGTTTGACAGCCTAAGTTGACATGCTATATTATGACAGTAATTACTACGGACGGAAAAACTTTATCGGTGGACTGAATTATGTGTTCTACACCCCAAAAAATAAACCTCAATTCTTGTTATACATAAAACTTGAGACTGACCACAACAAAGATACTCATGGCCTAACGCATAAAATGTGTGGTTATAATATTAAATTGTCACAGCCATGAGATAGAATAATATGTTCAATAGACACCACCACGGATAAGCATATTGACCTGTAAAATATAATCCTCAATAGCTGTTGCCCTGTTTCCTTGCGGAAGGAGACCAGAAGATCCCTGCACAAACAGAAACGAAATATAAAACAAATGCCATCACAATCAGACGAGAGGGAGAAGGAAAATTTCGATGAAGAGACTCCACAATGGCCAAAAAAAACAAGTGTACTATACCGGATCATGCCACCACTAACTGTGCCACGGATAGGATCGTGCCAAGTTTTGTACAAGTCTTGTATGAGTTCCTGTCTATGAGCTTGAGCACAAACCAACCCAGCGTACTTCGTGACTTCAGGCCAATCCTGAGAAGCTGCTACCTACAGTCACCACCAAATCTATCAGCAAACAAGGCCCTTGATGATCATTTTGAAAAGGCTTAAAGGAATGTTCTAAGAAGCAAGTTTTCATTTTAGGAACTATACAGCAGCTATTGAGGGACTCGAGTCTTCTCCATTCTCTGGGTGGGTTACATCAGCTCCAAATATTATAGTTGTTATGTCACTAACTAATGGTATTCTACAGCTGATGGCATCCAACAGAACAGTGTTTCTACCGCCCATCTGCATAAATAACAGAAATGATTATAAAGTCAGTAACTAATGTTAGCTATTGTTGTAATATGAAAATAAGAACAAGTCGGACAGATTTGATAAGAAAAGATAGACAAATAGCTATGTTACATGAACTCTTCTAAATGTATAACGCACCTAGATGTGTCTGATATTTTTTATTAGACATTTACCTAAAAAGCATATTTAGTAATTCAAACTTCTTATAAAACTATGCATAAACTCACATATTGCATATGAAATGCTCTATGAAACCATGTAAATAGTTACTATGGAATATAAAAAATATATATTAAGGAATATAAATTTTTCCATGTCCCACTATCTTTGACATTAGAATTAGATGAATCTGTTAAGTCATCAATTGTTCTAAAAACTTAAGCTGTTAGAAAATATGCCCAACAATATATATTAAACTATCCAACACTCCACTTCACGTATGGCCCTGTCTCGCACGTGAAAAAACAAACAAACAGAATTGAACAAGTGCCAACACAATGCACAATAACAAATAAAAAAAGAAAACAAACGCATATCACAAGTTTTGAACTCAAGATTTCGTGGAACCAGAGCTCTGATACTATATTAAGTCACCAATTGTCCCAAAAGCTTAAACTGTTAAGAAATAAGTCCAACAATGTATATCAAGATATCCAACATAATCTAGCACTTGGACACATACCCATGCACCTATTACCTATTCCCTAGTCTATGTCACAGACAACCAATGAAGAGGAAAGCAATGCAAAATACCAATTTGATTAGGAGGCAAATGGAGATCCCCTATTTATTAACTAGTTGATAACTTCAAACTGATGACTAGTTTGGTGGTCTCGTGCATGATGCATCATCAGCGACTATAAATAAAAAAAAATGGTAAATATCACCTTGTGCAATATGATTAATCACACCTTAACATTAATCTTCAAGGACACGTTGGCCAGGTATTGCTTGCTAATCTTGAAGACATGTTTTGTCAGACAGCATTGTGATATTAAGCCAAGATCAGTTTCACATATTCGCTTTATATAGCCTGAAAATGCAAAATTACATAAAGCTTGAGATGTTAATGTACAAATACAATTTTCAATATCCATTCAAGCAAACCTAAATTGACCGCTGACACACCATACAGGGACCCATTGTTGTCCGGCAAAATAGCTAATAGAAGCTCTAATTCTTTTTCTTTCAGTTTGTTCATGCAAGAATGATAAACATGCTTCAAAGCTTTCTCAACTTGCTCAGGCTTGGCTGTGTAGAATGGAATGACGGGTTCTGGATTAAATTCCTAAAAAACAGCAGCAGATGAAACTTGACTCCCAAGTAAAACCGCAAACTGCTTGATCTAAAAACACATGGATCAGATGAAGTAAGTACCATGCCAGATACTTGACACATTTGAGCTAGTTCATTACAAAAACCGCGGGCAACACTCTCTTGCACACTCCATGAGAAGTTGATGCATGCCCATCGGCTAACAGTCATCCCATTAATCATTTTCTGCAATTCATGATAAGGCAGAAGATAAGTTAAATTAAATCACTTTGTCAGTCTCCGAAATTTGCACTACTCCCACGGGTTGTTGGCTTAAAGGTGGGGTGGAGGCTTTGGGGGATGCATTAAAGCACAGGCCATGACTACGTTTTACCATTAATTGATGTTGCGTTTCGCACGCATAATTGGAAGTAGGCTATAAGAAAAAAAAACATTGAGACTCAAATTATAGAACATATATATTGAGAGGTGGTTGGGATGTTTCTGCAGATTATAAAGAAGATGGAACAATAAATATATTTTCACAATTCTCTCACAACAGTAATTCCAAAGAAAATAATATTAATAGTAATACCTTGTTCATCATATTCCACTGACCAACTTGAGGTAAACAATCTTTTTCCTTCCCAGGTTCATGATATTTCAGCTGCAGACGGCAGTACAGTTAATAAGCACACACATCCAGTTGAGAATTTAAGGAAGAAAGAAAGATGGTCTTACCCAAGGAGCAGGAAGAACTCGTGCCTCCACAGAAGCTAGTTTTTTCACTGATCTTGATTCCAAACTCCTTAGCGTATGGGTCTTGATCATAAGCATTGTGTTGAACCATCTGTTGGTAGAAGAAGCCCTTTGTACTAAGAATATATACTATTTTATAAATAATGAATAATGTACGATTCAAGCTTAACTTTTACATGAACTAAATATAGCTCAAGTTTATTCAACTTCCAAAAGCACCACTAATGTCGTGAACCTTGCATTACTTTATATGCGAATGAATGGAGTTTTTCACGAGTTCTCTAATGTAAGTCAATATATATGCCCTTTGTATTAAGTTATACTAAATTATACTCGATATTTGACATTTAAATGCCCACTCAGAGTAAAATAAAGAGTAAAATATTTTGCAGAAGTAGTAAATTTTTCCTTGATACTAACAACTTGTTGGGATTTAATCACCAATCTCCGAATGCAAACGGAAGCACATCATGCACACACTAAAGAGAAAAATCACACAAGGATTTGCGTAGTTCAGCACAACCAATAGTTGAAAAGCCCATCCCACGCAACTCCTTAAAACTCAGGTGCTAAAGAAAGGAGAAATCGAGCCTTATAAATCGCACAGAGAGGACTCAAACTGGGCGATGTAGGACAATTCAACACACCCCCTAGACCACAACAGCCAGATACTCAGCACGCTGTAAAGCGAGCAACCCAGCTCTGATACCATGTTAAGTTACCAATTGTCCCAAAACTTAAGCTGTTAGGAAATGGTCCCAACAATGTATATCAAGCTATCTAACACCAGTCTACATCCACGGGTGAGAGAGATAATCCACTATAACCATAGAATATACAATCATGAGACCAAAAATACCCTTAAAACCCGATACCCATACTCGAGTCTTGAAACAAATCTCGTTTCCCTGTTCATGGATTACCTCGGTGCTCTAGGTATTTTTTTTCCTCTCCCTACATCTCTACCTCTGAGGGAGGTTACCCAACTATGGGTTTTTCATTTGTCCCTATATGGGAGGTTTCTCGTTAAGCAGGGGTTTTTTCCTTAAAGACTTTTGGGCTGAGTCCCAGGTTTTAGCACATACCACTCGTGCTTGGTAGAGAGTGGCCCTCATTCCATCACGTTGCTATCCATGCATTGCGAATTAAGGTTACAATACCGTCAGAACTCCTAGTTTTGAAAAAGTGGTCATGCATTTTAAATTTGTGGCGGTTGAGCTAGGAACATATTTCTGTTTGCAATACTGAGAAAGTTCTGTATAATATGTGATATTTTTATGTTCAAGAAAATGCATCAGTTTCTATGTTTTCGTGAAAAATGTGATGAACTGTTTTTAGAAAGAGTTTTTAGTTATCCTTAACTAAGTAACTGTCTTTTCTGTTCATGATAATGCTAAGTGTGCTCTCCTGCAACTTTTGTGGTTGTAGATACCAAGAACGGCTAGGAGTTGGTCCACCACAAGCGTCGTCGAGTAGTTTTGGATTTAGTGTTGAGAATCGTTTTGGTCCAGTTATTTTTGTTTAGTTTTTAGTTTTGGCAGAGCTTCATGTATAAGACCTAAAAGTTTTTAATATTTTAGAAGTATTGTATGCCCTTGGGATGGCAAATCCCTAGTGACTCATGTGTACCCCTTTTTACATTAAGGTGTTGTGGTTGCTTAGAAGTTCTTGTTCGGTTTCTTAATATCTTTATCCCTTGTCTTTCTCTTTAGCCATCGGTCTGCGACGGGATCACTTCCCTTTGTACAGGTTTGGTGCCTTGCGGGAGCAGGGTGTTACAATTATCTTTTTTGACAAAGACTTTCTATTAGAGGGGAAGAACCACAACAAGCCGCTACACATTATAGTCAAATGCTTGGAAAAGTAGATCTAGGTTACACTCATTGACAATGGCTCGGCGCTATATGTTTGCCCACTCCGAACAACAGTTTGCTTAGGAATGAAGCCCGATCACTTCACACCTAGCAATCAAGGAGTTAGAGCCTATGATAACACGAGACGGGATGTACTGGTATTAGTGACCTTTGCGGTGTTGGTAGGACCACTGGAGACCTCGGTGGAATTTCACGTGCTGGATGTCCCGACATCGTTCAACTTGCTACAAGGCAGGCCATGGATTTGTCCCTTTCAGCCTCCACCAAAAACTGAAGCTAGTAAAAAATGGGGTTGTATTAACTATTCATGGAAAAGATAGTATCTAACCCCCAAAGGAAGATGGCTCGCCTCTCTTGGAGGTCCAACGTGGTGAAAGGGATTTATTTCTAAGCAAATTCAGGTTCAACGAAGCCCAAGCGGTCCAGATGATGTTGGAAGAGGAGGATAACTATATCAACCCGCATATAGTCATGATGATGACAAATGCCTTATTTCCTAGGGTTGGGGTTAGGACGCCGACAACAATGGATTTCTAAGTCCATTCAGGTATCATTGAATCCACAATGGTTTGGACTGGGGGACCAACCGACAGTAGAAGATCTCTAGGAACGAAAGACAGGACGAAAAGGGAAAAAGAGTAAATACCCAAATACGCTAAATGGGCATTTTGTCAAAGAGGGGAAGACTTGCCTTACTATGGTTTTTTGGAACCATGGATTGATAAAGAGACCAATCGAAAGTTTTCAGTATTGGAGATCTTCTTCAATCATCAGTTGTCTAACACGAAAGAAGAAGAATCGCCAGAGGAAGAAAGGAAAGGGAAGAGGGTTCAAGAGGAGGAAGACTGGGCTGATACACTGGCTGATACGAATATGGAAGCTCTGTTTAGTAGCCAGATGGCCCAAATACGTATAGTCGACCAGGACTGCTTGATAATGGGCTATGGTGCCCCAGTAGACTACACTAGGCTTATTGTGGCTGTAACTTCAAAAGATGTCAACATCTGGTCCTTCAATTTTTGTATTTTGCATGATGTAAATCTCGAGTCAGAGTCTGAGTTTTGTGAAGTTTTTCCTTGTTTTGAATAGTTGAATGTCAAGTCTAAGGGCACGTTTGTCCGTGCATCCTCATCTTCTCTCTTTCTCGAGTTTGTAATTCTTGCTTTTTTCAAAATCAATAAAATAAACAAGGATTCTGAATACTCTATTGCGCTGATTTATTTTGTATGCTTTATGAAGATTTTGAATTCGAATGGGATGTCCCTGAAGAAATAAAAGTTTTAATAAAAAAAGAAGAAGAAATGCATGCCCAATCAATAATTGAAGAAACTTTGTCAATAAATCTGGGTAATGAGAATAATCCACAAATGGTTCGAATTGGTTCCTTTATCTTCTGTTGAACGTGAGCAATTAATAATTTTATTAAACGAATTCAAAGACGTTTTTGCATGGTCATATGAGGATATGCCTAGAATTGATCCCAAAATCATCCAACACCTATTCCTTTATACCCTAACGCCAAGCCAGTCAAATAGAAATTGAGAAGAATACAGCCAAAATGGGTACTGAAAATCAAAGAGGAAATCACTGACCAAATTAACCCAGGGTTCCTCATGGTGACCGAGTATCCCCAATAGGTGGCCAACATAGTGCCGATTTTAAAGAAGGATGGACGAATCAGAGTCTGCGTGAATTTTTGGGACCTTAACAAGGCTAGTCTTAAGGACGATTTCCCGTTACCCCACATTAACGTTTTGGTGGACAGTACAGTAGGGCATGCTCTCTTGTCATTCATGGACAGTTTTTTCGGGTACTATCAGATCTTAATGGACCTTGAAGATAGGGAGAAGACGACATTCATGGCACTTTGGGGGACCTATTGCTATCGTGTAATGTCATTCGGTTTAAAGAATGTAGGGGCAACCAATCAAAGGGTTGCTACTACATTATTGCATGGCATGATACATAAGGAAGTCGAGGTATACGTGGATGACATGATAGTAAAATCCAAGGATCGAGACGGCCATATCATGGCACTACGAAAATTTTTCAAATGGAATAGGAAATATAAAACACGACTTAATCCGTAGAAGTGTACCTTTGGAGTTACTGCAGGTAAGATGCTAGGATTCATGATTACTCAACAAGGCATCGAAGTTGATCATTCGAAAATCAAAGTTATCATAGAAATGCCTCCTCCAAGGACCGAACGGGAAGTCAGAGGCTTTTTGGGAAAAGTGTAGTTCATCAGTTGATTCATAATAAAGCTAATAACAACCTGCAAGCCGCTGTTCTGATTATTGAAGAAAGGAGTTAAGTTCAAATGGGACCAGAAATGTTAAGATGCCTTTGAATACGTATGTCTGTACCTGTAGAATCCACCTATTTTAGCTCCTCCTGAGCCCAATAGGCCACTGATTCTCTATATGCCAGTGACAGATTCGGCTATGGGATGTATGCTGGCACAAAAACGAGAAATTGGGATCGAGAAGGTAGTTTATTATTTGATTAAGAAAATGACTAAGTGTGAAGTTCGATACACACCATAAGAAAAGATATGCTGGGCGTTGGTTTGGGCCTCTCAAAAACTGAGAAATTACATGTTATCCTTTACGGTGAACATAATTTCTCGTATGGATCCACTAAAGTACTTGTTTGAGAAGCCGATACTAAGAGGGAAACTGGCTTGGTGGTTGCTTTTATTGCCAGAACTTGACCTCACGTATGTCACCAGAAAGTTCGTAAAAGGCAGACCAGTGTTTTGGTAGATCAACCGGTTAAAGGAGAAGAGGATGTAGAGTTCCAACTCCTCGACGAGCAGCTCATGGAAGTTGAGGATGAAAGGTGGACCCTTTACTTTAACGGTCTATCAAACCAATACGGTTATGGAACAAGAGTTCTTCTTGTCACTCCTGACGAATCTCACATTTCCCTATCTCTAAAGCTCGATTTTGAAGCCACCAACAATCAAGTTGAGTTCGAAGCATGCCTAGTTGGATTAGAAGCTGCCCTAGAACTAGGAGCAAAGAAGTTAGAAGTGATCGAAGATTCGGCGTTAGTAGTTTCACAAGCTAAGGGAGAATGGAAAGTTAGGGATGAGACCCTATTCCATACCATCAAGAGCTTGAGAAGTTAACATCGTGCTTTGAGTCAGTGGTCTTCACGCATGTTCTAAGATTGCATAATAAATTCGCTAACGCCCTGGCTACTCTAGCTTCAATGATTGACATACCATACGGGGACAAGATGAGGCCGTTAGTTATCGAGCAAAAGAGAAAACTAGCGTACGAAATAGCGATATCAATTGAAGAAAGCTCAAACAAACTTCCTTGGTACTTTGACATCCAGAGTTTCATGGAGAAGGGAGAATACCCTTAGTATGCTACCAAAAAGGAAAAGAGAGCAATAATAAGATTATTCGCAAAGTTTATCATTTGTGGGGAAAAGTTATACAAACGGGGATACTCCGAGGTCAATAAGTTATGCGTCAACAGTGAAGAAGGCCAAGAGTTGATGAAAGGAAAACATGCTAGAGTTTGTAGACCTCACATGAGGGGGAACATACTAGCCAAGAAGATTTTACGATAATGATATTTCTGGATGGCTATGGAAATAGATTGCATACAGTTCGTGCGAAAGTGCTATAAGTGTCAGATCTACATAAACCTTATGCATATTCTCCCATCTCAGTTGTACAATTTAACGTCACTGTGGCCATTTTCAATATGGGGAATTGATGTGATTAGAAGAGTAAAACCGAAGGATTCAAATGGTCATGAGTTCATTTTAGTGGCCATCGACTATTTCACCAAGTGGGTAGAAGCTGTCTCTTACTCAGTGTTGAAAGCTTCCTATGTCGCCAAATTTATCAGGCAGAACATCATATGCCGATATGGAGTTCCCCACGAGGTTATTTCAGACAATGGATCACACTTTCAAGGAGAAGTCATAGACCTTTTAGAAGAATACCAGATAGGCTCACAAATCATCCCCATACCGGCTACAAACCAATGGGGCAATTTGTAATAACCTATATTCCCAAAACTAATATGAAAGAAAATTTGAATCGAAGTTAGTTAGTATGTTAGCTTGTTAGGGATTAGAACGCGATCACTAATTTCGCCCAAGATTAATCACGAATACACAAACCACAGAATAATAACAAAGAAAGAAAGAAAGAAAGGCAATCACACAATACACAAGATTTACGTGATTCGGCAAGTCATGCCTACGTCTACGAGATCACACACTTCACTATATTGCTTGGAGGAATACAAGGGGGTAATGTTCTTGGGAGAGGAATACAAAATATTATGAGAAAAATAACATAACACACGGCGGCTGTGAACCCTAGCAGCCTTCCAACTTGCGACCCTCGCATAGACCGCTCGAGCGGTCGTCGAGCGGTCTCAGCACACTCTCAATTTTTTGTCTGCAGATACTCACCGCTCGAGCAGTCAACCCAAATACAGGGTTTTTTCTTTACACTCAATAATTTTTCCATTTGAAGTAAAAACCACTCAAAGCCTTAAAACATCCCAAACACACTCGTCAACATCTTGAAACCACCAATACAAACACTCAAAACCTGTGTGACCTAAACTCCTGTCTTCTATCCCTGAAGGCGAACTGAAGCCGAGCACAACTTTAGTTTGTCAATGTTGACTCCTTTGGTCAACATATCAGCTGGATTCTTCGCCCCACTAATCTTTTCAAGATGCTACCGACCGTTGTCCAGTAAGGAGCGAATGAAGTGATATTGCAGTTGTATGTGCTTCGTCTTAGAGTGGAATGCCAGGTTTTTGGCAAGAATTATGGCACTCTAACTCTCACTATGGAGCGTCCCTGTGTCAACCTTCTTACTCAACTCATCAAAGAGACTCTGTAGCTATACCATCTCCTTTTCAGCCTTTGTCATAACACCATACTCTACCTCTGTAGTAGAAAGTGCCACAATCTTCTGTAGCTTTGAAGCCCAACTCACTGCTGTGCTGTTGGAGCGGAAATTTTTTTTTTGAACCGACGCCGTCACCGTAAAAAGCGCCATATGCGTTTTTCATGAAAAATGAGAACTATATTAATCTTAATAGTATGATACCTTTATGAAACTTGTCGAAACGTTTAAATAAATCCCGAATACGTTGAAGACGACCTTGCAATCTTCTCACGTATGTCCCGGGCGCACTACGACGATCACGGTGTGTGGGCACCGATTCCAATCGAAGAGTTCTCTTCCTTTTGGTTTCTTCTCACACACTTCTCTCCAAGAAGGCAAAATTAATTGCCAAAAGAGGAGAGGGGGCGGCGGCTATGGGGGGGG
>JAOTRH010000027.1:3511045-3526816 GCA_034768845.1 Heliamphora exappendiculata
CTAACTAATGGTATTCTACAGCTGATGGCATCCAACAGAACAGTGTTTCTACCGCCCATCTGCATAAATAACAGAAACGATTATAAAGTCAGTAACTAATGTCACCTATTGTTGTAATATGAAAATAAGAACAAGCCGGACAGATTTGATAAGAAAAGATGGACAAATAGCTATGTTACATGAACTCTTCTAAATGTATAACGCACCTAGATATGTCTGATATTTTTAATTAGATATTTACCTAAAAAGCATACTTAGTAATTCAAGCTTACTATAAAACTATGCATAAACTCACATATTGCATATGAAATGCTCTATGAAACCATGTAAACAGTTACCATGGAATTTTAAAAATATATATTAAGGAATATAAATTTTTTCATGTCCCACTATCTTTGACATTAAAATTAGATGAATCTGTTAAGTCATCAATTGTCCTAAAAACTTAAACTGTTAGAAAATAGGCCTAACAATATATATTAAATTATCCAACACTCCACTTCACGTATGACTCTATCTCACACGTGAAGAAACAAACAAACTAAATTAAACAGGTGCCAACACACAATGCATAATAACAAATAATAAAGGAAAACAAACGCATATCACAAGTTTTGAATCCAAGACTTCGTGGAACCAGAGCTCTGATACAATGTTAAGTCACCAATTATCCCAAAAACTTAAACTGTTAAAAAATGAACCAAACAATGTATATCAAGATATCCGCAAGAATCTAACACTTGGACACATACCCATGCACCTAATACCTATTCCCTGGTCTATGTGACAGACAACCAATGAAGAGGAAAGCAGTGCAAAATACCAATTTGATTAGGAGGCAAATGGAGATCCCCTATTTGTTAACAAGTTGATAATTTCAAACTGATGACTAGTTTGGTGGTCTCGTGCATGATGCATCATCAGCGACTATAAATAAAAAAAATAAAATTGGTAAATATCACCTTGTGCAATATGATTAATCACACCTTAACATTAATCTTCAAGGACACGTTAGCCAGGTATTGCTTGCTAATCTTGAAGACATGTTTTGTCAGACAGCATTGTGATATTAAGCCAAGATCAGTTTCACATATTCGCTTTATATCGCCTGAAAATGCAGAATTACATAAAGCTTAAGATGTTAATGAACAAATACGATCTTCAATATCCATTCAAGCAAACCCAAATTGACTGCTGACACACCATACAAGGACCCATTGTTGTCCGGCAAAATAGCAAATAGAAGCTCTAATTCTTTTCCTTTCAGTTTGTTCATGCAAGAGTGATAAACATGCTTCAAAGCTTTCTCAACTTGCTCAGGCTTGGCTGTGTAGAATGGAATGACGGGTTCTGGATTAAATTCCTAAAAAACAGCAACAGAAGAAACTTGACTCCCAAGAAAAACCACAAACTGCTTGATCTAAAAACACATGAATCAGATGAAGTACGTACCATGCCAGATACTTGACACATTTGAGCTAGTTCATTACAAAAACCACGGGCAACACTCTCTTGCACACTCCGTGAGAAGTTGATGCATGCCCATCGGCTAACAGTCATCCCATTAATCATTTTCTGCAATTCATGATAAGACAGAAGATAAGTTAAATTAAATCACTTTGTCAGTCTCCGAAACTTGCACTATTCCCACAAGCCGTGACTACGTTTTACCATTAATTGATGCTGCATTTCACACACGTAATTGGAAGTAGGCTATAAGAAAAAAAAACAATTGAGACTCAAATTATAGAACATATTTATATTGAGAGGTGGTTGGGATGTTTCTGTAGATTATAAAGAAGACGGAACAATAAATATATTTTCACAATTCTCTCACAACAGTAATTCCAAAGCAAATAATATTAATAGTAATACCTTGTTCATCATATTCCACTGACCAACTTGAGGTAAACAATCTTTTTCCTTCCCGGTTTCATGATATTTCAGCTGCAGACGGCAGTACAGTTAATAAGCACACACATCCAGTTGAGAATTTAAGGAAGAAAGAGAGATGGTCTTACCCAGGGAGCAGGAAGAACTCGTGCCTCCACAGAAGCTAGTTTTTCACTGATCTTGATTCCAAACTCCTTAGCATATGGGTCTTGATCATAAGCATTGTGTTGAACCGTCTGTTGGTAGAAGAAGCCCTTTGTACTAAGAATATATACTATCTTATAAATAATGAATAATGTACGATTCAAGCTTAGCTTTTACATGAACGAAATATAGCTCAAGTTTATTCAACTTCCAAAAGCATCACTAATGTCATGAACCTTGCATTATTTAATATGCGAATGAAAGGAGATTTTCACGAGTCCTCTAATGTAAGTCAATATATATGCCCTTTGTATTAAGTTATACTAAATTATACTCGATATTTGACATTTAAATGTCCACTCAAAGTAAAATAATGAGTAAAATATTTTGTAAAAGTAGTAAATTTTTCTTTGATACTAACAACTTGTTAGGATTTAATCACCAATCTCCGAATGCAAACGGAAGCACATCATGCACACACTAAAGAAAAAAATTACACAAGGATTTGCGTAATTTAGCATAACCAGCAGTTGAAAAGTCCAGTCTACACAACTCCTTAAAACCCAGATGTTAAGAAAAGGAGAAACCGAGCCTTATAAATCGCACAGAAAGAACTCAAACTGGGCGATGTAGGACAATCCAACACACCCCTTAGACCACAACAGCCAGATACTCGGCACGCTATAAAGCGAGCAACCCAGCTCTGATACCATGTTAAGTTACCAATTGTCCCAAAAGCTTAAACTGTTAGGAAATGGGCTCAACAATGTATATTAAGCTATCCAACACCAGTTTACGTTCACGGGTGAGAGAGATAATCCACTATAACCGTAGAATATATAATCATGAGATCAAAATTACCCTTAAAACCCGATATCCATACTCAAGTCTTGAAACAAATCTCGTTTCCCTATTCAAGGGTTACCTCGGTGCTCCAGATATTTTTCTACCTCTCTCTACATTTCTACCCTTTTGATTCAACTCTCCACACAACTAGAATTATAAGGTGCCTATTTATAGGCAAACCCTAAAACTCTAGCTCCCATATAATTATAAAACCCTACACAAATTAGACTTCTTATAAATTCATGACTCTAGCCCAGCCCAAATCCATATAAATAAAATTCTAATTATACGGGTCCGCAGAATAAAATACACACATCCAACAATCTCCACCTTAAATTGAATTCTACAAGCCTAGGTACCCTACACCTATTCTTTAAAGTGTCTGCCGTTACTCCACCTATTCGTTGAGATATAATGATTGCCAATCATATGCCGAATCAGGAAATTGCCGTCTGATTTAACTCCACTTGCAACTAAAATCTCAGTTGCACTCAGTTAATAATGGGTCTTTCGCCACTGATTGAACTAGATTGCTCCCGATCACACCTGATCACCCGCTATCAAACCCGACACTTTGATCAATACCAATTTATGGCGAATCTCTCCAATCTTATTTAACCATTCAGAATCTAAAAATTCTAACCATACCGATGAATTCGCAGTGCCTGAAAAACGTATATCAGAGGTACCATATGCAAATGCAGTAGGATGTCCTATGTACCTAATAGTGTGCACAAGACCTAACACATCCCATGCAATCAGTATGGTCGGTAGATACATGGCAAATCTAAGAGAATAGCATTGGAATGCAGTTAATTGAATTTTCAGGTATTTGGCAGGAACTCAAGATACGGGAATATTGTTTGAAAAAGAAAGGGCATTCTATAGGAAGTGTTGATGCCGACTACGTTGGGGACTTAGATTCAAAAAGATCCATGACAGGGTTCATGTTCACCCTTACTGGTGGTCCTATATGTTGGAAGTCTACATTCTAGGATACTACTACTTTATCAACTACTGAAGCAGAGTATATAGCAGTAACTAAAGCCAAAAAAGAGGCAGTGTGGTTGAAGGATTTGGTCAACAAACTTGAGTTGGTGCAAAACAGTGTATTGCTACATTATGGCAGTCAAAGCGCCATCCACTTAGCCAAGAACCAAGTGTATAACGCAAGGACAAAACATATAGCCGTGCGGTATCACAGAATTCGATAGTGGCTACTTTCAAGTGACATTTCTTTATCAAAGATCCATAC
The DNA here is from genome assembly GCA_034768845.1 of Heliamphora exappendiculata. Lineage (NCBI taxonomy): Eukaryota > Viridiplantae > Streptophyta > Magnoliopsida > Ericales > Sarraceniaceae > Heliamphora > Heliamphora exappendiculata. The sequence continues at coordinate 3,515,184 of JAOTRH010000027.1, forward strand.
TGATGAGAACACATCTGACATGCCGACTAAGCTAATTCTTAGGATCAAGTTCGAGCATTGTCTAGACTTTGCCCAAATTTGTTCCTGTTGATATTCAGAAGGGGTGGAGCACGCATATCTGTGAAAGGGGTGCAGGTCAGGTCGAGGAAACTAACAGTTCTTCAAGATGATCGAAAAATTCAAGTCAATGTGGAGATTGTTAAAGTTTGTCTCAAATTTATGACATCCCAAGTCTAGAAATAAGTCTGGACATGAAAAGGGTTGAAATAGGTGAAACCGCCAACAACAGACCCTGCAGACTGCAGCGAAATTGAGGGGTGACTTGACCGCTCAATTGGTCTTAAGACCGATCAATCGGTCTGCGCACGATTGTTGCGTTATATCGCGCAGTAGAGTTGCACCGTCACATAAGTTTTGATCTTCCTTTTGTTCTTTTTCATACCAGAGTTTGTGATACATAGGGAGGCTCAATTCTGAGGCTAGAGAGAGGCAAAAGAGAGAGAAACAGAGCATTGTAGTCCATATTTGTTGAATGGTGGATTGTTCTCCCCTCCCGTTGACGAAGGCATCTTGCAGAACCACGTATATCTTCTGTGTTTGTTCTTATTTAGCGTTCCCTTTCTATTTTGTGTGGATTGAAGAAGAAGATTAATTGTGTGTTCTGCTGCACAACAGTGTTCTTCATTCCTCTCTTTCTTTTGCTTTACCTTCTCATCTTTATATTTCTGATTTTCCATTTAACTTGCTTTATTAACTAAATCATTACATTGTTCCACAACTTTTTCTCCTACATCGCGTGTCTTTCGGGACCTTTAGACCAAGAAAATTATTGCTCCGGGAAATGAGAAGAACGGACTTTATTATCTTGATGTTGATTCTAGTTATTTTTCTCATACTCCATCAGCCTTGAGTGCTACCATTTCACGTCTTTAGTGGCATTTTTGCTTAGGCCATCTTTCTGTCGCTAAGCTTAAGTTGGCAATTCCTAGTTTGCCGGATGTGTCACATTTTGAGCATGAAACGTGTTACTTAGGCAAGTATCATCGTAGTTCCTTTCCAAGTCGTAGCCATCATCGTCATTTAAAGTCCTTTGATGTTTTCTATACGGGCATATAGGGCCCTTCTCGAACTACAAGTACTAATGAATATTCTTATTTTGTTATCTTTATTGATGACTACTCTCGTATGACTTAGTTATTTTTATTGAAACACCGATCTAAATTATCTTATGTTCTCTCTACGTTTTATAATGAAATTTTTACTCAGTTTGGCAAATGCATTAAAGTTATTCGATTTGGTAATGCATTAAAATATATGCAAACTACGGTTGATTCCTTTTGTGTTAATTATGATATTATTCATCAAACAACTTGTGCTCACACGCCTAAGCACCGTCATTTGCTAGATATTACTTGTACTTTATTGTTTCACGCACAAATACCAAAATATTTTTGGAGTAACGGTATCATTACTGCTTGTTATCTAATTAATCCCATGCCTTTTGTTGTTCTCGATTATCAGCCTCCTTTTTTCTTATTATATTTTAAATCTCAACCTTTTTTTCCCTCACTCATGTTTTTTGTTGTACTGCCTTTGTGCATGTTCTAGATCTAAGTCATGATAAGTTATCTCTTCGGACACCTAAATGCGTTTTTCTTGAATACTCTCGTACTCAAAAAATATATCGGTGTCACGATACGATATGAAGTCTTGACGATATTTTGTGAGTGTCGATATAACTTTCTTTGAGTCCACTCCCTTCTTCACTTCCTTAGGTAAACAACTCTTTTCTGATTTCATCTGATGTCGTGAGGGGGAATTAATGTTTAGAATTGCCTGATCGCTCGATCTTTCTGTTGTATTACTCTTCCCCTACCTCTCCCTATGTCACCCTCTTTCCCATCTACCCCACATTTGCAAGTTTATTAGCGATCTCGAGATAAGCTTGTCATTTCATATGGCCCGGACTTTTCATCTTCATGGGCAAAGGTTCATGTCTCCTCTGCTCTTTCTAATTCTACTGACTTTCTGATTGCTTTACGTCGAGATAAACGTACATGAACCCAACATCTTGTTGCTAACTTTTTGTTGTTTGTCATCTTAGCTTCATTCTTTTACTTCTACCTTGTCATTCATTTCTATTCTTTCTTCTTATAAACAGGCCTTATCAACGTCTGGCTAGAAACTTGTTATGGATGAGAAAATGAGTGCTCTTTATAAGAATCAAACTTGAAAGATTACCACTCTCCTGTTGGGGATTAAACACGATAGTCCCACCCTTATGCCACACGTATCACGCACAAGCCACACAAGAAGAGAAAAGAATATGAAAATAACTACAAAATCACGACACAAATTTTACGTGGTTCGACATGTAATGCCTATGTCCACGGACTCATACTTTTTCACTAAATCTTTGAAAGAATACAAGAATAATGTTTAAGCCTAAGCTTTGGGAGAAAACAACACTTAATTACATCAACGGCCACAACCCTAATAGGTTAAATAATGCAATCCCGAACCAGACTGATCGATCCATCTGCCCAACCGATCAATTGGTCATCAATCTTGATCAATATGTACATCAATTTATTTGGGATTGCCCGCAGTACTTTTGCATACCGATCGATCGATTTGTCTCAAGACCGATCGATCAATCTGTTTATTGTCTGGATGAATTTTCCTCACTTTTTAACAATTTCCCATTTGAAATAAATCCACTTTAACCCGTCTGATACCTGAAAATGGTTGTCACCTCAAAACTAAACAAGAAAACCAGTGTGAATCTTTTCCTGTCTTCTAAGCATGAAGACTGACCGAAGCTGAAGAAGCCTTTAGCTTCTCCACCGTCACTACCTTAGTAAACATGACCGCATTGTATAGGTCTTCTCCAAACTAAGTTGTCCATCCTTCAGCATCGAATGTATAAAGTGGTATTATATCTCAATATGCTTCATCCTCGAATGAAAAGCTGAATTATTTGCCAAGTGAATGGCACTCCGTCATTAAATAACCTGCAATTGTTCTGCTATTTACCCAACTCTTTCATGAGACGTTTCAAACATACCAACTCCTTGCACGCTTTCGTGACTGCAACATACTCCGCCTCTGTTGTGGAAATAGTCACAATTTTCTACAACCGTAAAACCCAACTAACCACCGCACTCCAAGTGTAGATACATACCCAATGGTACTTTTATTGCTGTTAATGCCCCATGCTAGGTCTAAATCCACAAAATCTTGCAACTAGATTTTCGAGCCATCATAACACAAAGCCGTATTAATAGAACCTATGAGATACTGCAATATCCACTTGACGGCTTCTCAGTGCTCCTTGCCTGGATTTGCCATAAATCTACTTACAACTCCCATTGCATGAGCAATATTGGACCTGGTACAAGTCATAGCATACTTAAAGCTGCCTACGGCTGACGCATACAGCACCTTAGCCATGTAACTCTTTTCTTTCTCTGTTACAGCTCCTTATTTCTTTAAAAGTCTAAAGTGCCTTCTCAAATGTGTGATAACAAGCTTAGCACCTTCTGTGTTGAACCGCTGCAAGACCTTTTCAACATACTCTAACAATGAAAACTTCAACTTCCTACTCTTTCTGTCTTTGTTGATTCTCATGTCAAACATTCGCTTTACAGTTCCCAAATTTTTCATGACAAATTCCCTGAACAACTATGCTTTGAGATTAGAAATCTCATCCATATTTGATCTTATAATCAGCATGTCATCTTTATACAAAAGGATCACCAAATATGAAGTAGCAAACCGCTTTACATAACAACAATGATCTCCATAACATTTATTAAACTCTGTATCTATTACGAAGGTATCAAGCCTTTTGTACCACTATTTGGGTGCATGTTTTAACCCATATAGACTTATCTTCAGTTTGCAGATTATCTGTTCTTTCTCTTTAATCGCGTAACCCTGTGGCCGGTACATATGGATCTCCTCCTCCAAATTCCCGATAAGAAATGCTATCTTAACATCTAGCTGCTCCAAATACAAGTCTTCTGTAGCCACAACAATCAAAACTGATATGATGGTATAAATTTTTACAACAGGTGAAAATGTCTCAGTGTAGTCTATCATCGGTTTCTGCTGAAACCCCTTGACTACTAACTTTTCCTTGTACCGCTTGCTTCCATCAGATTCTTCCTTCAGCTTGTAAACCAACTTGTTTTGCTATGTTGATTTTTCCTTAGGGAACTATACCAAATACCAAATCCTAAGTCTAGTTTGATGATAAAGACTTCTGCTTATCATCCATGGCATGCTCCCACTCCTCTTTTGCCTCAACCTGCAAAACATTTTGGTTCACAACTGTCAATCAATAACAAGTGATGTAATGAAGGTGAATAACATGTTATAAGCCTATTGATTCTGGTATACCTCCTAGGAAGGGGAGTTTGTGGTCTGTCTGTGGCGTAGGCTGTATGTTCCCATTTAGGGTTCCAAGACTTTGTTAGATGACCCTTCAAACTCAACATAGCTAACAAAATGCACTTCCAAGATTTAGGATGAAGCTTACCCTATTCTCTGGCTCAATATGAAAATAAGCTACACAATTGAAAATACAAAAATAAGAAAACTCGCAATCCACAGTTCAAAGCAACCGAAAGTCCCCCGTTGATCAAATACGTTGTTGTGTTCACCGCATTTGCCTAGAATTGCTTTGGCAACCTGGCATATAAACCTCATACTCTTGGCACGCTCCATGATTGTCTTATTTAAACGTTCTGCCACTTTATTGTGCCTTACCTTCATTGGGATGGTTTCAATCTTCTGATCCCATTAACTGCACAATAAGTCTCAAACTCAATGCTACAGTACTCGCCACCATTGTCAAACTTCAAACATTTCAATTTTCGACCTGTTTCATTCTCAACTAGGGCCTTTCAGTTCTTAAATATGTCAAACACATCAGATTTATTCTTACATAAATAAACCCATAGTTTTTTGGCAGTATCATCAACAAAAGTAACAAAATACTGAGAGGCACCAAAAGAAGGTACCTAAAATGGTCCCCATACATCGATATGAACCAAATCCAGTCGTTTTGATTTTAAAGTCCTCCCTTCCTTCGTAAAGCTGACTTTCCTCTATTTTCCAGGGACATAATCTTCACAGAAATCCAAATCAACCAACTTAATCCTCGGTAGCTTCCCTTTCTAAACCATTACCTTCATACCCTTCTCATGCATGTGGCCGAGTATCATGTGCCATATACTAGCATCAACCTCAAATGCTGCCACTGATATCTTGATGTAAGAACCCAAGAATATATACAAAGTACCATTTTTTTTACCCTGAACCAAAACCCAATGACCCTTTGCACATCTTCCAGGAATCTCTTGCAAACGACATCACAATCCCAGATTCTACCAACTGACCCACCAAGATTAAATTCTTTGTTAGACTAGGCACGTGACTAGCATCCTTCAACTTCAATACCGTACCGTTGACTTGAGTCATCTGCACCTCACCTTTTCCAACAATATTGCAAGCTTCGTTGTTGCCCAAATGCACCTTCTCAAAATTTCTCTTCACATAACTATGAAGTATATCCATGCGAGAAATAGTATGGAATGATGCTCCCGAGTCAATAATCCAAAATTCAATTCTGGAATTTAAAGCACAAATCAAAGCGTGGGTATCTAGTCAACCTTGCCGCCGGGAAAGTAGGTTGTCAAGCTAATCTCCATGCAGGCCGTTGGGCCAATCTCCTCGCCTTCGAGCAAGCAGGCCGCGGGCCAATCTCCAAGTAAGTCACGAGCCAATCTTCAAATAGGCCTTCGAGCCAACCCCCTTCGGATAAGTGAGCCAGCCCACGACCCACGCCATCTCCAATATTAACCTAGTCCTAGGTTGGGAGCAAAACTTAGGCACCTCATCACTTGGGAACAAATGAGATACGTGGTTTGAAGGCTAGAACTCTATGATTTGTCAATTGAGTGGTGTCTAAGCAACTCCATATGACCGGTCATACAGAGAGAAACGCCTGACCAAGACATAGAGCTCCTGTAGGCATATGATCTGACATCTAGCAGACCAAACCTATAAACAACGTGATATGCCAATTGATACCCACCTCAGCATATTATACGGGCCACCAAAGCCAGCGGATCATATATGCAGAACCAATAGCAGATGGGACACCCGTCGTCCTTAGTAATCTTGAAGATGCGGGTATCCCCTCCACATTGCCTATAAATGGGTACACTCCCCTCCACATTGAAATCGATACCCACCAATTCTAACTAATTAGTGATGGTATTAAAATCGTGAGATACTCGGCAACAATAGCATCATTCATCATCTTCAAGTTGAATAACTTCTTCATCAAATATACCTTTTTGATGTTGAGGAATTTTTGTACATTTTTTTCTAACACCTTTAACAAATTTGCCATTGTCTTCTCCTTTGTGATGTTGGACATTATCGACAACGCAAGGCTTAATCTCATGATCACCAGGGTTTCATGATCCAATACTTTCCATTCGTCTTGTGGTATCTTTTTCAGCTTCTCCCCAATTAAGAAAAGATATAAATTCTTCTGATACAGAACATCTTCGATCTGCATCCTCCAAAAGACAATGTTCAAGCCATCGAGCTTTTCAATCTTGATCGGGAATTAACATAATAATCCCACCCACAAGCCACACGAATCATGCATAAGCCACACGAGAAGATAAACAAACAAGAAAACAACCACAAGATCATGATACAAAAATTTTACGTGATTCGACAAATAGTGCCTATGTCCATGAGCTAACATTTATTCACTAAATCTTTGAAAGAATACAAAAATAGTGTTTAAGGCTAAGCTTTGAGAGAATATAGCACTCAATTACATCAAGTAGTGCCTAGATTAAATAATGTAGTCATGAAACAGACCCGATCGATCCATCTGTCAGACCTATCAATTGGTCATCGATCCTGATCAATCGGTCATCAATCCTAATCGATCTATCTATCAATCCGTCTGGGACTGCTCTCAGTACTTTTGCAGACCGAACCTATTGATTCATCTGTATAGTGCAGTACCTTTCGGATGGTTCTTGGGTTATACACGGTTCAGTTTGGACCGGTTTTGCATAAATCCAAGAATCAAATCGATCTCTACGGTTACAATGATTTTAGGACCAAACCAAACCATGTGATATGTGGAACCGAACCAAACCGAACCAAACCGACCCTATTATTGACGATTCGGTTCTGGGTTAAAGCCACAATTCTACTAATATACAATGCTCATGTATAAAGTGCTAAAATCTAGCAATAATCGCATTAAAATTCAACAAAAACAAATAGATTTTAAGATTCAACATCAAAATTTAAACCCATTTAATACAAAACCGGTTATATATATATGTGCGCAGTGGCGGATCCAATGAAGGACCAAAAAGGGGCCGTGCCCCTCCTCAAGTTTTAATATACCCACTTTTACCTATAAATAATAAAATTATTTTAAAATATACTCTTAATAAATTCAGTTAGTACTCCCACTCAGATTTTGTATTTTTCATTCTACCTATAAAAAAATAAGGATGCTTTTTAATATGCCCTTAATAAAATAGTTAGTACCCTCTTAATTTACTATATTTGTTAAAAGACCCAAATATTTTTTTTAAAAGGAGCTTCTAAATGAACATATTTTTCTTCTTAGTATACTGACTTTCTAAAATATATCGAAGAGGGGAGGCGAGGGATACTTGGCAACTGTTAGACGAAGACGAGAAGCAATGGGTAAACCAATCGCCACGACGAGAGAGGATTTTCTTGAATTTATTTTAAATAAATATGAAGAAGTATTTTTAAAAAGTCACAATTAGAAATATCTTATTCTAAAAATCATCTTTAAATTGTTTTGCTTTTTTTGACTTTTTACTAAATAAGTAAATAGCTTGTTTGATTAAAACGTGGCTTTTAAGCGATTAGTACATATACAAAAGTCCTTTTTTGATCGTTAATTCTTCCAAAACTTAAAACAAAAGGTTAAAAACTAATTTTAGATCACAAATAAAACGAGGCCAAAATCGAAAAAAATTGGTGCCCCTCTAGGTTAAATTTCTGAATCTGCCATTGTATGTGAGGTATTTATTTTAGAATAATTAGCCTATGATAGCTATGGTGGGAAAACAATATAAGCTATAACTAGATTTTATATGTTAAATTAAATTAAAAACTTCGGTTCGGTTTGATTTGAAATCAAAACAATGATTTTAAATCCGTGAACCGATCCGTAGTTTACGGTTTACATATTTTTATAACTGGAACCAAACCGATTCAATGCAAAACCGAACCAATCCGCACGGTTTAGACAGGTTCGAACTAGTTCTTTGATTTTACCCATTTTTTAGACAGCTCTAGATGATTCTTTTGAGCATTTTAAGGCGCGCATGGTTGCTAAAGGCTATACTCAGACTCACAACGTTGATTATTTTGAGACTTTTTCTTGATTATTCTGGGACTTTTCCTCTAGTAGCTCGCCTTAACTCCGTCTGAATCCTTCAATCTACTATCGTTAGTCATTTTTTGCCATTATATCAACTTGATATTAAGAACGCCTTTCCTCATAGTGATCTTCAGTATGAGGCCTATATGGCTTATCCCCATGGCTATGTTGTGCCTGGCAATGAGAACCTAGTTTGTCGCTTATGTAAGGCTCTATACGGTCTAAAGCAATCTCTTCGTACTTAATTTGGTGGCTTTAGTTATGTTATCATTGCTTACGGTTACCTCTGCTCCCCAACCGAGCAAAATGGAGCAAATTAGGTTGAGAACCTGGGAGATGATGGAATTCAGCATTCACATCTAATCATTCGATCTTTGTTCATCATTCTTCTGATAGTTCTATTCTATTGTTATGTTGACATCATTATTTCTTGTGATGACTCTACCGGTATAGTTGCTTTAAAACGGCATTTATCTCACCATTTTTATACCAAGCACTTAAGGGTTCTCCGTTACTTTCTTGAGATTGAGGTTGTCTGTTCCTTTCAAAGGATCTCTTTATCCCAACGTAAGTATGTACTTTGTCTTCTCTCTGAGGCTGGGTTGTTTGGTGCTTGTCCGATTGATACAACTATGCATTCTACTATTAAGCTTGATGTTGAACAGGGAGAGCCATTTCTAGATGTTGGGTCGTTATTAGCTGAAAAGTTAATTTATCTTACGGTTACTCCTCCTGATATCACATATGATGTTGGTGTTATTAGCCAGTTTATGTATGATCCTCGTTAGCCACAATTTGATGTTATTTGTTGTATACTCTGCTACTTGAAAAGTGTTTCGAAACGTGGATTATTATATCATCCATCTAATTATTTGTCTATTATTGGCTTTAGTGATGCTGATTGAGCTGGTAGTGACTTTGATAGGCGGTTTACTTCTGACTATTATACATTTATTGGTACTAATCTTGTCACTTGGCATAGTAAAAAATAAAATGTTGTTGTTCGTTCCAGTGTTGAAGGAGAGTGCTCATACTGCATCTAAAATATTATGGGTGCACTTTCTTCTTCAGGACTTCGGCATTATGTCTCTTCTTCATTAACATCTTTATTGCTAATAATGTGTTCCATAAGCGTACTAAGCATATTAAGGTTAAGTCTCACTTTATTCGAGACTTATTAATGACAATTTGTTACTTCCTACGTTCGCTCAGAGAATCAATTAGGTGATATTCTCACCAAACCATTATGACTCCTCTTCAAGCTAGGCATGTTTAATCTCTATGCTCCAACTTGAAGAGAAGTCAAGTTTATTTTATGTTTTACCATAATTCTCTATTATTTATCTCTCTTTCGTTTCTATATTTTTTCCTTCTTTCAACCCTAAATTACTATTTTACAAGTTCAGATGCTGAAAAAACAAGCCACTATTAACTACATAGTTTGCAAGACTGAATAAATTATACCAAGTTCATGTGGTTAGAAAGATGATAGAGCAAAAGACAAAAAACTTCAGATAAACATAGTCGTTGGACTAGTGAATATTTCTTCTTCTCATTGTTTTATCAACCAAATGGTATGTAAATTATATGCATCATGCAAACGCCAAAAATCAATTCTCAAGATCATAACACCACAAGTACCTGTAGAATGTCATTTTCTCGATCCCTCGGTCTCTGACATGTGACTTTTAGAAGAGCAGTAATTTGCTTCTCATTCAATCTTTTAGTATATCGTTGCCCCTCAACAATTTTGCAAGCCTGGAAAATGAATAGCAGGAGTACCACACAATAATTTCAAAACAAGATGAAATTGAACCAACTTGTAGAACCGTGAAACTTGTGGTGACCATTGTTCACCTCCATAGGTAAGTAGTTCGCTTTCTTCTGGTTTCCAACTTGAAGGCAAGGAAGATTTGTATGCTGAATTGTAAAACCATACACTTCCTGAAAGTATTCAACAACTGACTTCATGGTCGAGTTGTCATCAACAGGAAACCTGAACAAATTTACCATGAAAGTTTGAAAACTCGAGACATTTAGCAAGAATCCTACAGGAACAGAGACGAAAGTGCAAGTAGATGATCCAAGTTGAACGAGCTAAAAGAACAAGGGAACAAACTGAAAGAACAAGAAGAACATAGAAAATCTGGAAGATGATCCTCTTCAAAACATAGAAAATCTTACACTAGTTCTCTTGTGGGTTGTGATGTTAATCCTGAAACTCGGTACTTTCTTCGTACATTTCCCCTATGTGTTACTTCAACTTTCACTCCTCTAAGGGCCTTCTTGATCTGGTACACATTTCAAGATAAATCACTATACCAAATAAAGAGGGAAATAAATCCAGCCCATATCACCAAAACAACCTATACTACCTTTACACGGTCAGAGTCGGACAATGGCCTTGATATTAGATCTTTTCCTAAAAGCTGACCAACAAACTCTATTACAGGTAAAGCCTCAATAAAGGCAGCGGAAGCCATATCTGTAAGATGAGCAATAGAGAATAGAATCCTCAATAAAAACAACAATGAAATTGATTTTGACAACAACATGAAATTAAACTAATTCTGTTCATGTACCAATATTGAGAGACAATCCCATCTGGGTGGGCCTAATACTCTGGTAGAATCCACACCATGATTCCAAACCATCACCAAGCCGTTGGGGTTTCCGAATATCTGGTGAAACAAAGGATCTCCCAACAGGGCAGTACCTTTTTAAGTGCATTATGCGAAAAACACGAGATCAGTTTGGGCTAAACACGTTAAACAGAATCAATGGAGGTCTAAATGATCTCAAGAACTTAAAGAAATTATACCTTTTTGTTGACAGCTCCCTCAAAACAATATCGAGAATTTGAAGAGCTTCTTGCGGAGCATCCACACGCTTACCGGCAAGAAATTGAGCTAAATGATGCATGTTTGCCCGCGCAACAAACTTGATAACCACTTTGTACTCCCTCTCTCTTCTAAAAAAATTCAACAAAACCTCAGTTAATCCCAGTCCCATAGTATTATAAAAACAGAACCAAATAAAAATTGCAGAGATAGTGGTAAATAAATATAAATATGGATTCTTTTTCTTTTTCTTTTTGAATTCGCATTGTGTTCTTTTAGTAAGTATTTTCCAAAGCACTTTTTATGGTAAGAGCTCCTCCAAG
>JAOTRH010000027.1:3526916-3567601 GCA_034768845.1 Heliamphora exappendiculata
ATCTCATTGACAACAAAGTGATCCCTCCTCCATCAGCCACCCCAAAGCCGAATGTCACAACCAACCCACTGCCAAATTATGCTAGGCAGGCTGGGGTAAATTACATGTCTTTAGGAGAATTAGAGGACCCGAATCAGCACATCTGTTCAGCACACCTACCCCACCCTCATGTTTTAGTAACTGAGAACCAAATACCATGCTCGTTCATGGTGCTTAGAGGCAGCTAAGACGGGATGGAAGAATGGAGCGATAATGCCTGGGAATGGTATAGACCGATGATCCAAGTTCACCAACATGAGGAAGAGGAGCGCAACGAGGTAGGCGATTGGCCATTGGATTATCCAACTCGGCCTTATAGGTTTGGCCATGTACTCGATGGAATCACTCTTCCCTAACTTTTTGAGGCAGAAGTGTATGTCGATGAAATACAGTCCTACTGGCCGGTCAGGATTGTGTTAAAATCTGACCGGACCGAATGGACATATTTTTGGGCCGCTCAGGAGCAGCAAGTGAACTTTATCGAAGAGGATATCTGGGAGGAGGTTGACAATACATGGGCTATCGAAGATGATCAGGAAAGAAAGAAAAGGGCAGGCGTTAGTGACTTAACTGATTTGTGGCCATTCGAAGGCCCTCTGCATGTGAACGAAGAAAGATAAACTGATGATGTGATGCCGGGGTTATAAGACCCCGAAGACGGCGTAGAACACCTAATCAGAAGTGGACAGAACTTTAAGCCAACTTAGTTAAAGAGAGGACAGCCAAGTGGGAAAGAAAAAGAGATAGAGCAAGAGGAGGAGGATGATACTGTATTGAGACTACTGAAAAAGACACAAGCTAACATCAGTATCTGGGGTTTGTTGATGGCATCACATAAGCACATGCAAGCTATTTTGAGAGTTTTGAACAAGGCCAGTGTCCCGATAGTTGCAATCCCCAAGCAGCTTATTGGGCTTATCTTGCTAGCCGCTGAATAGAAAGTCATTTTCTTTTCTGATAAGGATTTTCCCGCTGAAGGGAAAGGTCACAACAAATCGCTTCATATCATCGTTAAGTGCCTAGAAAAATAGGTTCTGGTGACCCTCATTGATAATGGGTCTGCCTTGAACGTTTGCCCATTGAGAACAGCTGTCTGTTTAGGGATGAGGCCAGACCAGTTCACTCCCTGCAACCAAGAAGTGCGAGTCTATAACAACACAAGAAGGGATGTACTAGAACTGGTGTCGTTTGTCATTTTAGTGGGCCCACTAGAGACGTCAGTTGAGTTTCACGTACTAGATGTGTCGGCCTCTTTCAATCTACTGTTGGGCAGGCCATGGCTACATGACCTGAATGTTTAGGCAGTACCTTTTATCTTTCACCAAAAATTGAAATTGATAAAGAACGATACAGTTTTAACCATTCATGAAGAGGACAGTATTCACCCCCCAAAAGGAGGGGAGGGCACAACTCTACTAGAAGTTCAGCATAGTGAAAATGACGTGTTGCTCAGTGGTTTTTAGTTCGACGAAGCACAAGCCGTTCAGACATTAATGACTGAAGAAGAAAGATATGTCAACCTACGAGCTATAACAATGATGAGAAAGATGTCCATCTTCCCCGGTATGGGATTAAAACGTAAACTGCAGGGAATCCCAAAACCCATTCAGGTATTGTCAATTTCGCACCATTTTGATTTTGGGTATGAGCCAACGAAAGAAGACTTGGAAGGACCTAGAAGGGGACGAAAGGCCAATTATTCTGGGACACTCAACGGATACTTCGTCAAAGAAGGGGAAGATTTCTCGTATTGTAATTTTTTAGAGCCATGGATCAACGAAGAGACCAGTCAAAAGCTGCATGCGTTGGAGATCTTTTTCAGCCACCAGTTGACTAACACAGAGAAGGAAGAAATAGTGGAAGGAAAGAAGGAAGAAAAGAAGATTCAGAAAGAAGATTGGGCTGACAAACTTAACGGTACTGACTTAGGCATGCTGTTCAACGAGAAGATGACTCAGCTGCGTATAATTGAATCAGACTGTTTCATGATGGGCTTTAGTGCACTGGCAGATTGCACTAAGCTCATCGTCGACGCGACCACAAAGGAAGTAAAGAATTGGTCTATCGAGTTTTCTGATGTGTAGGTCATCTATCCTGAGTCCAAGTTTAAGTTGGAGTCTGTAATTGAGGCACGTCTGTTAGTGCTCCTCTCCCTGCTTTTACCATTGAGTTTGTAATTTTCACTGTTCTTAATGAAATGAACAAGATTTTTGGTTACGCTATTTTGTTCGATTTATTTCATACGCTTTCTGACGATTTTGAATTCGACGGGGATATCCCCGAAGAAATAAGACTTTTAATAAAAGAGAAAAAGAAATGCGTGCCCAACCAATATTTAAAAAAAATTTTGTTAATAAATCTGGGTGATGAAATTAACCCACAAAATGTTCAAATTGGCTCTTCTTTATCCTTAGCTGAACAAGAGCCGTTAATAATTTTATTAAAAGAATTCAAAGATATGTTTGCATGGTCTTACAAAGATATGCCTGGATTGATCCTGATATTGTCCAGTACCACACCCCCTATACCCTGATGCTAAATCGGTCACGCAAAAATTGAGACGGATTCGGCCAGAATGGGCTATGAAGATCAAGGAAGAGGTTGCCAAACAGATCAGCGTAGGATTTCTAATGGTAACCAAGTATCCAAAATGGGTTGCCAATATAGTGCAAGTTTTAAAGAAGGACGGTCGTATATGAGTTTGCGTGGACTTTCGGGACCTCAATAAAGCCAGCCCGAATGACGACTTTCCACTGCCGCACATCGACGTCTTGGTAGACAGTACGACGGGGCCTGCCTTGCAATCATTCATGGATGGCTTTTTCGGGTACAATTAGATTCTGATGGATCCTGAAGACAGAGAAAAGACAACATTCACCACGTCTTGGGGCACCTATTGTTACCGTGTTATGCCATTTGGCTTGAAGAATGTCAGAGTAACCTATCAAAGGGCTACCACTATCTTATTGCGTGACATGATACATAAGGAGGTTGAAGTGTACGTGGACGACATGATAGTCAAGTCTAAGGATTGGGATGGCCACATTACGGCACTGTAAATTTTTTTTGAGAGGATTCGAAAGTACAAGATGCAGCTTAACCCACAAAAATGTGCATTTAGAGTCACCGCCGAAAAAATGCTTACATTTATGATCACCCAACAGGGCATCGAAGTCGACCCATCAAAGATTAAAGCAATTTTGGAAATACCTCTTCCGAGGACCGAGCGAGAAGTCAGGGGTTTTTTGGGAAAGATTCAATTCATCAGCCACTTCATCGCAAAATTGACAACTACCTAAGAGCCCCTCTTTCGCCTACTGAAGAAGGGAGTCAAGTTTGAATGGGATTAGAAATTCCAAAACGCCTTCGATGCCGTACAACAGTACCAACAAAATCTACATGTTCTAGCTCCTCCCGAACCTGACAAGCCACTAATTCTTTACTTATTGTAACTGACTCAGCTATGGGATGCATGCTTGTACAAGGAGAAATCAAAATTGAAAAGGCCATCTATTACTTAAGCAAGAAGATCACCGAGTCAGAAATACGGTACACGCCACTGGAGAAGACTTGTTGGGCCTTAGTTTGGGCTTCCCAAAAGCTGAGGCACTACATGCTGTTATTCACAGTGAATATCATCTCTCGGATAGACCCGTTGAAGTACCTATTTGAAAAGCCAGCACTAATAGGAAGGCTGGCCCGATGGTTGCGGCTATTATCCGAGTTTGATCTACAATATGTCACCCGGAAGTCAGTCAAAGGCAGAGCAGTGGCAGAATTTTTGGCCGACCAACCAGTTGAAGGGAATGAAGACACGAAATTCCAGTTTCCTGACGAACAACTAATGAAGGTTGGGGATGACATGTGGATTCTATATTTTGATGGCACATCCAATCAGTATGGCTATGGAATAGGACTCCTCCTCGTCACTCCCGATGAATCACACGTTCTACTGTTCCTAAACCTCAACTTTGAAGTCACCAACAATCAGGCCGAGTATGAAGCATGTTTGGCCAGATTGGAGGCATCCCTAGAACTAGGGGCAAGGAAACTGGAAATCATTGGAGACTCAGCACTGGTAGTTTCGCAAGCAAGAGGAGAATGGAAGGTTAGGGACTTAACCTTAATTCTCTATCATTGAGAACTAGAAAAGCTAATACCATGCTTCGAATCATTGATCTTCACCCATGTGCCGAGACTGCAAAACAAGTTCACTGATGCACTAGCCACCCTAGCATCCGTGATTGACATACCACCCTGGTGTGTGGATGAGACCAATGATAATATAGTAGAAAAGAAAGCCGACATACGAGACGACAGCTGCTATTGAAGAAAGCACTAATGGCCTTCCATGATACTCTGACATTCAGAACTTTATAGAAAAAGGAGAATATCTCAAGTTTGCCAATAAAAAGGACAAAAGGACAATACGACGACTATCTGCGCAGTTTGTCATTTCTGGTGGAAGACTGTACAAACGAGGACATTCTGGGGTCAACAAGCTATCCGTCAACCATGAAGAAGGCCAAGAATTGATGAAAGAAATCCATGCAGGAGTTTGTGGGCCACACATGAGTGGAAATATGTTAGCCAAGAAGATCCTACGACAAGGGTATTTTTGGATGACGATGGAAACGAATTGTATAAAGTTTGTGCGGGGTGTCATAAGTGTCAGATTCACACAAACCTCATGCACGTTCCCCCGTCTCAGCTGTATAATCTAATGTCACCATGATCATTCTCAGTATGGGGCAATGATGTGATTGGCAGAATAACACCGAATGCATCCAATGGACACGAGTTTATCTTAGTGGCCATTGACTATTTCACCAAGTGGGTGGAAGAAGCTTCATACTCAACACTGAAGGCTTCTCATGTTGCCAAGTTCATCAAGCAAAATATCATTTGTCGATACGAAGTTTCCCACGAGGTTATCTCGCACAACGGCTCACATTTCCAAGGAGAGGTTCTGGAACTTTTTGAGGAATACCAAATAGTGGCTCAAAGTCCTCGCCATATCGGCAGCAAACCAATTGAGCAGTAGAGGCAGCAAACAAGAGCATCAAGAAAAATCTACAAAAGACAATCAACTCACACAAAGATTGGTTGGAACATCTACCATTTGCACTCTGGGGATACCGAACGTCAATTCGAACTTCAACAGGAACAACGCCATACTCTCTAGTGTGTGGGATGGAGGTCATGCTACCCATTGAGGTGGAAATCCATTCACTAAGGGTAGTGGCTGAGTCCAATATCTCATAAGCAGAATGGCAGAGGAACCAGATGGAAGAGTTGCTCTTGTTTGATGAAAGAAGACTGCAAGCCCTATTCCACGTACAAGGTTACCAGAGAAGGATAGCTCGAGTATTCAATAAAATTGTCAAGACCCGGGATCTTAGAGAATGAGATCTGGTCCTTAAGGATATTAGAGCTCCTATCTTTGACTTGAGGGGAAAATTTAAACCAAACTGGTCCAAACCATTTCTCATCAAAACCATCATGACCGGTGGTGCAGTCATTATCATGGACTTGGATGGCAATGCGTTCTCTACTCCCGTTAACCTCGATCAACTCAAAAAATACTATCCATGAGGTAAAAATAAGATAAAAATAAAAGCTCGTTGAGTTGAAAATTAAAAATGCAACACATGCAAAAGTTAGAGCGGCTTGCAAGGCCGAAAACTCGAAAGGACGACCTTGGCAGAAATTAGGGCATCACAAAAGGAAAGTGTCAACTCCCGAGCAAAAATCGAGCCCGAACTACATTAAAGCTTGATTCCATCTTTTTGGGATACGTAGGTAGCTTCTTTAAGAAGTTCAGCCACTTTCTTTGTTTTTAACCATCTTTGAATCTAAGTAAGACCAATGCAAATTAATTTTTAGATTTTGATAACAAAGACATTCAAGATTTGGATAAATTTGAACCATCTTAAACACAAAGTATGTGTTTTTCATTACTTTAGACAAGACTATAAAGTTCTTAAATAAAGGAAGGGCACGCAAGTCCCAAACTCTACAAAAAAAAAAGAAGAAAAAGAAAGCTGTGAATTTTTTTTCAAAACAAAGTAGAAGTTTTTAAATCCTCTTCCTTTTCGCCGCTTGTTTCCCCTCTTCTCTGTCTTTCTTCTCCCTATCTCGCGTCAATCATGTCTTGTATTCAGCAGAAAGATCGGGACACTACAACTTGTGCATCTCCATCAATGAGCGAGATGGCCAAGCATTCCGATACTGTGCTAGAAAAGGAGCCCGCATTGTAGATGAGAACAGATGATCACGAATGCTGGAAAAGGTGGTCTGACTGCGACCGAACTATCGCATAATCCGATGGGACTAATAAAAGGTAGTCTGATGTAGGCCAACAAGCAGCATACCAGGATGATCCATAGTAGTTAGAGTCATAACAGAAATCTGCCACCAAGGGCACTGCCAGGTAATGTCAGGGCCAATCAAAGAGGAAAAATATTGTCACCAAGATGTCTCAGTGTCACATATTTGATAACGCGAACGGTGAAAGAAAGAAGCGGCATTGTGTCTATCAGTGGGAGGCTTCTGTATATGGTTCACCTTCTCCATTAGCCAGATCTATAGCAAGAGTTAGAATAGTAAGAGAAAGGATTTGCAGTGTAAACAGAGAACTTGATACAAAGGAAGATGTTAAGATCACTTGGAGAAGTAAAGGGCTGCTAGCAAAGGTGGTGGTTTCGCCACGATGAACAGTGTCCAAGCCCAGCAGTGTCTTAGCCAAAACCAAGGGCACGAAGTCTTTTCCCATCCACATTTAGCCAGCAATGTCAACTAGGACACAACTAACCCACCCATCAGAAGGGACAAAGAGATACTGGGCAAAAAGGCATAAGCAAAGTGCATAACGGCGCCCTATCCACATTTAGCCATGGATCATTTTTACAACGCCAAGTGGAGGATCCCCTTGTTCGGTCCTCTGATCTTGTTCGCGATTCCTTCCTTTTCGAGCAGTCTTTTCAGTGTCAATGAATTCAAGTAGATGCCCTGCTTGCACCAAGTCCTCCAAGTGTCTCTTGAAGGTCTTACATTCTCCAGTCAGGTGGCCATGATCTCGGTGATAGTGGCACTTCTTCTTTTTATCACGTTTGTTCAGATCTCCCATCAACTTTGGGGGCCACTGGAAATATGGTTTATCCTTGATCTGATCCAGGAGCCTATGCAGGGGCTCTTTGAATATCGTATGCACGGCTTGGTAAGCCACTGACTCCCTCTTTTCCTGAGATGGCTTCTTGGACTTCTGGTCTTTTCGGCCTTTGTCCTTCTTATCTGGCTGCTTTACCGAAGCCACACTTTGCTCTGCCTGGCTTATATCTTCTTCTACCTTTGCATGTTGTTCTATCTTCACCATTAACTCGGACATTGTGGTAACAGCCATTTTAGTGAGGGACTGTCTCAAGCGACTCTGGGGAGGTAGCCCGATCTTGAAAGATGCTACTGCGAGTTGCTCATTGCAGTCTTCAATCTCGTTGTATGCCTCCCAGTACCGTCGAGCATACTCCCGAATTGTTTCTCCGTCACTCTTCCGTAGGGCCAGTAGTGTGTCAAAACTCTTCGGCTGCTTGCTATTGGTTATGAACCGAGCAGTGAAGGACTCATCCAATTATTTCCAATTCATTATGGACCGGGGTGGCAACTTGTGGAACCAACTGAGGGTTGTCTCCCCCAAGTTGGATGGGAACATCCGACAAAGAAGGGTATCATTGCCGCTCTAGAGTGCCATTGCCTGCCTGTATTTCTGAACATAGCTTACTGGATCTGCCTTCCCATCATACATCTCAAACTTTGGTGAAGAGAACTTGCGAGGTGGATCAGCATTCTCTATGACTTTGGCCAACGGCGACACTGAGATCTGTTCAAAGGCCCTCCTTGCCATGTCTTGGGATGTTCGGCCATTGCCATACTGCAAATGAGAATCCATCCTTTTTCCAACCATAGCCGTAGGTCTTGGGTTGGATCTAGTTCGGCCCGAGCAACTCTTTCATGGCTTGGCCGAACTGACTCCGTTTTGACGGTTTTAGAACTTCTTAGGCTTACCTCAGGTTCTTTGCGCCTCCGCCTCTGAGGGTGGCTCAAACTGTAGGACTCCGAGCTCTGTTCGGTATCCTCTTGCTCGGGGTTTTCTCTTCGCCTTACCCGCGGTTCCCTTCGAGCATCTTGCCCCTGGATTAGTCGCCTGAGTTCATCAATCTCCCGGTCACGCTGCTCCATTCTCTCCTCTAGATTGTTGATGATCATATCTCTTATGGCCAGCCTCTTCCTCAGTCTTCCTCTATCTCTTGAAGATGGGGGAGAGGATTTTTTTTCCCAGGAACTTGTAGTTGAGTAGCGCAACTGTCTTCCATTGTGGGAGGCATCATCTATTCGTCTTCGAACCTCTAAAGGGACTCTTTGGGCCCTTGGCCTATTTTGAATGACAGATATGGATCTTTGGGGTATATCCTCCATGGTGCGGCTTCCGGTGAATCCAGTCGGAGTATGGCTCATGATTCAGTTGGTTCGAGATCGTCGTTCCCATAGACGGCGACAAATTGTGCGCAGTACAAACTGCTTGGGCTTGTTCGGCACAATCAAGACCAGGTAACCTGGCCCAATACTAATGATCCTGAACAGAGTATGGGCCAGACTCCTGGTTGCCGAACTCACTGGATGCTCCTTGTCCCGCCGTCGAACTCCTACAACCACCAATAACACTGTTAGTGCCTACCGGCCGGGTGTGACCGAGAGGCACTCCGACGCTCAAGTTAGATATCTCTTAAGGAGGTTTCTAGACAAGAGCTTGGGCTTGAGAATTGCGTACCTATAGGTTGAGAGTGCCTTCCTTTTTATAGGGGTTGAGACCCCATGAGGCTGAATCCTCATTGGATTCTGCCTCTTGATTTTTTTGGGATCCTTTCCTATCCTAACATGATTCTGATTTTCTCACATCCCTCTCGATCTAATGTTGATTTGTTCCCATCTTGTATATTCGATCAAATCATATACAAGATGGAAACTATTCTTTTCATTGAGGGGCCGATATGGGTTTCATTGTTTCGGTCTGCCCCTGTCTGGGGTGGGCCAAACTCATATGGTCCGAACAACTGGTTATTCAGACTTTTTGAATACTGAAGCAGCCTGCTTTGGGCTAGCTTCCTTAGTAGGGCCTTGGGTCCCCAAGTCTTTGATTTGGGCTTTAGGCCCGTTACTTTTATCCACCCTCAAATATATACCGTTTTTAGAGTGCACATCATAAAATTTTCTTATAATATAGTATTAGTTTAAATTGGGAGGACGTGAGTGCATGATGGGGTGGTGCGAAGGGCTATGCTTGTTTTGTAATTGTTCTATGCTTTTTAAAGTATTTTGTGATAAGTTTATGTAGTATTTTTATTTAATATAATAATAATAAATTTTACGATAAAAATATAATGACATAATTTTGTTATGTATATAATTAACAAACAAAAAATAATTCATATTATATAAATTATAATTATTTATTTATTAAAAATATTATATAATATTATCTAGGTAGTACTCTAAATATACTTAGTAATTTGCCCTGAGTTTTGGGATTTGGTTCTCCACATGCGGCCAAAAAATAATGGTGTTAGGCTATTTTTAAATTTTTATATCGTGGTTGAGGACAAAGCAGAGGGATATTTGAGAAATAGTGGTTAAGTGGGGATTGGGAGGAGAGTTTCCAAGTATCGCTTCCCCAATGGAGGAGAGTGCGTGTGGTGGGTCCCATCCTCCGCCACATTTAAACAAAGGGTATATTTGGAATTTAATAAAAATGTATTGAATATTGTAAGATATAAATATAAGTAATTTTGTTATATGGTGTGTTTAACAGGGTGACTTTTAAAATCAACTATATAACAGTGACATTAAATACAATTGCATTAATTTTATACAATAAGTAGAATGCTATAAGAAATAATAGAATAAATCTTCAGTTCAAATGATGTATTGAGTGAACAAAATTTTTATTGAATTACCCTTCCATCCCGTATTTAGAATTATATATAATCAAGTTTTGCTCTTATCGAAATCCCAAATTCCGATAGTAAGAGAATGAGATTGGATATGTAAGTTCATATACTTTTTTTTATACAATTTAATTTTTTCTTATCCAAAACCCAAACATATCCCAATAAATATATTAATTCTGTTGGAGCTAATTTGTGTATTTTATTGCTTATTTTTATTTTTAAAATTAATTTTTTATTGTCTTGATGGGAAAAATTTTAAAAATAAAATATTTTGATCAAAAAATTAAAAAATTACTAACTATGAAAATAAGCAAAATAAAACTTAGACTTAATTTTCCTTTTTTTTTTTTTCTTTTATGAACTTTTTAATATATTCATAATAAAATACTTTTGTTATTCGTTTCGATAAGAAAAGTTCAAAAAATAATTTGGCTAAGCAATAAGTACGTGGGTATGCTATGTTACTAAATTTATGTTTGGACTAATTTTTTAAAAAAGTTTTTTACTTAAAATTTTTTAAAAAAACTTATTAATTTGACTTTTGTTGGCTTTTTTAACATATTTTTATATTTATTTTTTATAAAAAAAAAGTTAAAAATTCAAAAAACCGATATTTAAGGGGCCGAAACTACCGATGAGAAAGCACACTGTAGTGAGTTAGAGAAGATCACCGTGAATTGCACAGTCGCATTTTTTCTACAAACAACTAGATATAAATTTTACTAATTAAACACAGTTATATTAAAAATAACATAAAACAAATGCTTGTTTGGCAATTAATTTTAAGTTTTTTTTTTTTTTTTTACATAAAATTCAAAAAGTCAAAAAGCATCGCTTGTTATTTGTTTGATTCTCTTTTGGCTTTTTTACATAATTTTTTAATATATTTTAAAAAATTGCATAACTTTTATTATACAAATGTCTGTTTTTTTATATAAAAATTATATTTTTATAATTTATTCGTTCAAATCTATCAAATAAAATCAATATTAAATATAAATTTATTTAAAAATAAATTTTAAAAATTATAATAACTTTAAGTTAAACTTGTTGACTTTTGTCTTAAATTCATTTTAAGACAATATTTTTTTGACTTATTATTTTATAACTTATAATTTTTTGACTTAAAATTATGCATATAGTTCACCAAACAATTTTTTTACTTATCTAATTTAAAATAATTTAAAATATAATATAGTGACAAAAAACTAATAAAAGGACTAAACTTAACCAAATAACCCATAATCATGGGTTAAGCTAAACTAGAGAGTTAAGCCCTCACATTCTCTATATATATTGGCTCTCTATCAACTATCAACTATCAAAGTATGAGATTATTTATTCAATCTCTCTAACTATATTCTCTCTCTCAAGATCCGTCTTACTTGAGCTTTAGAGGGTCTTCTATCGGCCACCGGCTGAGAAATTTATTTTGCAAGTACGAAGATATTTGGTGATTCGATCGTCCTAAATCTCGACAGGTTCTTATTCTTAATTATTAATTAAAGAACTATTATATTTTATATTTTTTTATAAAAAAATTTAATTTAAAATTAAATTAACAAACGAAACCAAACAAACTTAAAATTTTAGAGGTGAGCTCGAAGGCTCGAATTTTGGGCAGAGTTGGACCCCTACTCGTAAGCAAACTCCATGTATTTGAACAATACAAATTTAAAAAAAAAAAAAAACCCTATATTTGAAGGTACATACTGCATACATGAACCCTAAAACGTAGGTAGTGCGGATTCACATGGGCAGCTGTCAACCAAGTTGGCAAAGTGGTTTGGGGCCTTTGGGCCTGTCAAAAAAGCCATGATAACCCAAATTAAATAATAAATAATAAATAATAAATAATAAAGGTGAAAACATTTTACACGCTTTTTCTTGCTTGAAAAGGACTTCTAATACAGTTCTGTGCCTTTTGGTGGACCCTTTCGGGCTTGCTTTCATAATTCAGCTTTTGTGTTTAGATTAGTGTTTTTTTTTAAATTTTATTTTATTTTTAGTAAATTTTTTTAATATTAATCTAAATGAATCTAAATTAGTGTATTTTTAAAAAAAATTCTATCACAAGAAAACAAGAAAGTAAATTTTTTAAATCAAAATCTAAAACAAGTTTATATAAGACAAAAATAGTTAACTTAAATAGGTGTTTTGATTTTTTTTCTTTGATTTTTTTTGTTTTTAGTAAAAAATTTTAAAATTTTTCTCTAATTAACATACTTTTTACAATTCTCTTGTCACAAGGGAACTAAAAAAATAAAAAATTTAAGCAAAAATATAAAAATAGTTGAAGAAAAACGAAAAAAACTATGAAAAAAAATCATTTGACTTTTTAGTTAAAACATAGGCATAGGCATAAATACAAAAAATATATCTATTAATTGAAATCCCTCTTGCGATAATTATTTATTTATTTTATTTTGGTTATTTTTATTTTTATTAAAAAAATTCATCAATTGGTTAGATTAAATACTTTTTTTTAATTCTTATCATCTAGACGAGTCGAAAAAGGTAGTTTTTACTAAAATGTAAAAAGGAGTTTAGAAAAGACAAAAGTAAGCTAATAGCTTAAACTTTATATTATTTATTTTTTGTTGTTAATACTTTTTTTAAAAATAATTGACCATTTTTTAAAAAAAAAATTAGTCTTTTTATCAAAACGATCTAGGAAAAAAAAAGCCAAAAGATGAAAGACGGAAAAAGGTTTAGAAACTCAAAAATAATATATAAAATTTAAAATTTATCACAACAGGGTCTGAATATTAACATATACATAATTGGGCTCTAATTATATTTAAATATTAGAGTAATTTTAGTACAAATTCTATTATCAACTGGTAATAAAATTTTAATTCTATAATAAATCTTTTTAGAAAAATTTAAGGATTAATTCTTTTTTTTGGATATCGTAAAAGAATTAGTCCCAACACTTTTTTTTAATAGATTAGGTGTTACTAAATTTGAAATTATTTTATTATGGCTAATATACTCATATTAAAAAAATTATCTCTCGTGATTTAAAATCTTTAAGTTTGATTCTCCAAAATTTTTCAAAATTAGCATATCGCTTAAAATAAGTAGCCTCTCTCTCTCTCTCTCTCCACGCGCGCGCGTGTTTAATAAAAAATCGAAACAGAACATGATACCAAAAAATTTCAACTTTTCAAGTAATACTTTTAAGATTTCATCACGTGTAAAAATCACTAATGAGACAAAGATTTTTGTAAAAACACCAAATTGATACAACTTTCAACTGATACATTTATCACTTCAAGCCAAACATTCAGTTCAGAACATCTAACTGATACAATTTACAACAGATACATATATCACAAGGTCACTACTCACTTTTCTAGTAATACTATTAGGATTTTATCAATAGTGAAAATCATAACTAAGACAAAAAATTTTACAAGAATACTCACTTTATACAATTTACAGTCGATGTATTTATCACTTCAAATCAAATATTTAGCCCAAAACACATAACTAATACAATTATAAACTACAACTGATACATAGATTACTTCACCAGGCACAAATAATAAAATGACGAAATTGCCAAAAATCAACATAAAAAACCCACATGCAGATTTGAGATGATTCGCTTACTTTCTTGCGTGGGCACCGAATTATTTTTCTCATTTTACCATTACCAGCTCTTCTTCTTCTCACAGTCAAGACACAAGAACTTCTAATACCCAAACACGATGACATGGCACAATATGGTTGGAGCCCAACAACGTCTACAGATCCAAACTGTATGTTAATGCAGTCTACGCGCAACCCAAACAAATCCCCCTACTCCTTTGCAAAAATCACGCCGGTGATGGTTGCTGAGCTTATGCTTCTTCACCCATTCTCCGACAAAAAAGCGTTTTTTCCAAACCACCAAACCACACAGCGCCGTGAGAGAGGGAGAGAGAGAGAGAGAGAGGTGGGGATTTTAATTTGGACGATGAAGACTTTTGATTTTGACGACAAGGCTTTACTACGAGGCGATGGCGGTGGCAACGGCAGAGGCAGCGAAGTCACTGGTGGCAACAGTAGTCGGAGAAGTCAGTGGCTGTAGCAAGGGGAACGCTCAGGGAAAGCGACTGGAGCAAACGGTGGCCACGGGTGATGGCAATTGGCGGCTGGAGCACATGACGATTGGAGACAGCGACGAAGAGGTTGGTGACTGTGGTGATTTCGGTGATGGCGATTGCTTTCGGAGCTTATCAATGAGTACACAAGTGAATTTTGGGCACCGATATTCACCGAGATTTATTTCATTTTAAAATTGTTTCCCCTTAAATATCGAGATTTTCAGCCCCTCCAATCAGAAATTTTAGAGGCGCATAAACTAAACGTTGAGAACACTTTGGTTATGAAATTATCATTTGGGACTAAAAATGTGAAAAAAAAACTAGAAACTAAAACTCTTTTATCAACTAATAAAAGAATCTCTCTTAAATATTTTTTTTTATAATTTTAATCCCATGCGATAAGTGATATATTTATTAGTTTATAAAACTGATATATTAGTTAAATAAAAATGTATTATTTTTCATCTCTAACAGTTATGATAACTTAATAAATATATTATTTAATTTTTTTGCTTGTCTAAAACAGAAAAGATTAACTTTTAAATAAGAACAAATTAGATATAATAATATAATATAATTATTTTAAATTCAATATCACTAAATCTCTTAAAATAAAAATTATGAGACTAAATTTGTTATGAGGCCTATAAAGAAGACTAGTCTTTAAATTTTTCTAAATAAATATAATCTAATTACGTCGTTACCACTTTTTACTTAATTTTACTTTTTATAAATTATTTATTTAATAAAGAGTGTAAAAATAAATTCGAGACCATTTCTAATAAAAAAAATACATATTGTGCCCTTGAAGCGAACCACCTATCACTAAACGAAATTATTGTGGTATTTGATAAAATTATTGTTAGTAGCTTATAATTTATTATTTATAATAAAAATTTTAAGTATTTAATAAAAATTATAACTTGTAATTGAAATAGAAAAAAAATAATTATAAATTTTATAAAAAATTATAAGTATTTAAAAAAATTTATAATTTATAATTAAAATTAATAACAAATGGTTAAAAATACTAGTATAGCATTCCAAACACCCCAATAACATTGGCATACTTTTCTCTTTTCTTTTCTTATGCATCGGTTGATAATTGACTTAAAACTCTATTTATTTTTTGATTGAAAATTTAAAAGTAAAAAGTTTTGTTCGAAAATTCAAAAGTTTTTAATTTTTTAACCGTTTTGTCTTTTTATATAAAGTAATTTCATATACAGTATAAAAATAACATAATATTTATCATACATATTTGTTTTTCTATAAAAACTATATTTCTAAAACGAAAATTAGTCTTAGATTCTTAAAATAGTATCGATTTTATTTTTTATTTATTAAAAAAAATTTTAACGCGCAAGATCCAATTGAACACTAAAACAAATAAATTTATCTGTATATTTTCAAAATATATATAAAGTATATATATAAATTTATTTATCTTGCATAAATAAGTATACAGATAAATTTATCTGTATAAAAAATACTGTACATTTTTAAAACACGTATAAAGTATACAGATAAATTTATCTGTCTTGCATAAATAAAAAGACATATAAATTAATCTGTATAAAGAATATTGTGCCTTTTAAAAACACGTATAAAGTATGCAGATAAATTTATTTGTCTTGTATAAATAAGAAGACAGATAAATTTATCTGTATAAAGATCACAAATAAATTTATCCGTCTTATATAAAATAAGATGACAGATAAATTTATTTGTATGCATTATATATAAATTTATCTATTTGTGTTAAATTTATCTATATTGTAAGCGATCTTGCGTGTTAAAACTTATTTTTTTAGTCATTTAGTTAAAAATTCCTTTTTAAAATCTATTCGGCAACATATATCAAACAAGATTTATATTAAATATAAAGTTATGATAAAAATAAATTTTAAAAATTATAATAAATTTTTTTCTGACTTAAAATCTTTTAGTTTAAGGTTATTTTAAATAAATTTTTTTGACTTATTATCTTTTGAATTAAAGTCATTACAACGATTCACTAAATAAATTTTTTACATATTTGACTTAAACTAATTTTAATTAAAAAACCATAATTTAAATTTAAATTACCAAATCAGACCTTAATTTTTCTTTCATTTTGATGGCAAATAGTTAAAGGAAATGGTTTGCGTGCTGTCGGAATCCCCGCCCGCAGGGTAATTGAGGAGTTCGTGAAATTAACGTCCGGTTCTGTTTTAAAGATTTAAATAATTTATTTTATAAATCTTAATTCGTTGATTATTTGTATAAAAAAATAAATAAATTAATATTATAAAATACATGAAGAAATTATATTTATTTTTAAAATTCAAATGGTGTGATCTATTGAGATAAATGCTTAGTTTGATTTAGTTTAGAACAAATAGCGTGATCGATCCATTTACTATTAAGTTTTTTATTAAAATAAATATAATTTATTCAACACTTAATAATTTTTAGAAAAATTTTAAAAATAATTATTTTTTTAGACCTCTTAAAAAATTTAGTCTCACAATTTTTATTTTAAAAAATTTAATCATATCAATTTAAAGTAATTATATAATATCTAATTTGTTTCTATTTAAAAGTTTATCTTTCTCGTTTTGGACAAACGAAAAAATACAAGTGATACATTTATTAAGCTATTATAACTATTAAGAATGAGAAGTGAATATATTTTTATTTAACCAATGTCTTAATTTTATGAATTGATAAATGTATCAATTACTCGTATAGAACTATAACTGTAAACAAAATTGCTACAAGACAAAAATTTTATTATCAGTTAAAAGTAGGACTTATACTAAAATTACTTTAATTTTTATCATTTTAATATTTTATATTGATAATCTATATACTAAAATTTACATCAAAAATAATTTAAAATATCAAAATAATGCGTAGTGTGGATCCAACTAATCAACTTCAACACCACCACAAGAATGATAAATTTTCTCGTCCCGTACCACACCACCGCACCACCTTCGCATGTAACTGCCCCGACTTTTATGGATTTTTTCGGTCCTCGATAAATTGCTGGGCAAGGATGTTATTTGATTCACCAGCCTCAATTTTTTTTTCATGTCTCCGATTATATAAAATAAATATATAAGAAGAATAAATCATAAAAATATTAAATTTATTTTTTATTTTTTATATTTTAAATTTTAAATCATTCATCAACTATTAATTTTTAATTACTATATTATTTTTAACTTTTATTAATATAATCTTTTTAATTATAATGATAAATTATTATCGATCAATATGTTCCTGTTCTAGTCCCATCCAGGCATATTTTTCAATTTTTTCTCCCTATTCCTTACCGAACAAAAGCAAGAAGGGATACGATACACTAAAGTTTCGCCTTACCTTATTGCCATTCTTAGACACCAAATTAAAAATGATAAAAATAGGGCGGGGATTGAGTGAAATTTGAAATTGAGCTACCTTACTTTTATTTTATATATATGTATATTTTATTTTTAAAAGTTTCTACTTCTTGAGATGCATGATTATTAACTAGATATCTACAATCAAGCTTTTCTTTAGTATATATTTTTAATTAATAAAAACTAATTTATTTAATTTTTCTCATGATATGATGAATTTTATAGAAGATTTTATAAATTTATTTGTGCATAGATCATTTTATGTGTATGCTTAATAAAATTATAAATGTAAAGTAATACTAGAAATGATAAAATTATAAAAAAAAATTATAGAATTAAAATAGTTACATCAATTGAGAATAAATTTAGATAATGTAAACTAAGATAATTTAAACACATAAAACATAGACTAATTAATGGAGTGGTAAAAAAATGGTAAGAGTATAAATAATAAAATGCCATACTAAAAAAAAAAAGAACTTAGTACAATTAAATTTATAATCGACCCCTATAAATTAGAATAAAAGATTTAATTTGGCTTAATTTGGTTGATTAGGTTTATTAAATTATATTTTTAAAAATTTGAAGCGCGATACAAAATATATTATTCAGCGTTAGTGCACATGGGTGTTTTGTATTGTTAAAATTAATAATTTATAAATTATAATTTATAATAAAAATTATAAAAATTTAATAAATATATTAAATTGTAATGAAATAAAAAAATTATAACAGTAAAAATAAATGTTATGAGTATTTAAAAAATTATAATTAATTATTAAAATTAATTAGGGAAAATTAAAAATTACCCCGAGAAACCACGCCGCCCCTGTATCCCTCTGTTTAGGTAAGAAAATCGATTGCATGCGTGTCGGCGAAACTGAGGTCTAAATGTTGCAAATTTTATTACTCCTCCAAAATGTGCCACGTGTGTCAGTACTTTTGTCGGGCCCGTGCCAATTTTCAAATATCCATTCGCCTTCCTATGGGACAGGAGTGAAATGCCCTGGATTTACAAAATTTACAAAATTTAAGCTGTGTTTGGTTGGATGATTATTTTTATAAAATAATTAATATATTTGAATTATTGATATATAAAGTATTATAAATTAAATTATTAATATAATATTTTTTTTATACTGAATGGTGTTTATTTTAGAATAAAATAATCTATAAATAATTGTATATTTTTTGATTTGATATGATTTTAATGATATTAAATTTTTTAATGTATAAAAATATTTAAAATTTAATGGTATTAAATTTTTTAATGTATAAAAATATTTAAAATAATCACATAACAAACAAAGCCTTAAGTTAGGTTGAGATGCTTTCTTAATCTCCTCCAAGTATTTTTTTTAACATGAGTATATATATAAGACTATTTAAAAATAATTCCATCCCCCTTCTTATTATTCTACTACCAAATATAGCCTTAGGGTCTGTAGGACCCACCTAACCCTTGTTTGATTAAGCAATTTTTATAAGAGATTTATCTATTTGAGCTCCATATTTTGGAATACCTTTCCTTGCGAAAAAATAAAATAAAATTATGCCCTTCTTTGTTTTTGCTTTGAGTCTTCTAAATTTGTAGCTTCCATTGTCCTTTTAAGTATCAAGTATTTGGTTTGATTAATCCGACTTTAAGGTTCAGTTCAAGATACGTAGCAATTGCCCAAACAATATCATTTAGTTATTATTGGTGGTGTTTGACATTGTTAAAATTATTAACTTATACATTATAATAGAAATTATGAATATTTAGTAAAAATTGTAGTAGCTAAAATAAAAGCAAAAGTATTTATGAGTTATATAAAAATTTTTAAATATTTTAAAATTTTTATAATTTATAATTAAAATTAATAATAAATAGCTAAAAACAAGCGTAACTTTGCCAAGCTACTAGTTGTGGATTTTCAATGCTAATCTTTTTATGTGAAGAACAAAAGGTGCCAACTGACCAAAAATGAACAGATCAATTTTTATCATTTTTACTTTATTAATGCGGTGATAAACAAGGAATCAAACATGAGAATGGCATAAATGAGAAATATCACTTTTAATTCTTTATCTT
Source organism: Heliamphora exappendiculata (assembly GCA_034768845.1). Taxonomy (NCBI): domain Eukaryota; kingdom Viridiplantae; phylum Streptophyta; class Magnoliopsida; order Ericales; family Sarraceniaceae; genus Heliamphora; species Heliamphora exappendiculata. The sequence continues at coordinate 3,546,514 of JAOTRH010000027.1, forward strand.
TGTACTAATATTCATATGTTTTTACAAAAAAAAAAAAAAAAGGCAATATAACCCAATATTATGTATCCAATCTTATATCCAGTAATTTTATATTCACCTCTGTATTCAATTGCATTTTAAATTCGTTAATTTTTTTCCTACCAATCAAACAAACTCTTAGTGCCCACTTGATTAAGACTTCGTTAAAAACTCGTTTATTTACATATTCAATTATTGCAGAAAAAGGTAAGATTTATGATAATAATTTTCCCACGATTTTTTTTGCAACAAACAGATTATGTAAAAAGAATTTGACTATGCATGGCAACAAATTATTTGCCCACAACTATGTCCACTTCAGGTGTTCGCTCGATCTGTTCTAGGTGGTGAGAATTATTAGTTTTTGCATGCATGCACTTGTAGTTTAATATTCCTTTTATAGCCAAGCCTCTTCTATTGGTTTGACTGTTTGTTTGTTTGTTTTGTTTTGTTTTGTTTTGTTTTTATCGGTTTATTTGATTTGGGGTTCCTATCTTTTATCCATTGTACGCCAACCGTCTCAATGCATTCCATCTTTTTTTTATCCTGATCGGGAATTAATTTAGACTTCCATTTTAATGCGCATTAAATCAACATAGATTTACACGCAAATGAACGTACTGTATTGGATGAGACGTTTGACAAATGCGGTCTTAAGAGTTGCCAGACAAACATCTTCGGCGCCCATTGGCACAAATTAGCCTCATCAAATCGTTGCTTGAAATTCAGTGTCGACAAAATATGCTTATTGGCATATCTAGACGGCACCGTCTATATTATTGGTTGGTTATATTCTTTAATGTTATAGATTTTGAGTTAAGTCTTATTCATTTTTGAATTTGACAAATTTGCGACAAATTAATTTTTAAATCATTTAGATTTTATTCGTTGATATTTGATATTTGATCCGTTGGAAGTATGTTTGTGTATTACAGTAAATTAAGAAACAGAGTTAAAACTACATAAAGTTGTACAAGGAAACAGACCGCTCGACATACCGTTTGAGCGATGGATCGAGCGGTCTTAAAGAGCTCTCGGTATCTCAAACTTTGCAACAAGTTACTACAGTACAAACTTCATTGCTTGAGCGATGAATAGACCGCTTGAGCAGTCCTCAGCGAGATAGTTTTAAAAAGTGGTCTATGTAACTAGATTTTTGCATGCGATTATAAATATATGACGGTCAGGATTTTTAAAGTGTGCCTCCTCAGTTTATATCAAGCCCTAGCCACCTAAGGAACTCTTCTCAAGTTAATTCTCAAATCTCCAAGTCAGTCAACAAGTCTTGATGACCATTTAACTTCTGCGCAGTCAAATTAATCATCAAAGATTCAAATATTCAACGATCTATTCGTGTTCGTGGAGTCACTTGAAAGGATTTTCAAGTGTTAAAATCTGGTGGAGAATTCCGTGAACATTAAAATCCGGTAGTGGGTTTCAGCGGCGGCAAATCACAGGAATTGGTGTACGTGAATTCGACAATAGTAAGCTTGTAAACATTTGGTTGTGGATTCAAGGTCGATTTGTAAGATTCTCTTGTAACCAACGTTTGATATAGTGTTTAATTTTTTATACACGAAGTGGTCTTGTAGTTTTTACTTAATTTAAAGTTTTTTACGTAAAAATTGCAGTTTCGTGTGTGATTTTGATTGTTTTATTTTTTACTTGTGCGATTAATTGGTTTAGGTTTATTTGTAATAATTAATTTTTTTAATTAAATTAATTAGTACAAATTAATTTATCAACGGAGTTTTTTTACTTAATTATGAAGTGGAGGAGCTCCGTGGTCCCACCTTTCCTTTTGGAGGATTTGTGGGTGGCCTCATTTTGTTTAAGTGGATGACCCATTTTCATGGTATAAGTCGGCTCTTCAACTAACTTTCCTACTAACTAAACAGATAAGGATTATTATTTTTTAAATATTTTTTCTCATTCACTTCTTTTATATAATTTTCTCAACAATTGAACAAGTCTAACTGAGTTCACTCGGCCCTGTTTGGGCTATCTAAAAAGGTGCCTTTATATTTATATAAAAATAATTTTTTTTAAAGATATACTATTTGGTTTCTCTAAAAAATTATTAATATTTTTTTTCATTTTTTTTCAAAAAAATAAAGTTTATACAAATCCCCAATCTATAATACTTTCGATTAAAAAAGCCCAACTCTCATTACAAAAAAAAAATAATGCCAATATCTTAATTATTATATATAATTTAAAAATAAAAAATAAAAACATACTAAACATTTTAATGAAAAACAAAAAATTCACTATAAAAAATTACCCCGAACAATTTAATATTTTTTAATTTTGTTTTAAAAAATTAAATTTCTTAAAATTCATACTTTTTAGTCATCTCTTACATAACATTCACTTTAAGTTATGCACCAAAAAGGGCTCCCAAGGAACTAATTAAACAAGTATTGAGAGGGACCTTGTATGATAACTTAAAAAGTAATTTTTTTTCTTTTTAGCTTTATCTAATTAAAATGCTGAAAAAATGCAAAAGCTTATTGCAATATTCGATTTGTTAAGGTTTTTAAATGAAAATAATTATTCAGTATGGTGTGTGATATTGCAATTCATGGGAGCAATGATATTCATACCAAAAGTGATGGAATATGTATTAATGTGTAGCTCAAATAAATTGTGGGGCAATGCTACACACATCATTATTGGTTCAAAACCAATAAGCCAAAAAAAAAACCCTTAACCAAACGGGACCTAAGCTTCTCTTTTAAAAAGTAGCACCTAGGTACATATCAGGATAGGCTTGATTTGCTCTCTACGCAATCTTGACCAATAATCAAAAAGTTAAATTAAAATATAAAATTTTAAAATATTTTATTTAAATTTTTATTACTTTTAAAATATAATAATATTATTTATTCATAATTTATTTACTACTATTACCAACTACATATAATTATTAATATCAATATATAGAATGATAAAATTATCCATTTTAAACAAAAAGTAAAAAAATTAATTTTTTACCCAAACAATTTACTTTGAACCTAATTTAAATTTTTGGTTAAAAACGCAAAAAAAAAACCAAAAAAACCAAAAAAACCAACTTTTATACTAATTGCCAATCGGGCCCTAAATACAAGTTTGAGATAAATAAGTGGAATTTTGTTTTTATTTTATTTACCATTTAAATTTATTTTAATGAGATAAATTTTAAAAAATAGTTTATTTTGATAAAGAAATAACCAAACAAAAAATGAATTATTAAATTATTTTGGTTTCTTTCTTTTCTTGAGCAATTCTTTTTACAAGAATTGAAAAAAGCAATAAGAAATTAATAAATTAATCTATAAAAATAAAAATAAACAATATAAAATTAGTCAATTAAGTCATTATTTTATGTGTGGCCGTTTACAAAGTTGGGTTCTAATGTTCTTTTCCTTTATAATATTTTTTTATTTTTGTTTGGAATGAAGAGAATGTATACATGATTTGACAAGTTAAAAAATTTGATCGCCAAATGGTGGTGGTTAGACTTTGTGATTGAAAGTATTAGTAAAAAATAATAACAAGAGACAGCATCGGTGGTTAAAAGTGTTAGCCGGAGACAATGACGGTATGTGGTGACTAAAAGCGGTGACTGAATGTGATAGTTAGATGTGGTAATCAGAACTAATAGTTGAAGTAATGATCAGAGATGGTGAAAGAAGAGAGATAGAATAAAAATTTATTATTTATTAAATATAATTTATTATTATAAATTAAATATTTTTTTTATTAAATATATCATATCATGATATCATTTACATAGTCCTTTACAAAAAACAAAAAAAAAGTAAAAATACCGCATGGCATAACTGGTTATTGGTAAACACACTAGTAGACTAAAAATTATATAACTAAAACTTAAAAATTTTATAATTAAAATTAAAATGAAAACAACCAAACATGATTCACGTTATAAAATTTCTTTTTTCTTTTTTCTTTTCTTTTTTGGAATTAAGCAACTTTTGGTCGTTAAAAGCAACTTTTAGTTGGAAACTTTTGTCATTATTGTTCCAAGATGGATGGCTTGTTTTGTCATTATTATATAGGCCATAATATGTAATATTTTTTAATAATAAATAATTATAATTTATATTATATGGATTATTTTTTATTTTTTAATCATTTAATAAAAATAAATTATTATTTTATTATTATAAAATTTATTATTATTATATTAAGTGAAAAAACCATGTGAAATTACCACGTTGTTATACCACGAGAGCACCCAATAATTACTCATCAACTTTGAACCATTTCGCATACGTCTACATCAAAAGCCACCAAAAACATCCATTATTCACCCAAAGGCCAGAGAGCCAAAACACCAAAAGCGAAACGCTCAGGACTCTAAAAGGAGAAAACAAAGGACACTTTCACTTCACTCTTTTATCATCCCCAAAACCTTAGCTACATACTTTATTTTATTTTATTTTTTATAAAATGCTAATTATATTTAATCAACTATAGATAAAAATATATTCATATATGTGAAAAGTTCATTAATATTTTGTAAAAATTATATGTTTCTTATTTTTAACTTATATTTATAAAAATAGTAGTTTCTTCTCCAAAAATGCATTAATACTGAAAATATTTTTATTCCCAACAAACTTTTAACACAACCCATTGAACTTATTTTATTTACACTTAAATGACTTATCCCTTTACCTCCACTTCATTGTAGACATAGAAAGTTATTAAATTGTGTAAAAATCTCAAAATATGAGAATTTTAAGACACATTCAATAGTTCTTAATACATTATGATAGAGAGACATAATTTTTTAAAAAAAGTGATCCATTTGTATTGCATGCCCATCATTTATCTAAACTTCCAAACCTTATGCTCACCTCTCTCACTCTGTCGGCCGGCCACCCTCATCACCTTGTCACATTTCTTACCATGCTGCCTCCAACAACTTTTAAAATTGTTTTCAATGTCTTTTTACCCCTTTTTTTTTTGTTGAAATACACAACATGTCCTCGTTGCTTTGCTTTTAAGATTGTTTGGAATAATTCCTTAAATTTTTCCCAGTCTTATTGTTTTAAAAAAGATAAAAGTTAGACTATTCTTTTGTATTTTCATCTCTTATTTTGAATTATTTTACTTTTTGTTCGTGTTATATATATACATATATATATATAATTAGTAATTTTAAGAAGGTTTGTAGAAGAATTAATGTTAAATTTTTTAAAGATCAAGTTTTACTTTTCAAAAAAGAGATGCTTTTGTGACAATTTTGTCATTTGGTCTGCAATTTCTACTTTGACGACAATTTTTTCAGTTCGCGATGACAAGCATATCTTTGTTGGCGCTCTTGATGAAAAAGTAGCCGGTGGTCGACGGCGTTCGTGATGGTCAACGAGGCAAGGGGTTAGGGTTTTGTCGCAGACACCGGATTAATGTTTCATTGCAAGTCAGCTGAGCTTTTGCGAAGGTCGCCAATAGGCTAGAGTTTCGTTGCAGGTCAGCTAAGGTTTTGCAAAGGTCGGCGAATGGACTAAGGTTTTGTCGCAGGTCAACGACGTCGTTGAAGGATTCAGGTTTCAAATAAAGGAAAAGAAGAAGGCAGCTCATGCAAAGGTCGATTTGTGAAGGTCTAGAATTTTTGAGAACTAATTCATGCGAAAAGAGAGAAAGAAAAAAGAAGTCCACAGCGATGTTTCTTATAAAGGTCGATTGGTGATAAGAAGCAATGTTTCTTGTTAATTGAAATGCGCACTTGATATTATTGATAACGAAATTATTATAAAATAAATTCAGAATATAAAAAATCTCGATAATGCATTTGTAGAAATTCTCATATTTACATAATTGTTTTATCCAAAAAATAAGATTAATTATAGACTAGTTTCTGAGTATTCAATTCAATAACGGTTGGCGCAACACTTTGACTAAAAAAAGCATTTTTATGGCATGTATGTACATTTTATTTAGACTATATGGTATTAGGTGCATGCAGTGGCGGCTTTAACATTCGCATGCCGGTGGACAGGGTGGACTCCATGATTTTGGGACTTTAGAAGAAATACTAAATGAAAGTCTTTTGATATTTTTTAAAAGATGCAAAACTATAAATTGTATTCTCATAATCATGTTTTTTAGCATATTTTTTACTCGATAACACTGGTAATTTATTTATTTATTCTTATAATATGGTCAATCTAAGATAAGATTTTATTAATTTTAATTTTAAAAACTTTTTTTATGCAGAAGCTATTGTAGTTACTGAAATTGTTAATAATATTCTTTAAGCAATGTATAAATTTTTAAGAAAATTTAATATTTTAATATAATTTAGTACATCAGTTGGATTCTTTTTTTTTTCTTCTGTGGATATTTTTTTCAAAACTTTAATTCAGGAAGTATTTCTAAACAATCAATATCACAAAGGGTGTTGCGTTTTAATTTTTTTTTTCAAATTAAAGGCAATTCTATTTTTTTAATTATCATCATCTTGTATTTTTAACTTTTCAAAATTAAATAAAAAAATTAAAAATATCTTCATATATTTAAAATTGTTTGAACATGTTCTCAATTTAAAAAAATAGCATAATCTATTATATATAAGATATAATTAATTATAAAAGATTCTTGAAAGATCTTTTTTGTTTTCCCTCAAAATGCCAAATCATTTTTATCAAGAGTTTTTTTACATTTTTTTTTATTTTGAATATTCTAGTACATAAATTCTTTTATGAAGTTGACTAAATGAGGCATAAACTACTTTATTTGTGGGCCTAATAAATAATATGTATAGTTATTGTTAATATGATTTATTTTAAAACTTATATATAATGATACATTATAGAAGATTTTATGAATTTGGGAGCTTTTATTATTTTGGGAGCTATAAGCGATTGCTTAAGTGATTCACTTAATAGATGAACCATCCTGAATGAGGGATTCGTACTTCCTTAAATCTTGATATATTTATATATAATAATAAAAGTTAGTAGAATTTAAATATACCTTTAGATGATTTTTGTTATATGAAAAACTTAATACTAATTATGGAAGGACCTTACAATACTAATTTTTAAAGACAATCCAATTATTTTTAAGTATTTTGATATTGATATATGTGATTGATGCTGAATATTTTGATTGCTCAAAAATTAAATATTTTTCTAAAATAAGAAGTTTTGATTTTTTTGCTAACAGAGATGGTAGAAATTCTAAAGGTTTATTAATTTGCTCAGCTTTAAATTTTGATTTTTTAAAAAATTGGCATGGATCGTGTAAAATAAAAGTAACACCAAAGGCAACACCTTCTTCCTTAATAATAAAAAATAAAAAATTTGGCTATGGAGATTTCGTGCTTTATTTTACATTATATATATATATATATATATTTAAAAATAGTAATAGAGAAATGCTTTCAAGAAAATCATAGTTATGTCTTATTTTAAAAAAGAAATGACAATTAGTAATAAAAATCTTAATTTTTTTAGATTCTTAAGCAAGAAAAATAAAAGATCTAGTGAAAAAAATTAATAATGAATTCTATGTTTGGTCTAAAAAAACCTTTGTTTTTTTTTTTTTTTTCTCGAAGTTGATTTCGTCTTATCTAGTTTTTATTTTTTGTTCAATACTTTTCTAGTTCCTCACGATCGAGCGAATTGTATTGTTGATAGCGATACATTGAATATTCTAACTTTTAGGGTTGTTAAAGTGCTTCTGTTTGATTCCAACTCAAATATCATGATTCATGTATATGAAATGTCTATATCATTTTCCTGAAAAGTGTCTTAAAACTTTTGAAATGGGTTTGGCTTTCACTTTATGTTTTTATTGAAGATGACAAAAGGGTGTTTTCTTGGGGACCATGTATGTATCTGTATTATGTAAGGGTAGAGATTTTGATGAGTACCGCCAACGTTATCATTTTCTGTTCATTGCTGACGCATACGATCCCGACATTTTTTTATCGGTATTTTTAGTATTCGTCGTTATGTAACAATTATCATATTAGACTATTCGAATCACAATTTTGGTACTTTGATACGAATAATTATTAATGTATTTACCGATATTGTCTAATATCGATTGATATATGACTGTATCATTGATATTGTATGTCCCTTCATGGTTTAAAACAACACATGCATTTATTTTTATACATTTTCGTGTTTATATATACATGTACATTTGTTCATTTGATTGCTACTTTAGTGGTTTGGAAACAAAGTATAAATTCTAACAAACAAATCTCCTAACTCAATTAATTTTTGCAGTTTAGTTTAGTGTATATATAAACTAAACAAAATTCCATGGTTAGTCATAGTCGAGTTGTACATAAATTGGTCTAAACATCTTTGACTCCTAACCAAACAAAAAAAAATGAAAAAACAAAAAACAAAAAACAAAAAACTTGAACATAGATTGAAACTAGTTTAATTTTTCCAGGCTTGAACTTTGCTGCATTTCTTAATTACGGGCATGTATGGGATAGCTTTTAAGTTATATTTTTTTTTTTTGTAAAAAAGTAGGCTTTTAAGCTGACGTGTTTGGTTACAAAAAAAAAATTAAATCTTATAAAAATCAAACTTTTTAAATATCCTAAACAGCCACTAAGTAGACAGACTCTTAGGATTATATGAAAAAATAAGTTACTTTCGCTACGATTGAACACAATATGAAACTTTAAAACTCATTAAGTTTTGAAATCAATTTTTTTTCTTTGATTAATAAACCACTAAAATAATATCCGCATGGTTGTACCTCAGAACTGGGGTTCTATCATGGAAGGATCTGTTGCAAATTTTTTTTAAAGGAGGGATTGGTTTTCTTGGCTTATCCCCCAATACAGTGGCATGCTTTAGTTCAAGCAAATTCACTTTCTTGATTATATTTGTATTTCTTTGTGCTCTGAGCACAAAATTATATTTTTGAGTTTTTTTTTTGTTCACGGTAAAAATAATACGATAACAATAAGGGTTTCGGGTTTTTTCCCATTATTTTAGCTTCCAAAAATTTTAAAAAAAATTGAAACAGCTAAACAAAACTAAAACCAAAATAACAAAAAGGAAATACTAAACAAATGAATAGTTCTCCACTTTAAAAGTACAGAAAAAATGACAGAATCATCATAATTTTATACCACTTTCATTATTCAAAACGAGCGAACGTGTTAAATGTTAAAGACCATAATTAGACTATCCTCCTAACAAAAAGGATATGCTCGACCAATGAAAAAAAATTTCGTCATCATTCAAAGTTTGATTCTCAAATCTTTCACCCTAAGGTGGAACCAATTATTAGATTAGACCACTTTAGCAATGAGCCATCATTGAGTCATACCACTGAGGTTTGTGCTTTATTATTGCATGATTCAAAATGATTGTATGCTTCTTTCTTTTTGGGTGACTATATGGCAGAGCCTTTAGGTTCATAGGTTATGGCACCCATTTGACAAATATTGAGACCTTCTATAAGCCCAACTGGGCCCAGTTAAAATTTAGCCCAAAATTCTTACTAATCCCAATGGTTCACAGGCTTAGAATAATCATGGGCCGCCTGCTGCAAGCCCATGAAAATTATCATACGACTCTTTACTTGTTTTTTCATTCTTAAAAGTTGTGATTCGCTCACAAACAATAACGAGGTTTGTCTAAAAGTAACCACCCTTCAAAGTGGTTCACGAGCTCCTCACTCCAATTCCCTTCTTCAATAATTTCGTTACAAATAGTTTTTTTTTTCTCTTTTGGTTGTCAAATTATAGTATGTTCTAATAATGTTATGTTGCGTGAACGTTCGTGGTACTTTTTGCATAAAAGTTTGTTTTTTCTCATGTGTAGAAGTTTTTTTTATCTCTTCGTAGGGATTTTTCTCTTTTCTTTTAAGGAGTTATGCTGCATCTAATATTTCTTTAATAATTTTTATAAAAAAATATGTAATGCTTTTTAATCTTTTAACATTTTTTCATAAAAAAAAAAAAAAACAGGCATATACTCTTCATAAGAGATGGACTCTAACTCGTTGGTATGTACGGGCTCTTTTTTTTTTTTTGAGAAAAGTTTGCTCCGTCGATGCTCATAAGTGAGTGTGGACCTATTTTCTTTCCCTCGCTTAGTTTTTTAAAAAGTTTTTACATAAATTTTTTTAAAAAAAAACCCATTTATTTGGTTTACCACTATAATTAATTAATTTTTTCACATCTTTTCATATTTATTTTTTATAAAAAAAATTAAAAATAAAAAAATTTATAAAAAAAATTAGACAAAACATAAACTAATTTATGAGTAAATTTTCGATAGTCAAATGTACAATTATTTATGAAATATTTTTATTTAATAACATAATAAAAGATATTTTATATAAAATAATATTAATTTGGGTTGATAAAAGATAAAAAAAATAATCTCTATCAAATATTTTTATTTTTTAAAAATATCATTATAAATAATGTTATTTAATTATCAAGGGATATGTCCTATCTATGCTCCTTGTTCTGTGCACTTACAAGTTTATTTTTTTTTAATGACGAAAGAATCACATTAAGATAAAGTCTTTTGGACCCACCTAAAAAGCGTAAATATTTAGATAGCTTCAATCATCTACAAATTATATATATTAATTAAGTCAAGACATTTTCAGTAGGAATTAAATATAAAATCTTTGAATTTACAATTAATTTAAGTGACGATCCTAAATTATTGACTACTCATACGGGTTGCATTTACAAGTTCTTTTCTGTTAAAAAAATTATTTTTTATCCATCCTTGATTAATTTCGAGAACTCACACAAATGTGTTGCTAAAATTAATTTAGGACAAAATTATTTTTTATTCATTTTTAATTAATTTGGAAATTTGTATTGCCCAAATTAATTGACAAGAATACAGAGAAAGACAATAATTGGTCCTCTCTTCTCTCTTCTCTCTTCTCTCTTCTCATGCGTACATGTTGCACGCGCACACACACATGTTGACGGCACACGAAGCTGTGAACCCAACCTCCACCCACCGAACTCTCCAGGCGCTGCGACGATGCAAAACCATAGACGCCCTGAAGCAACTCCATTCCCAAATGATCACAACCGGCATCATCCTCCACACCTACCCACTCAGCCGCATCCTCCTCCTATCCTCCGCCCTCGCCCCCATCTCCTACACCCTCTCCATCTTCAACCACTTTCCTAACCCCACCGTCTTCCTCTTCAACACCCTCATCTCCTCCCTCGCCACCCACCACCACCGCACAGACGCCGCTCCCGTCGCCTTTTCTCTCTACGCTTGCATTCTCAATCCCCCTAACCTCGTCAAACCCAATAGCTTCACCTACCCATCTCTCTTCAAGGCCTGTGGGTCGCACTCCTGGCTCAATCATGGCCGAGCCTTGCATTCCCATGTCTTGAAGTTCCTCGACCCCCCTTACGACCGCTTTGTTCAGGCCTCGTTGCTGAATTTCTATTCCAAGTTTGGGAAACTGGGTGTTTGTAGGTATCTTTTTGATCAGATTGTTGAGCCTGATTTGGCTGCTTGGAACTCTATTTTATCTGCTTATGCGCGTAATGATGGGTTTTCATTGGAGGTTTTGTCGGTGTTTAGTGATATGCAGAAGTCTCTGGTTAGGCCGAATGAAGTTACGCTTGTGGCCTTGATTGGTGCTTGTGCGGATTTGAGTGCTCTTAGTCAAGGCACATGGGCTCATGCTTACGTACTGAAGAACAATCTTAAGCTAAATCGCTTCTTGGGTACGGTTTTGATTGAAATGTACGCGAACTGCGGGTTTGTAAACTTGGCGGATCAGGTATTTGATAAATTGCCTGAAAGAGATACGTTTTGTTTTAATGCGATGATTAGAGGGCTGGCAATTCACGGTTATGGGCATCAAGCGCTTGACCTTTTTGAGAGGATGAAGATTGGGGGATTGGTTCCTGATGATGTTACGATTCTAGTTACAATGTGTGGTTGCTCGCATGTTGGGTTGGTGGATGAGGGGTGCAGGATTTTTGAGTCCATGAAGGGATTTTATGGTATTGAGCCTAAACTCGAGCACTATGGCTGCCTGGTGGATCTTCTAGGCCGAGCTGGGCAGCTCGAGGAGGCCGAGGAAAGGGTTCGTACCATGCCCATGAAGCCAAATTCGGTGTTGTGGAGGTCTTTGCTCGGGGCTGCAAGGTTGCACGGCAGTTTAGAGACAGGGGAAGTTGCACTCAGAAACTTGATAGATCTAGAGCCAGAGACTAGCGGGAACTACGTTCTACTGTCAAATATGTATGCAAAGATCGATAGATGGGACGATGTTAAGAGAGTGAGGAAGTTAATGAAAGATCATGGGATCGACAAAACGCCAGGAAGTAGCTTAGCTGAGGTTGATGGTGCCGTGCATGAGTTCCTCACGGGGGACAAAACACACCCACAGTTGAAAGAGATATATTTGAAGCTTGAAGAGATTTGCAGGCTGTTGCAATTACACGGTCATAACCCGAGAATCAAAGAAGTGTTGTTTGACATAGAAGAGGAAGAGAAGGGAGATGCCCTCTCATACCACAGTGAGAGGCTAGCAATTTCTTTTGCTCTTATTGCATCTGATTCATGTTCACCCATCCGAATTATAAAGAACCTTCGAGTCTGCGATGATTGCCATGAAAGTACTAAGCTGATTTCAAAGGTATATGACAGGGAAATTATAGTGAGAGATCGAACTAGATTCCATCATTTCAAGAATGGAAGTTGTTCTTGTTTAGATTATTGGTAGTATCTCATTGGGATTACACACACTTTACTACTTGAACTGGTCCAGGAAATTTTGGTGTTTTTGTAGAGCTTTTGGTCTTATTTTTGCTCCTTTTGTATGTATTTATCTTGGAACAAGGGTTTAAGAGGATTCATTAATGAATTCTTCAAGGTATTCATGCATGGACCAGAATTGCCACAGGGTATTCTTGCCCTTTATAGTAAGGTTAATCGTGCTGGCATCTTGATGTAGTGGAAACGTGTAAGAGAAAGAAAATAGATAAAAACTGGGTTTTGTTGATTAAAAAATGAATACGAAAAATAAGAAATAAGGATAAGAACTTGAGTTCGCTAATTTAAAATTGAATATCGAAAACAAGAATTTTCTTCAACTCGTTGAATCACAACAACACTTATTTATAGGCTGTCGTCCTGTCATCTCTACGGCTTTGAAACCTTTGATTAGCTCCAAAGCCTGTGCAAGATAGGCTTTCATTCTGTCATCTGGGGCATTGTACTGATCAACGAGTTGAGTCGCAACTAATTGGGAGTCACAGAAGATCACGTGCCTCTTAGCGTGTAGCACAGCTTGGCACTTTTGAGCCAGCTAGCAGTGCCACACTCTCGGATTCCTTGTTTAAAGCTAAAATGCCCAATTTGGTGTACTCAATAATGGCTCCTTTTGGTGATATGAGGACCACCCCAGGTCTTAGGCTATTTTGATTTGAAGACCTGCTAGTGTAACGCTTCCATTATTCTTAAAGTACAACCTCTTCAATCTCTCTTATCAGTTGAGGATTCGATTGGTCAAAGGCCGAACTGGTTGGGAGATCTGACCTATTGCTATGAAGCCAGTTATATCTTTCCTTTGTTTAACAATTGGGAAAGGGGTTTACACTTATTTGATGATTTAATGATGAAACGGTTGAAGGCCACCGTTGATGAGTCTTTAGATATCTTTGACTATTCTAGGCAATTGTAGGTTCTGAATGGCTGCGATCTTGTCGGGATCAGCTTCTATTCTTCTTCTGCTCACTAGATGCCCTAGTAACTTGTTAAACTCCACTCCAAAAGCGCATTTAGAAGTGTTGAGCCTCAGCTTATAAGCCTTTAAAATTTAAACCTACATTGGAGGTTGGACAAGTGGTAAGGACCCTCTTTACTCTTCACCACCATGTTATCTATGTAGGTTTATGTGGCTTGGCCAAGTAAGGTTTGAAACATCTTGGTCACAAGCATCTAGTATGTTGCTCATGCATTCTTCAGGCTGAAAAGTATTACCTTGTAGTAGTAGAGTTCCCTTGGTGTCAAAAAAGAAATCTTCTTCTGATCATCAAGGTTGAGAGCTATCTGGTGATAGCTCTTGTAAGCAATTAGGAAACTCATCTTTCTATGTCCTCTTGCAGAATTCATCAATTGATCCATCTTAGGCAAAGAAAGTAATCGTTGGGGTTAGCCTTATTTAGGTTAGTGATATCTACAAAAACCCTTTACTTCCCTTTTTTATCTTCTGGACCACGATCGTAGTAGACCTCCCTAATGGCATTCGCCTCAAGTAGCCTATCCACTTCTTCCACCACGGTTTCAGCGTGCTATGAAGTCGACCTCCTCCCCCACTACATCACGGGCTTGTGGGAGGGGTTGACATTCAAGTGGTGTTGCATAACCTTAGGGAATATGCCCGACATCTTGTATGGTGTCCATGCAAAAGCCTCCAAATTTGACTTCAGGAATGCCACCAATTCCTCCTCATCATGGCCAATTAAACTTGTTCAAATCAAGAAGTAATGCTCTGGTTCGTCCTTTGTTAGCACAATCTTTTTGAGCAACCCTCATGGCCTTTTCTGCTAGTTTTCGACCCACATCCTCCAAAACAGGCTTATTGAGGACCTCCATAACGTAAACTCGATTAGACGATCGATGTACTTTTTTCTCTTCGGATTGCGGCTATGAAGGTCTGGTCATGTCTTGATCACTTGGGACCGTTTTTGCTCTTTAAGTCGTTTGGAACTTGATGGCAGTATATGAGGGAATAGCTTTCAGCTGGTGTAGCCATACGCTTTCCATTATTGCATTGCAGGGGGAGGGCACATATACCACCAGAAATTCGATGTTCATAATTTGTGTTCTAGCTCGGAAAGAGAGTGTGATTTTTCCCATTGGAAGGATGGGTTGTCCATTAAGTTTCCTAGAGACAGGAGGGTACTTTGTGTTAGGGCAAACTGCTAGAATTCTAAGATTATATTTATGATTTTAGTCAAGAAATAACTAGACGGGTAAACGTCGAAGGGCAAATGTCGAAACTGGCTCCTGATTAAAAGTTTTGACATCGAATAATCAAAATAAAAATATAGCAATACTGTCAAAATTAGTTTTAGGATTATACCTTTCGAAATCTGATTGGATAATTTCAGTTACTGTAACAATTTTCAGTCAACGATCTGCCATGATTTTTGACTTGTAGTCAAATTTTTAGCATAATCCTTTTACTATATTCCCTAATGCCAAACACAAACAAAGTATGTGCTTTGATCTATCGCGTTCTTCAAAACCCATCTTGATTAGGCTTATGATTTTCAAAGAATGTGAACACCTTAGTCACCTAATCACGAAATGAATAATATGAATTACCCGTCTTGATTAGGCTTATGATTTTCAAAGAACGTGAACACCTTAGTCACCTAATCACTGAATGAATAATATGAATTATCGCGTCATGATTTATAACCGCATTTAAATAGGTTACAGTAGGGACCTGTAGAGTAAATAAGATATTGGCTTCCAATATAATTATGAAATCTTGCCTCACCCCAGAACAATTTTATAAAAAGATAAATTATAATTTATTCCACTAAAAAATTATAATTACACTCCCAACATTATTCTCAAAATCGCAGTATTAGAACTCTTATTATTAAATATTTATTTATTCTTCTCACGTTAAGATTACAGATACCTGCCGATTAAATTAAATTATTAGCAATTATATTTAATCGATTTCTAAGAAAATTTCTTAATTCCTTCCGCTTAACTTATTTGATTACCGAATTATAAAATCCACCTGCAGAGTTTGACTCAATCAGGTATCATCAATTTCAATTTTTCAGAATATAAATTTCGTCAATAATTAATATTTAACATATAATTAATATCGCTATCAAACTCACCGAAATTATAGATCCACATAAGATTGCACTCTCTAATTAATCAAAATAACGAATATTAAATATGCGCAAATAATAATTATTTCAAAATTAAGAGTATAAATACTCATAATAATTATGTGGTGTGAATTAATTTAAAAAGTTAGTGTAAAATTAATTATCTCAACTTGGTTCTATTTAATACACACAAAGTGTACTAGTACAATGAGTTGGAATAATTGTCGAGACAATTATCATTACCCGTAATAAAGATAAATCTACTAAAATATTATGTCACGGTCATACCGATGGTGTGTCTAATTTCATTTAAGCTATGACCTAAAGACTTATATTATACAAGAATCGATAATCTAATCTTCTGTGTGTAAGTCGAGTTATACATACTAGATTAAATATTATGTAGAATAAAAGATACTTATGCACAACATTAAATAAATAATGAAACACATATATTACTCATTAAAATTATCATAAAATAAAAAAATTAATTTTATTAAAAAAATAAAATTAAATATTAAAATTAAAATCATAATTTTTAGTATACAACCCTAACACTCTATAGGTCTGTTCATTTAAAACTGAACTTGGTAAAGAGGTTGAAATATATTACATATGCCAAACTTCCCTGATCCACTAAGATCCACCCCACGTTATATCTTCTCATTATTAGGGTCACAATCAATGCATCGTTGTGTGGGTGTTTGACCCTTTCAATGTTTGCATATGTGAAGGTTACGTCACCGATAGAAAACTTGTTGTTTGGCTTTTTTCTTTTGCTCGTCTTCCCATGCTCATGCTAGGATTGCATGAACTCTTGCTTGTTTGCGACCTCTCGATTCTTAGCTCGTACATCATTCGTTTTCCCAAACTGTGAAATGGCATGAATGACATTGATTACTCTTGTAAGCTCGTGAAAGCTCAAAAATCTTGAGTGAGGTGCCGTGGTCCTTATAGTACGAGCAAGACTACTTTTAATTCATTTTCCTCGAGTTACCCATCATCTTGGGTGACTCAATCGTGAAGCTCTACCATTATGTCTTCTATGATTTGTCATGAAGTTATTGAGTGCATCATTCTCACTATTGGCTGCCATGAAGGCATTTTTTCATTTTTCATAGGTGATGCCAAATTGTAGAGAGTTAAAAGTGAAATTCACGATCCTATCTTCACTGGTACCTGCTTGGATGAGTAGTGTTCACCTTTTTCTGCATTGAGAAGGGGGGTTGGAGATGCCTACTTATTGTTTGACCAAATGGCCATCTAATGATCAAGTTAGAACATTTTTAAACGTAAGAAAATAAATGAACAGGTTTTTTACTCAATGAGTGTGGCTGTGCACATTTGGTAATGTAAAATTTTCTCTTTTTATAGATGAGTCACGTGTTTTGACTTTTATTTTTATAATGCATTGTCTCACTCATCAAATCAGCTGTAAAATTATAATTTCAATAATAGTGGGGTGGAGTGTTCTGTTGGTACTACAAGTGATCTCCTTTGCTTTTGCTTTTGTAGGAGATAAAACTAACAAACTCTAACCCACGAGTGCATAAGTCAGACCCATGCAGACGATCTACAAAACTTAGCTTGCAAGTCATTAAAATTTGCCAAGTTAGCTTTTATGTACCAAAGCTTTTCGAGTTCGGTAAGAACATTGCTCGATTATCTTCGAGCCTACTCTTTGTCTAATAGTCCAAGTTATGATAGTAGTTCTTTTTGAGCATCCTAACACGATGATAAGATGAATATCGAGTTAGAGTTATATCTCTACCTCCCTCGTGATTGTTAGGATCAATTTCAATACTTTATTTCTCAATATATAATGTTATAAAATTTATGATTGCCTATTTGCACCTGTCATGTTATCTTAAACAATTTGATTTTAGGACGTCGCCTTTGACGACCATATCATACTCCAACAATTGGAAAACGAAATAATAATGTTAAGGTTTAATTGTCCTCTTAAGACTATTTTCTTTGTCAGCCCATTACGTGTCACGCATTCATTGGTGGATTGCATGACACACCGTCTTCCTTTGCGTGTCACGCATTCATTGGTTATGTTTAGAAATTTTTTTTAAAAAATTTATACACATAGTTCTCTTGGATGTTTTTTTGGTATTTTAACACTTTTAATTTTTTAAATCTCCAAATGTAAAAATAATTATTTAATTATAAAAAAGTTAGTTTTTCTTCTTCTTTTTTTAAAAAACAAAATAACAACTTTAAAAAAATTAACTTAAATACTAAAATCACAAAACACGTTTTTTTAATTTACTTTTCACTAAAAAAGACACTCAAAAATTAAAAATGCACAAATTTTATTTTAATAATTCTTGTTGATAAAATTTATTTGAAAATTCTATCTTAAAAGAAATTAATTTTATTTTTTTAAAATTACGTTCATAAAAATTTAGGAATGATCTATTATAAAAAGTATGTCTTAGCTTGTATTTAGCTTAGCTTTATTTAAGGGCTTTTTGCTTAAAATTTTTTTAAAAATTTATTTATTTGACTTTTTATTATAATTAATTAATATTTTATGTATTTTTTATATTTATTTTTTTATAAAAATACCAAAAATCCAAGAAGTCTACATAAAAAGTTAGACCAAACACTTAGATCTCTCAAAATTTAGGGGCGGCTTGTCTTCCTTTATTACTATTAAACACGTTGCAATTCCATGAGGAGGAAAAAGAAAACTTTGTTTGGAAGACCTCCAAATGCTGTAACTGAACCTGGCTGTGAAATGGGCAATGTTCATGTTGGAAAGTATTTAAAGCAAGAAATTAATTACTCTTTTGAGGAATATTTAATGAATCAGAGAGGTTTTTCTGTGAACTTTTTTTTTCTTTTATTTACTAGGACTACTTTTGATAGAGTGGGATGAAAATTGCTATTTAAGTTAATCCTCTGGTTGGGTTAGTTTATTTTTGTGATTTTTTAGTTTAAAAGTCAAAAAAATTCAATTGATTTGACTTATTAAACTTATTTTTATTATTTTTATTTTTTTTACAAGATTTGACATCTGTTTTTTTACAAAAAAAAGTCAAAAAAATCTAAAAACTACTAAAAAAAACTAGTCCAAACACAGGCTAAGTCTGGATGCCTAAAAAAATTTAATTTTTAAAAGACTTAATTTTAAAAAATAGGGTGCTTGAGATAATTTTTTCAACACAATGTTTTATTACTTTTTGTTAAAATATTTAATATGTTCTTTTGAAATAATAAAATATTTTTTATTGTTGAGAGTAGAGTTAAATTTTAACTTGAGAATATTATATCTATTTTATTCAAAAAAACAAAAGTTAGTGTGTTTGAAAAGTATATATGTTTTTTTTAAAAAGAAATGAAAAGAAAATTGTTATTTTTTAGAGAAATTAAATGGCATAACGTATTATTATTTTTTAAAATTAACTTATTAGATATCCAAACAGGGGATAAAACCTTTTACTTTCTTGAAAGGTTAACGCCCATTGGAAATCATTTTCACTTTTTCAAAACACCCATATTTTCATATCATTTTTTTTTTGGCGAAAATGATTTTTGAGAATTTAAAAATGTTATTTTATTTCTTTTCTGGAGAATGAATTTATATTTAAGAAAAATAAAAATAATTTCCAAAATTAGTTTAAAATTGTTTTGTATTTTTTGTATTTAAAAAAACCAATTAGGAGCAGTCTTGTAACTTCCTCAAAAAGTGAAAGGTTACCATGAAAAAATAAAATAGGGTAAATAACACTGATCTCTTTTGAAATTTTTGATTAAAAAAAAATATTTTTTTATTTTTTAAAATATCTCTGACCTCTTAATTTACGATTTCAAATTAATTTAATTATTAATATTCTATTAGTGACTTAACAAAAAAAATCTATCAATTTTTTTTTAATTTTTTCATTTTATCCTTAAACCCTCTCTCTCTCTCTCTCTCTCTCTCTCTCTCTCCATTTTCACTGTTTTTCAACTGAAAACAACATTTTTTTATTTCATTTGCTTTGCTTCATTTTTTTTTATTTTCTATACTTATTTTTTTAAAAACATTCAAAAAAATATTTGTTAAACAGCTTTTTTTCTAAATTTTAATTTTTTAAATATCAAAAAATATTTTTAAAAATTGGTTGGCTTGTGTTATAGTGTATGATTTGCTACTGAAGTTGGGATTATTTTGCTTAGGTTTGCTTGTTTTAATGTATAATTTTTATTTTTATTTTTTAATCTAAACTAATAGACATAAATTTTAATATTTAAAATTATAAATTTATAATTTTAAACGGGACGAGATATATTACCGACAACGATACGTACTGTACCAATAAAAAAATTAGTATACTATTCCTTACAATATTCAGAACTTTAAAATAGAGTATTTACATCCCATTCTTTAGTGACATTTTGGTCTAATTTGAAATAATTGCGTATTTACTTATTTTTGTTTTGCTTAATTTTGTTTTTAGTGAAATTGTTTTAATTTTTTTATGATTAATCTTATTAAGACGATTCAAAAAAGTAAAATATTTTAATTAAAAGATTAAAAAAATTTAAAAACTTTGAAAGTTTAAAAATTAACTCATTGACCCTTTAAAATTAGCTCCCGAAATATGAAAATATTTTAAAATTGTATTTTTCTTATATTTTTCCTTACTTTCAAAATTTTAAAAAAAATCATAAAATAAAATAAATAATTAGACAATAATTTAACTAAAATAATTAAACTAAACAAACAAATTCCCTCAACAGTGTTCATCTACAACCTGGAGAACGTTTTGTTTTGTTTTTTGTCTTGTTTTTTTTTCTTTTTTTTCATTACTTCTCCAGTAATCAAATAACTTATCTTTAAAATTAATCAAAATAAAAAAAAAATTTATCTAATCAGCGAGGAGTGCATACTGAACTGATCGAACTGATCGAATCGTGTTCTTAACAAGTTAAAAATAAGTTTAAAAAATAATTTTTAATAAAAATTTATTAAACAAAATATTCTGATTTCAACCCGTGGAAGTTGGGTATCAATGATCGAATTGTTAAAGTGTTAAAAGAGTAGTAGACATTAGTTGTAATGAGTGGTGGCGGTATTGCCACACGATAGAGAGACGTGTGTATATATATATATATATATATATATATATATATATATACACATAAATGGATATGCTAACAAAGAGGGAGAAATGAGAGTTCAGAGAGAAATGAGAATTACCCAGTGAGAGT
>JAOTRH010000027.1:3567701-3588395 GCA_034768845.1 Heliamphora exappendiculata
AGTTTCGAACCAAAACTAAATTATTTAGAGCCCGTTTCGTAACGTTTATAATTTTTTATTTTTTGTTTACGAAAAATAAAAAATATATTTTTGTTTATATTTATAAAAAAATAAAAATAAAAACATATTTGATAACATAAATACTTAAAAAGTAGTAGTTGGAGGTTACGGATAAATCTAATCAAAATTTATTTACAAAACAAATGAAAATACATTTTTTTTTATTCCTTAAAATTTTATAAATTTTAAAAACTGTTTACAGTTTTTTAAAAATAAAAATAATTACCAAATATATTTTCATTTATAATTTATGAAAAATTTAAAAATAAAAACAAAAAATAAAAAATATACACGTTATCAAACCGCACCTAACAACCGTTCTATTCAACAAAAGCTGAATCATTTTAATAACTTTTCGGCTCGATTCTATTATGGTAGCAGCTTCATGATTCAATTCCATTCAATCATTAAAATGAATTTAGATAGGTCCTAGCTCCTTGATTTGGCAATAATTCAATTCCATTTTAATAACTCTTTCATTAGGATTAGTCTCTGGACACTAGTAATACACGAAAATGCCCTTTTTGAAATTTTTGCCATTATCATGCTCAAATCTTTGCCATATTTGGCCAATATAATAATAGATTATTCCTATTTCGGGAGAGATCCATAATAGTTGTCTTCATTTATGCGATCTAAACATAATATTCCAAAAAATTTGGCTAAGGATATTAATTGATTCCCAAATTTGGTGAAATCAAAATATTTTGGTCTCAAGATTTTAATTGAACTATAATTTCGTTAAGAGCATGATTCTTTGCGATTATAGTCATTGTATCTCATATTTAGTTGACATATATAAACGATAAATGTATCGGTATCTAGTCTGTAAGATTTTATAATACGTTTCTAAATGATAAATATATCAGTACCTCAACGACAATACATCTTCATTATCGCTGATGTGTTGTATTGTAAAAACTTATACATTAATCATTAGCAAATATGTTGCAATAGAGATACTAATTCATTTATGATTTATATGTCTTATAGGATCTTAACTGTCGTGTTGTAGTTGAGGTACTAATACATATATTATTTACATATGTATTACAAGATCTTAACAGACATGTTGTAGAATGTATATTAGAAAATTGTGTTCAACCTCAAAAAGAAGAAAATAACTTCACAGTCCAAAAAATAAAAAATTTATAAAAATGATCACCATTTTAGGAAACCAACACACTAAATGATTGTTGATATTATAGTCTAATCAAAATTAATTTCTTAAAATTAATAGCTTTAAAATATTTTAAAGCTATTGATTTTGAAGTATATCCCATATAAAGGTCCGGATTATTTACCAAAATATTGATGGTATTATGTTGAAATTGCATATCTTACAAAAATAAATAAAAACAGCCAGTATGAATCCACACCAAAATAAGAATAATTTGTTATCAGAACATTAAACCAGTCAGTAAAATATGAATAAATTGTTATTAGATTGAAAATAATAAACCCGGTAAATTCAGGTATTAGTGTCAAGACTAATTGTTTTTTAAAATTGTGAGACTAAATTTATTAAAAAAACATTCAGCACTAATCCTAATTTGATGGTAAAAAATGGGACTAATTCACAAATAACTCTTAAAATTATAAAGTCCTACAGCTTAGTTTAATTACTAATTTAGCTCAAAATTTATATAGCCTTCGTTTGGCAACCGGCTTAAAACTAATTTTTTTGTCTTTTTGCTTAAAATTCAAAAAATTAAAAAATTTTATTTTTCAACCTAAAGGCTTTTAGCCTCTTTTTTTTGTTTTTTACGTAATTTTTTTATATTTTTTTTAAAATATCATAATTTTTATTATACATATTTATTTTTTATAAAAATTATATTTTTAAAATTTACTCATCAAAATTTATCAAATAAAATCTATATTAAATATAAAATTATCTAAAAATAAATTTTTAAAAATTATAACAATTTTGCTTTTTAATTTAAAATAACTTAAAACTAATAAATCAATTTGACAAACGAACTCATAACAAGGTAGAATTTTTTATATAACATTTGTATAAGTGTTAACCATTGAAATTAAATAATCTTTGCCTTATTCCTTTTTGTCTTCTCTCACCAATTATGTTCTTTTATACAAAAAAGTAAAACAATGTTTATTGATATTAATTCTCCTTCGCTAATGCAATAAAAATATAATTTAGTTATTATTTTTTTATTTTTATAAAATAACAAACTAATAAAATTATATTTTTAGTTAAATGTCCTAAAATTAATTAATTAACTAATTTTTAATTTTTTACACTCTTAAATTACTATAATTATATATTTATACAACAAGTTTGCACGCTAGATGTAACTTTAAAGTGATAATCTAATTGTGGAGAGATCCCGATGTAACCAACAGTATAGATTACATTTATATTAGAAAGGAAATTCATACATTTCTAATAGGAGAAAATTATAATTTTTATATTTATGTAATCATAACATAGTATGAATTCTAATAGGAGAAAATTGTAATTTTTATATTTATGTAATTATAACATAGTATGAATTTTTTTTTTTCTAGTGGTGATATTTAATTTTTTCAATACTCGTGGCATTTTAGTTTAATATTTTTTTTAATTATTTTTTTATTAATATCAAAGTTGATTGAGATTAAATTTCTTTTTATTTTTTATATTGAATATTTTTTGAAAAATATTGTTTGAAATAAATTTTTGAAATGACTTAAGAAAAAATTATGAAAATGTCTTTAGATATGAATTATCTCTAAAATTTAAAAATAATTATTAAATCACATTAATAATCTTAAAAAAATAAAGAAATATAAATGCTTTTAGACAATACCCCAAATATTCTTTGGTGGTACAAGAAGCTGAAGTCAAGTTACCATAACATCCCTTCATGATCTACGCTACTAGTGATTATTTAGTAATTTTAAAACACTATATAGTATTACTTAAGTGATGTTTGTATCTAGTGAAAAATATTTTTATATTAAACAATGTACGCCCAACCTTGCTGAGTAGATAAAAAAGATACTACCGTACATTACGAGCATGTTTGGATTAAAGGATTGGCTGGGACCAGATTAGAACTAAAAAATATGGGTCCAACCTTTCAGTTTTCGTCTCTTGAAATTAATTATTTTGCATGGCAAAAATGCTGTTAATAATTTTTAGTTTTTTTTAATTAATTTTAATTATAAATTATAAATTTTTTTAAATACTTATAATTTTTGTTGTAAATTATAACTATTTTTTCTTTTATTTCAACAATAAGTTATAAACTATTAGTTTTCTGCTATTAATTTTAATTATAAATTATAATTTTTTTTAAATACTCATCATTTCTATTATAAGTTATAATTATTTTTTCTTTTATTTCAGCGACAAGCTACAAGTTACAAATTACAATTTATAAATTATTAATTTTAGTAATGTCAAATACCATCGTTGCAAGATTGGTATTAATTATTCGATAGATGAAGAATTATTAATCTTTATTTATGGTATTAATAATATCAGGCTCCTCTTTAATATTATTAGTATTAAGTTTTAGATTTTTTTTTTTTTTTATTTAAAAGTCAAAAATAATTCTATAACTTTTATCTCATTCTTTATTTCACCTTAACTAAACGTGAACTAAAAATTTTTAATGTACACATAATTTATTCATAATTTCTTAGTATTTAAAATATATATAAGATTTACAATATTACTTATTTTTTTATCTAATTTAATTCTATTCAAAATAATAAATAAATTTTATATATTTTTATTTATACATAATACCACGTATACATTGCTACTTGTACCAACTAATTTTCCCTATAAGCCATAACATTTGCAATGATGAGTTGCAGTCCATCATAAGTTCCTGGGGACCATAAAAAATTAATAAATGAGGGGCGGCCAAATATTAAGGGGAAAGTCCGAACCAGTTCCAACACCGCCCTTCATGGCCGCCCTCAATAATTGTACGTAGTTTCAATAAAGTTTTATTTATTAAAATGCTAAGTAACATAAAAAATTTAAGAAATTTTATTTTTAATTTAAAATTAATAATTTTAATTTAATTATTTGTTGTGTAAGTCCCACTATAAATAAATTAAATTATTAGTTTTGAATTTTGATAAATTTATGGAGAAATCTTATATAGACCAGGTGTGATCTCGTAGTTTTTATTCGATTTTAAATTTTTCACATAAAAATTGTCATTTCGTGTGTGATTGTAGTTAGTTTATTTTTTACTCGTGTGATTGATTATTTTAAATTTTTGCAATGTTTAATTTGTTTTAAAAAATTAATTAGTGTAAATCAGTCAATAAATAGAATTTTTCATTATCAAACAAAGCCTAAAGAGAATTTTACTTGTCTGGTCAATATATCGCATGAGATTTCAATGTAAGAAGTTATCATCTTGAGTTTGGATACAAAGAGATCTAGAAATATTGTTGGCACATGCAAAATTTAGGTTAAATTAATGTGTCAATTTTCAAGAAACCCTAACCATGATTGTATGGCCCTAATGTCCTCAATGGTCACAATGGTCAGGTCACATTTAGAAGTCATAAAGGGATGGTTTGACAAACGTATGAGTAGTAATTTTTAATTTTTAATTTTTTTGTTATTAATTTTAATTATAATTATTTTTTAAATAATTATAATTTTTACTATAAGTTATAATTATTTTTTCTTCTATTTTAACTATAAATTATAATTTTTATTAAATATTCATAATTTTTTTTATAAATTATAATTTATAAACTATCAATTTTAACAATATGAAACAGCACGTAAAAATGACCATTCAAACTTAGAAGAGAAATCCAAATACACAAGCAAAAATAACTTTTGTCACTATCACTCTTTCTCTTTGCATGATATTTTGATTTTTGGAAATGCATTCCTTGGATCAATATCCAAAATGGCTGTCAATTTCTTTCATCTTGAGTTTAGTTCCACAATTTTGTAAGCAGTTTTGCAAATCATCGTTCATTAAGTCGTAAATAACAATAATAAGAATTAAATTATAATTAGTTAGAATTTAATTTTTAGTAATCAAAGTTAAATTTTTAATAGTCAGAATTTGTTATTATTTATTGCCTACTAAACGGTAGTTAGCTTTTTTTTCTTTGTAAAAGGAGTTATATTGTGATTAGGTTTTGAATTTATCAAAAAAAAATAATGAATATTAAATTATATTGATATTAAAAAATAATATTAATGCTCTATTTTTAACATATGACTCCTTTTTTTTTTTTGGCTTTTAGTTTGTCATAGGAGAGAGTGAGTAAAATAACTTGTCAGCATATGATTTTTCTTTATTTTCTATAGATAATATAGCACCAAAAAAATATGATTTTTTGTTTTGGACAAAAAAACATTTTATTATTTTCTCATTTTTTTAATCAAACTAAACTAAACGCCGAAAAAAATATATTTTTTATTATTATTTTCTTTTCTTTTTCCATAATAAATTGAGAATCAAAACATAGCTTTTATCAACAAGGTAAAATCCTGTGATCTATTATTGAAGGGCTTATATTTCATCCATTGTAGCTATATATCTCCAACTTTTTGGCATAGTGCATCATCCAACGGCTCCCGATTCATTGTACAAAAATCATATGAGATTAGCCATTGAATTGATCCATTACTATGAAGAAAGAAAGAAAAAAACATTGCAGAGAATTCGAGTTCGGACAGTTTTGGACATGAAATAGATAGGGGCATGCTTGAGGTTTCAATAGCAGAAGACACAAAAGTGTCCCAATCTCAAACCATCCAGACCTAACATTATTATTTGAAAAGGATTGCATTATTTGACAAATCATTTTCTGATAGGTTCATCTGGTAGTTACTCCAAAATTTATGGGGTTCCTTGCAATCAAACC
The DNA here is from genome assembly GCA_034768845.1 of Heliamphora exappendiculata. Taxonomy (NCBI): domain Eukaryota; kingdom Viridiplantae; phylum Streptophyta; class Magnoliopsida; order Ericales; family Sarraceniaceae; genus Heliamphora; species Heliamphora exappendiculata. Next base: position 3,573,627 of record JAOTRH010000027.1, read on the forward strand.
TCTAAAATGTGTGATTCAAATTGGCTCACCCACACCCACTTGGCTGAAGGGTTTACAAATTAAATCTTCCCAAATAAATAATAATAATAATACTTATAATTATAAAAAAAAAATAGAAATTAAATAAATAAATAAGGAAAATATTTCCACCCAAAGATTATCAACTTGCACAATGGGCCATGCAATAGCTTTAAATGTTATCTATAATTGAAAGGATGGTTCATGGTTGAAGGAGTGGACAAGGGAAATGCGTACCCATATTCCCCAATTTAGTACCTGGGTCCCTTCCCATGCCCTATCTATGGCCCACTTTAAAAAACATATGCTTATTTTCCCAACCCAATTTTAATTGGGCTATCAATGTGGGCTTCGGCTTTCTTAGTTTTGGGTCTTTGTCCTAAGTTTGTAGGCCATTGCTTTGGGCTGTTGCCCTAAATTATGTAAAAATTACAATCTATTTGACATTTTAAAAAGGTCATCCTAAGTGGCACTTTTTTCTCTCTCCTATTTCCCTAACCACCTCTCATCCCTCTTTTTATTTAAAACCCAACCTTTTTGCTTTTTCTCTTTATTTCAAAATCAACTTTTTTCTTTATTTTTCATCAAAAATACATTTATAATATATATGCATGCATACATATTTTTTTTTAAACTAAATTTATTAAAAATTAAACTTTTTTAGACGCATCAAGCAAAGACAAATCTTTCATTTTTCAGCACTTGAAGTGTTGTTTGAATATTTTAAGCAATGTTTACAAGAATTTGAGCAGTGTGCTCAAGCTGACAACCTTTTAAATTACAAAAATAATTATGAATTCATATAAAATTGTACAGATAAAAAATTTAGTGTTTCAATGGATGAAAACCTTAAAATACAAACCCTGAGCCTTATCAATTTTACAAATATTACTACATTTTTTATTTATTATATTGTTGAAATTTAATCATTAATTTCCAAATGTAAATTGAAGTATATTTATGTACACACCAAAAAAATCACGTAAAATTTTACGTAGTTCGGCATAACTTTCCAACGTGCACGGGTGAGATAAATAATTCACTATAACCGTAAAAAGTACAATCATTAGACCAAAATAGCGAAAATTCAACACCTACAACCCGACTATTGAAACAAATCTCATTTTTTCGCTCAAATGTTATTCTAGTGTTTTTAGTATTTTTTATCTCTCCCTATATTTTTATTCATTTGATTCAACTCTTCACAAACTACTAGAATTATAAGATTTTTATTTATAAATAAATCTTAAATCCTTAACCGTCATATAACTATAAAATCCTACGTGTATTGGCCTTCTGATACAATAATGACTCTAACTCAACTCAAATATATATAAATAAAATTCTAATTATATAGATCCATAGAATACAAAATACACACCTAAATATCTAACATTATTAGCCCGTGTTTGACATTACTAAAAAAAAAGTTAATTTTTAAGTTGCAGTGTCTACCATCACTAAAAGGTTCGGTTAACTTTTTTTTATTTTTTTATTTTTTAAAAAAAGAATTATACGCATTTTAAATACATTAATTTTTCTAGCAAAATAATTATAATAATTTCAATTAAAAAATTAATTATACATGAAAATTTAATAATAAAAAGTAAGAATATATTATATATTTTTACAAAAAAAAAAACCAAAAACAAAAACAAAAACAAAAACTATCTTAAACACATTATAGGGTAAATTACACTGACCTCTCCTAAATTTCTGACAAAAACATAAACACTTCTTTTACTTTTTAAAATATCACTAACCTCTCCTCTAGTTTAATTATCAGTTTCAAATTAGCTCAATGGTTAATATTCTATCAGTGATTTAACGAAAAAAATCTAATTCTATCAATTTTCTTTTAATTTTACTATTTTGCCCTTGAACACCCCTCGCTCCCTCTCTCTCCCCCCTCTCTCTCTCTCTTCTCATTTTTACTGTTTCTCAACTGAAAACAACCCTTTTTTTATTTCATTTGCTTTGCTTCACTTTTTTTATTTTTTATACTTATTTTTTTTAGAAACATTCAAAAAAATATTTGTTAAACAGTTTTTTTTTTAAATTTGAATTTTTTAGATACCAAAAAATATATTTAAAAATTGGTTGAATTGTGTTCTAATGTATGATTTGCTACTAGAGCTGGAATGATTTTACTTGAGTTTGATTGTAGTAATGTACAATTTTTAATTTTAATTTTTAATCTAAATTAATAGACATAAATTTTAATATTTGAGGTTATAAATTTATAATTTTAAATGGGATGCGGTATATTACCGACAACGATACATATTGTACTAATAAAAAAATGCATAAATTGGGAATAAATTCCATTTTAAGGAGGTGCTCGGAAATTAGTCCTAATCAAAAATATAATATTCTATAAAGTCATTTTTTTAAATTTCTAATAAATATTAGACCATTATACCCTTATCTGTTCAATTTAAAATTAAACAAATAAAAAGAAAGATTATGATTTCTGGTAAATTCTCTTTGCTATTTTTCATTTTCGTTTTGGACGAAAACTTATATGTGTCAATTGTGATTATAGCTAGTCGTGTGTTTGAGTTTCATTATTTGTTTCTGATAAATTTTTTTTGCTATTTTCATGTTTATTTTGCATTTTAATCTATTATTTTTTATTTTAATTTATTATTGAGTTTTTCTTTTGTTTTCATTTTCGATTCTAATATCTATTTGTTCATTTTGTTCAATAAAATTTTTTTTCATACAGTCAATACTACTACAAGTTACAGAAAATAATGTAATAGTACCATATGTTCAAGAATTAAACATCATTTACGACTATGTTATGATTTTCATTTGTATCATTTCGTAATGTTTATATATTACTGTATTAGCTTTCAAAGTGATACACGTGTAAAAGTTTGTAAAATTGATGAACGTAAAAATAATTTTTATGATTTTATGGAAATAATTTTTCAAAAATGATACAAAGAGGCAGAAAATGATACAGTCAATACTACTACAAGTTACAAAAAATGAACGAACTTCATTTACGACCATATTATGATTTTTATTTGTATCATTTCGTAGTGTTTATTTATTACTGTATTATTTTTCAAAGTAGCACGCATATAAAAATCTGTAAAATTAATAAATATGAAAATAACTTTTGTAATTTTGTTAAAATAATTTTTCAAAAATGATACAGAGATGCTACAATGGAACATCGCATAAAATTAATTTAAACGCCATAACAACGTATATATCTGAATACACATGCAACAGAAGTATATTTGACAAATAAGAAACAGAGAAAAAGAATGAGGGTATTTTTGGAAACAAAATCTCAAATGAGACCTATCACAAAGTTAATATAGTTTTAGGATCTAATAGTAAAATAAAATTTAAAATGGGGTTTAATGCCAAATTATCCTTAAAAAATTAATATACTGCTCGGTACGATATTCAAAACTTTAAAATAAAATCATTACTTGGACTATTTTTTAGTGACATTTTGGTCTAGTTTGGTATAATTGCTTATTTGCTTATTTTTATTTTGTTTATTTTTATTTTTAGTAAAATAAATTTATCTTTTTACCAGATTTTTTTATGATTCATCTCATTAATACGATTTGAAAAAGTAAAATATTTTAATCAAAATATTAAAAAAATTAAAAATTTGAATGTTCAAAAATTAACTCATTGACCTTTTAAAATTAGCTCCCAGAATTTGAAAATACTTTAAAATTGTATTTTTCTAATACTTTTTGCTACTTTCAAAATTTCAAAAAATATCATAAAATAAAATAAATAATTAAACAATAAGTTAAAATAATTAAACTAAACAAACAAATTCCCTCAACATTGTTTATCTTCAACCCTCCAGAACGGTTTGTTTTGTTTTTTGTTTTGTTTTGTTTTTTTCATTACTTTTTTTTAAGTAATCAAATAACTTATCTTTGAAATTGAGCAAAATAAAAAGAATAAATTGATCTAATCAACGAGAGATACACAGATCGGATCGTGTTATAAGTTAAAAATAAGTTTAAATTTTAATTTTTAATAAAAACTTATTAAATAAAATATTCTGATTTTAACCCGCCGAAATAGTGTATCGAACCGTTTATTTGCCACGTTAAAGTGTCAAAAAATTGTAGACATTGGTTGTAATGAGCGGTGGCAGTATTGCCAGACGTGTGTATATATATATATATATATATACGCACAGAAAGAGATATGCTAACAGAGAGACTTGCGTTTCTCTTCTTCCTCGGACCCGCTGCTCCTCCTTTTTCCTCTGTCGCACCTTAATTTGCTGTCACCGCCGCCCCGCCGGTGTCGTTCACCCCTGCCCCCGCCGGTGGATTTCACCCCCACCCCCGCCGAACAACTCCCCGCGAGCATCCGATTGCTTCGAAAAATTCCTCAAACCGAATTCATCTCATTAATTGCAAAACAGTCTATTGCCATTCTCTAATTTACCGTTCACAAGAATTGTAAAATTTTAGTAAAAAAAAAAAATGAAACAGAAGAAGCATACCAGTCTTTTTCTCTTTTTCTCAGTTTAATTATAAGGGGTAAAATGGTAAAAACATAATTTCTGTTAAGTGTGCTAGGACAAAAATACTGACAAAGAGATCAATAATATTTTAGAAATCTCATATAGTGTTTTTGTTTTTGTTAAAATTTTTTAAGAGAAATTAATATAATTTATTCAATAAAATAAATATGAGTTAGTTCCATTTTTTATTGTTGTTTTATTTTATCAAAAAAATTAAATAATTTAAAAGTGTTAAAAATTCAAAATAAAATTAGTGAAAAAGTCACATAGAATACAATAAAACAGTTACTCAAAGGGAGAGAGAACCTTTACTTTGGGAAGAGATAACCCCCACTGGGGGAAACTAAACTTCCATGCATAAACTTCTACGCATGGAGGGCTACAAGTCTCAGCATATGGAAATATTATTAAAATTGAAGGGACTGATTCTGCTCGGGTCTTAGCGGTGTTGGAGTCAAATTGTCAAAATTAATTGTAAATAATTTTTAAAAAAATAAAAATTAAACAGGCAATTGTCAAAATAAATTTTAGATAAAAAATTTTTAATATCGAAGGAACAAAATAAAAACTCATGCCACCACAGTTAATTCATATGAATATCTTTTGATCAATTCTTCAACTACGAATTATAATTTTTTGAGTTGAAGTTTCGATCAGACCTTCTACTGTATTTTCGAAGCGATTTTCAAACGTAGTGTGGGTTACGATCATTCGAGAACTAAAACTGATAGACCTGGAGACAACTTATAAATTTGGTTTATCCTACCTGTATATTTATAGGATTACAGCAGAAATTTATGAATAATTATGACATAAACTTTTAGTATAATTCAGATATCCACCTAGCGATTTTCGTAAATATGCAAACCTCTTAGCGGTTTCTGTAATGATGAAAATTTTACAGCGATTTCTACAATTTTTTATAAAATACTAAATTATAGTTCATACCACTAAAGAACTGTAACTGTACTCTTAACTATAATCTGAAGACCAATTTGCATTGAGCTCATGTTATTAAATGCTTAACTCATCTTCCCACGGTAAGATTCTCTATACCCGTCAATTAAATTTCATTACTGATAATTTAATTTGATCGACATCTTTAAAATTCCTTAAGTCCTTCTGTTTAATTTATTTGACTGCCGGATAATTAAATTCACCTGCAGGGTTTGACCTGGTCAAAACTTATAAGCTTCCTTAACGGGTATGTCAATCCCGAACAATCGAGACGTGGATTCCGTCAATAATTAATATTTACTATATAATTAATATCGCTATCCAACTCACCGAGACTATTGACCTATAAAAGATCGCACACTCTAATGAATCAAAATAACAAAAATTAAATATACGCAAATAATAATTATTTCATGATTAAAAGTATAAGCACTCATAATAACCTTGGGATATAAAATTAATTGCCATAATGTGGTCATATTCAATACACATAAAGTGTACTAGCACAGTGAGCCGAAATAATAGACGATGCTATTATCTATTTTTTGTAACCAAAATAGGCATACTAAAACTCTGTACTATAGTTGTACCGATGGTTTGTCTATTTTCATCTAAACTGTGAATAAAAACTTATATTCTGCAAGAACCAATAATCTGATCTTCTGTGTGCATGACGTACTCTACATACCAGATTAAATACTGTATAGAATAAAGGACAACTATATATAACGTTAAAAAAATGATATTGCATATATTACTCATTAAGATTATCATAAAATAAAAAAAATAATTTTATTAAAATAAAATTTAATACTAAAACTAAAATAAAATTAATAATTTTTAGTATGCAACCATGACAAGGGATACCTTTTTCGCTAATAAATGGAGTACTTTTTAGAACGGTACTCTGTCTTTGTATTTTGAATAATCTTTTGATGTGATGCCTACCAGTTTAGTAAAAAAAGAAGGTATTTATCTATCGCTTGAGAATCGATTAAGGCATGAATATGTTTTTTCCCCGACTCTCGTATGCCCCTTTAAATGGGTACCTTTGCCCCACCCCATGAATAGACGGGCACCCACTATAGGCTCGGTTCATGATCGTTTCGAATGGAAGCCAAGCCCGTACATGTCATACTTGAAGCCGAGCTTAGAGGCATTAATGAATGTTATATGGCCAAGCAAAAAGTATTAATGAGGTTAGCATGGCTGAGCATGGGGCACTAATGGTGATTCAACTAACCCCATGAACCTCACACAAGTCCATTGCTACACTCTATGTCTGAGAGTCATGAGTTTGACCTATCAATCCTTAGGGGAAGACTACTGATGGGATTCAGTCCATTATTAGCTCCAAAAGGTGAATGAGGGCACCTATTATGGCCGCCTCGTGAAAGTTGAAGCTGGCCTTGACTCTCGGCATAGTCTATGGCTCAGCTTGATCAATAGGGTCTTCATGAACACCGACAATGTTGAGGCGATTTTGTGCCTGAACGTGTCTTGTAGCTCATCACTTAGTTGAGTAGCTCAGCAGTGGTGCACCCTTTCTTGATGGCTAAGGCTAGCATCACGAGGTTGATATCAACCTACCTTTTCTATCAAGATGCGAGATTGACGTCTGTAAAAATGTTAAGAAATTCTTAAAATAAAGAAATAAGTACTGCACTACCCGAGCTTTATTGAAAGAAAGCAATAAATGTGTGAAAAATAGCGAAGGAACATATTACGACTACCAGGCAACCCAAGGAACATACTCTTGTTATGACCAGGTGTGCAGCAATAGAATATCTTGAGAATTCTGAGATTTAACTCATAGCGACCGTTGATCTTAGCCACCCCATGACGATCCGAAACAAGTTGATGGAGACTTGGAAAGGAGAAGTCAACACTGACCTAGCATCTCGCTAAAGAAAGGATCAACATTGAAATTAACTATGGTTTTAACAACTGAGATGATGGGAAAGGCAACTTCGTTCTCCTTCCCTAAGATGGTTTCGCTCAGAAGGGATTTGTTGTAAAATCGAGGAGGGAGTCATATTGGGTTCGAAGGTAGCCGAGGCTAAGGGATCAATAACCAATTTGGCAAACTTTCCTATCTAAGACGTCATCAGGTTTATCCTAAGAGCAATAGGGGCTAGTTGATACAAGTTCAAAGCCCTAAGGTGAAAGGAAATAGATCCTCAAGAGTTAAGGAATCCTAAGATCCTAACCCTATCTGCCCATAGAATAGGTAAGGCTAGACTCAAAGGTTTTGAGTCTATTTGACATAATGAAGAAAAGGAAAGCTTGAAGAGGAATGTTCAGAGAAAGGAAGAAGAAAAGAAATGGAAAAAGAAAAATTTACAAAAATGGAACAAAGCTCAGAGCAAGGTCAGTTCACGCCGAGTTGTCCTTGTTCATACACGCATAGCTAATTGTCTACTAACAGACTGAGCAATCTTTGGGCAAAACACGAAGAGTGAGAGTTAGGAGAATATGAAGCAGAAAAATCTAGCGTGAGCTGAATCCACAATTGAACCATTCGACTCCTTGAGAGGATGGGCACCCAGTGTGACCCGACTTATGATCATATATAGATGAGAGCTAAGCTTACATTTGTCATGCCCGGAGCCGAGTTCAAAAACATTAATAAAAGTTATGTGGCTTACTAAAGAGCATTAATAATGGTAGTGTAACGGAACCTAAAGGTTTAATAAAAATATATGTGATCCAGTAAGAAGCAATAATAGAAATAGCATAGTTGAGCAATGAGTATTAATGGCAATTCAATTAACTCTAGGAAGCCAGACAAGTCCTCTGCTATACTCCATATCTAGGAGCTATGGGCATTACATAATTACCCTCAAGGTTAGGCAACTATTGACATTGACCAATGTTGTTAGTCACAGTCAACTTATTGTTCAAAATTGCAATTAAAGGCAGAAATTTTTTTTATTTCAAAATAAATAAAATTTAAATTAAAATATTTTTTTTTATTATTTTTTATTTTTAAGTTTTTCAAGATTTACCAAATGTACATTTTAATTTTTATTTTAAATAATTTTAAATTAAATTACCAGGTTAATATCACGTGATATTAGGAAACTACGTTATAATTACTCGTGTGAAGAGTGTCTAGGTTCATCCTCCCAACTCCCAAGGTTTCATGAATTTACCCAATCAAAAATCTATAAAATCCATCAAGAGAAGTCCATATCAGTAGCAAAATCTTTTTTCGTATCTTTCAAATCACCTTCCTCTCCCCGCCAGGGCGCCCCTTCTCTCTTTCTCTCCCAATTATTATACTAAGCCCCACAGTTTCCACCTCCAATGGCGTCCATGGCCGCCCTTTTCGTCAAAACCCCAAATCCATCTCTCTCCTACCCCACCGCCCGGAAAACCCATCTCGGCGCACCCATCAAACTCCCCACCTCTCTCCGTTCAATCCCGAGCAAGACCGCCGAGAAAAAGATCCGGGTTTCTTGCGGGTTAATGGAGCCGGACGGCGGGAAGCTCGTGGAGCTCCTGGTGAAGGAATCGCAGAGGGACGAGAAGAGGAGAGAAGCCTTGTCGTTGCCGGGAATCAAGCTGTACCGGATCGATCTTCAATGGGTCCACGTGCTCAGCGAAGGGTGGGCCAGCCCTCTACGAGGGTTCATGAGAGAATCCGAGTTCCTCCAAACTCTTCATTTCAATTCAATGCGGGTCGGCGGCGGCTCCTCCGTCGTCAACATGTCGGTGCCAATTGTCCTCGCCGTCGACGACGCGCAGAAGAGCCGGGTCGGCGAGTCGAACGCGGTGGCGCTCCTCAGCTCCCGCGATAAACCGGTGGCAATTCTTAGCAAGTACGGGCATTTTTGTTACGTAATGCTGCAAAATTATAAAATTTAATCGTAAATTTATTTATAATTTAAAATAGATAGTTAATATTTGAATAGTTTATTCTAAATGATTTATTTCAACTTAGAAAAATATTGGTAAAAAAATGACTTATTTATTTATTGTGAAATAAAAAAATAATATAAATAAGCAAAATTGTTTGAATTTTAAGTGTTTTATTTGTTTATTTTTACTTATTTACTTAAATAAGCAATAACATTGGCCCCTTTTGAGTAAATGAATTATTCACTTATTTGACTTATTAACAAGATTTAAATTAATAAACAAATAAATTAATAAGTTAAAATAAATAAATAAGTCAAAATAAACAAGTAAGCAAGCCATTTATCCTTCCAAATGAAGCAAATAAGCCAATGAAGCAAATAAGCCAAATGAGCCAATCAAAGTTACTTATTCTTGTTTTTGCTTATTTGCTAAAAAATAAATAAGCAAGTTAGCCAAACGGGGCCAATGTTTGGCTTAAATTTGGTTTAAAAGTTACTTATTTAGTTTATTAACTTATTTGTTTATTGGCTTAAAAATCTTATTTATTTGAAACATTAAATAAAATTGTTTATTTGGCTGCTTATAAGCCAATAAGCAAGCTACCTAAGCTACCTAAACGGGACCATTATAAAAATATATTAGGAATTTGTATTATTTTGTAATTATTACTTTCTAAAATTTATCTTAATTTGCCAATAAATTAATAAGCAAGTTACTCAAGCGGGATCATTATAAAAATATTTTAGAAATTTGTATTATTTTGTAATTATTACTCTCTAAAATTTATCTTGATTTGCTCTTTTATTGAACTGATGTGATTTTTAATTCTAGAAATAAATGATTCTTACATTTTTTTAGTGACCAAATATTAGATTTTTAGAAATAACATAGAGAGCAATTCTATAATTTTAAAATATTTTTAATTAATATTATTATAATCATTAAGTTCTTAGATTACAAGTTGAATTGTATAAAACTGAGCTTTTGAGTGTCACGTGCATTGGTTTAGATTTTTTTATATGATTTTTTTTCTGTTTTTAGCTATTTTTTTTCAACATTTTTCCAAGTATACTCTTTAGATTAAAAATTTGAACCAAAAATTAATTTAAACAGATAACATAAAAAAGCAACTTAAATAGGCTTTTTCCCCTTATTCTTCTAGCTTCTATTCCGATTGAGGATTTTCTAAATTTAGTTCGTAATTGCTTAATCCAATGGCTTGACAAGAGTTCCTTATAATTTGTTCTTCTCTTACACTTTTTTTTTTTTGGGTAGTATTGAGATCTACAAGCACAACAAAGAAGAACGAATAGCAAGAACTTGGGGTACAACTTCCCCTGGTTTACCTTATGTTGAGGAAGCCATAACCAATGCCGGGAACTGGCTAATCGGTGGTGATTTGGAGGTCATAGAGCCGATCAAGTACCATGACGGTCTTGATCGGTTTCGGCTGTCCCCTGCTCAACTCCGTGAGGAGTTCACCAGGCGCAATGCAGATGCGGTATTCGCTTTCCAGCTCAGGAATCCCGTGCACAACGGCCACGCTTTGCTGATGACAGACACACGTCGCCGGCTTCTTGAGATGGGCTATAACAACCCCATCCTCTTGCTTCATCCACTGGGAGGCTACACGAAGGCAGATGATGTTCCACTTAGTTGGCGAATGAAACAGCATGAAAAGGTACATAATAAACTCCTGTTTTTGATCTCTCATAAGCTACCAAAACTGTTGTTTTATGTCTTAATTAGTACTTAGTAGAGATCCATTGCTTGTTGTGTGTTTCCAAAACTGTGGTTTTATCTCTATAAAGTATCACCCCAACCTGAATTTGCACAAGTAATGGGAAATACATCAAGACTATATTCTTAGTGTTGTGTGAATGGGAGGCCCTAGATATTGAAAACACCAAAGAAAAAGATTTACATGGTTTGGCAATTTGCGTACATTTACAGGCAGCAGATATCAAATATGGTGGAGAAACAAATACAAATTCTCTCTGCCTTACTACAACTCTTGCCATTACTGATCTTTCCACACATTGCATACATACAAAAAATACATATATACGAGTTGAGGAGAACTATTCATGAACATGCTTGAGCAGATTTGAGAAAATCTTCGGTCTTGAATATAGCCGAGATTTGTGAGCTACAAAGAATTGTGCTAATCTCGAATTTGAGCGAGTCTGTGACTCAATCTTGCAATACTTATTACTGAAGAAAAGCACATTGCTCCACTGACATGGGGAGTCATTTCTGATTTCACATGGGGAAAACTGGGAAATCAGCTCTTCTATGCCTGCTTGAACTCTAGTTCATATTGATTTTGCTTAATAATTTTACTGTTTCCCTAGGTGCTCGAAGAAGGGGTTCTTGATCCGGAGACGACTGTGGTTTCTATATTCCCATCACCCATGCACTATGCTGGCCCTACTGAGGTGCAGTGGCACGCGAAGGCTCGGATTAACGCAGGGGCCAACTTTTACATTGTGGGCCGGGATCCCGCTGGCATGAGCCATCCTGTTGAGAAACGAGATTTATACGATGCTGATCATGGAAAGAAGGTGCTGAGCATGGCTCCTGGATTGGAGAGGCTAAATATCCTGCCATTTAAGGTATACAAATTAACCATTCTAGCTGTTACCATCTCCTTGATAGTGGTCCTCATTTCAATTGGTAAGGCCCCAGTGTGTGGAGCCCGCTTATTGTTTGGAAGTCCAACGCATGACCCGACCCGTTTCAGATTTAATAATCTTCATTTAATTTATGATCCAGCTTGGGTAGATATTTCTGTCCCTAGGGTTTCATATCTTTAGTTTCTGTATTGTCTCCTTTTATTTTAAAATCGTTTTAACTTCGTGGACGCAACTGTAGTTTCGAGTGAACCACTGATTGTCTTATTCTTTTCGTTGTTGTTTCTATTTTTTCCATAACAACAAGTTGTTCAGTATTATTATTGTGCAATTGCAGGTGGCTGCATATGACAGGACTCAGAGTAAGATGGCATTCTTCGATCCTTCAAGACCTCAAGATTTTCTCTTCATTTCAGGCACCAAGGTATCTTCTTCTTCTCTCCCCCCACACCTTTCAAATAGGATGATTCATTGGATTGTAGTCTATTCTTAATTCATATATGTGGATTATAACCGATCTCATTGGTCGATTGTGGCTTTTTGCAGATGCGAACGCTCGCAAAGAACAGGGAGAATCCTCCGGATGGGTTTATGTGCCCCGGCGGTTGGAAAGTTTTGGTGGAATACTACGATAGTTTGGCTCCCAGTGAGAATGGCAAAGTTCCTCAACCTGTGCCTTCTTAGAACACTCATAATCCTATTTATCTCCAATATGTGGTTGTTCATATGCTGTGAAGAATCTCTAAATCATATGAAACACCAATACGAAGACACAAGACTTATACACTCAACCAGCAGTTAGAGCTCGAAAGATCGATGAAAATAAATTTGTTTAAACTGTGGCTTTTACTGCAAATTGTACGATCGGGTTCACAGTTTGAACCAATGAAAAAGAGTAGGTATTGATGATGCCGGTAAACGAATGATGGCAGCTTGAGAGTGTGCAATTGTACTTGTGTATACAGTGCATCATATTGTGATTGTGCTTTTAAAATGTGGAAACATCAAATATGTTTTAGGGTGCATGCATTTCAAAAAACCAATGTCTTCACCTTCTCTCCTATTGTTTCTTTTCTTTTTTCCTTTTAGGGCTGGACGCAAAGGACACAATCATAATATGTTGAAGGAAACAATGTTAAAGGAGAAGTGAAATTGAGTATTTTATGAAAGGAACATTTTGCTTTCTACAACGTTTCAATCTATCAATTGCCGGTATAATTTATCTATCGGTTGACATCGTAATCTCTAGAAAGTGAAATTCCTAAAAAGTGGAATTCGTGATGAGATATTTGTTAAAGACATTGCAATATTTGTGCAGAAAAGTTCTTGTTTTTTATATTATAGATTGTGTTTGGACTAGTATTTTTTTGTAAGTTTTTGATTTTTTAACTTTTTTTTTGTAAAAAAATAAATATAAAAATATGTGAAAAAATTAACAGAGATTAAATCAATAAACTTTTTAAGATATTTTTAAATAAAAATGGCTAAGACTTGGTTTGCAATAATTACTGACTAGCAATCATTCTGTACATGTGAAATATTTTATAGAATATTTGTTTAGAAAATTTTGATACACACTAAATTGGTTTTGGTTATGGGCATCTTTCACTAACCAAAAAAAAAAAACGTTTCTATTGAAAATATTGTTGCAAAATTTTAGGAATTTTAGTTAAAATAAATATTAAAACACTACAACAGTAATAATAATCAACCAAAATAACTAATTAAAAATATTAAATAGAGAAAGGTTTAGAAGAGCCTATTAATTTGTCTGAGGCATGTGAAATTGTACTCTTTTGAAGAACGATAGACCTTCTACTGTACTAAGTTGTCTTGCATTTCTTTTCTTAAAATACAACGAACTTCATGCCCGCTTATGTGTAACAAAGCAAAACTCAAACAGATAATTGATCAACACCCAATTTTTTTTTTATAAAAGATAAATGTGTTTGGGAGATGATATTAATATTGAGAATGATAGAGATCTTCTGCCTATAGTTTTCAAAAAAAAATTTCAATAAAGAATATTAAAAAGAATTTTCATAATATTTTGAAAAAAAAAAAATTTAATTGTCAAAGTTAAAAGTTATTTAAAACTCCAAAATTGCAAATTTATTAGTTCATTGGTATCTAGACCAATATTACATGAACTTCGCACAAAAATACAAAAACAATTAATATGCAACCTAATCTCATACAAAAAATAAGAGACCCATCACCCGATGAAACCATGGGTAAATTAATTAATTATCAGGCCGAATTGAATTTGACGGTTTTAATGGGTTGCACTAATACCCTGAGAGAGAAATGATGCAATTTCTGATTGGAGATTTTCTCATTGACTGAATTATGGGGGAAAGACACAAATATAGTTTTTTCTAGAATTTTATACTTTTTTAACTTAATTTTTTAAAAATTGCTAACAAACGTTTTTAAAAAAATCTATTTGTGGATAATTTTTTGAAAAAAATAAAAATAAAAACTGCAACCAAACAAAGGCATCTGCTTGGTGCTCTTTTCCAAAAACCATAGTATTAACTTTTTTTTCCCAATCTTCTATTTTTATTTTATTTTAATTGAAACAACCAATCAAACCAATAATAGGGAACCCATGCTCCTTGAAAAAATTAAGAAGAGAAAATAATTGTATATTTTTTGTCTGTATCAAACTGTACAATATATGGCATATTTATAGGCAAATAGGGATAAACAATAAAGTAGATACAATAGAATCAAATCAAAATCAATCTAATCAATCTAATATTCTAATCAATC